>JARVKF010000405.1:0-332263 GCA_039778275.1 Seiridium unicorne
ATTGGGATACGGTACAAAAACAATAACATCTATTATCCGCACTGTGTGGTGCAGTGGTTGTCATACCACATTACAGGTCCAACGAAAACATCTGCCATGCTAGGCTGGCCGCACAATGATGGACGGCATCTTGCATCGCCAAGTGAGATTACGATCTCACAACCGTTTGAATGTGGATGATGAGTCAGACATCAACGCACGTTCTTTGCCCTCATTATTTCATTTGTAGAAGTGTGGGGATGGAAGCAAAACCTTGGCTTGCGAGTGTTCAACAGCATGAGACATGACCGTGACTGAAGTCTTGGGTTTTGGACTCGATGTATGATCCCGAGACGTGGCTTTGCCTCCTTATTGATCGAGGAGCCTCAAGAATACAATGTTAAAGCCTGAGTACGACTGCAAACAATTGTTATGTGATTCAAAGCATTGCATTCTAAGTTCAAGTGACGGGCGTAGTATTCTGCCGACGACGTGGGTCTCTGCGAATGGCCAAACGGCATCATATAGCATGCTGTTCCCGGAGGCCACGCGAAAGGCAAGGGGCACAATTATGGCAAGGTGCCGATTGGCCGCCCGAAAATTGGTCACACGCAATCTTCCTGCTTCTGTCGTAGCGCTCTCAAGCCATCGTGGAAATTGTGAGAAGCTGGGGATGAGGCCATTTCCCCCCGTATTCTAAGAGAAGTGGTAGATCCCATATCTCAAAAGTGCAACCACGGGTATGTGGGTTGTCAATCTTGATCAGAAGTGCACAACCCGGCCCACTGGAGATCTAATATCGTGGCTGTGACATTAAAAAATCAATAGTTAAGATTCTTTGTGCGACTGGACGGGGTCTCAACGGGACGTCAGGGCCTGCTCCTGAACCTGTCGAATCAGCTCATTGCCTATTGACTAACCTAGTGAGTTGATAGAGTGCGACTGTTCAGTACAAGAAGGTCGGTAACCAATCGCGGAGGGCCGGAGATTCTAGAAGAGTGCTAGAAGGTGGCAGTGCTACGCATGGGCCATTTTGAGCTCTAGGTCTTCTTGGTGGCAGCTAAAATGAAATCATTTATAGTGGTCCAGATTAGGGGTCGATTGACGATGGCGGTTGCAGCTGAACTGGAGCAACACAAACCTATTTGCTGGGCCTGAATTAAATTTCAACGATCTGGACGGTCGTGGTCGATCCCTCCCGACTGGTAGAAACGCAAGGTCGACACTCGGATTGCCCAGTTGCATGCAGCTCTGACATAATGCAAGCGACAGCAGCGTGAGCGATGACGACTTAAAGGGAATAGGGGTCTTCCCGCCTAGCGAAGAGGGGCTAGCGGTAGATCGCTAGGCTGGAAAATCTCAGGGGGACCAGGGGATGAGGCTCTAGTGATCTCCACATGACGAACTTGGTAGCAATTTTGATTATTTCGTAACCGCTCGTGAGTCCTGTAAATATCGACAAATTGAGGACAGGTCATCTGCGAATGAACGGCGGTGTAATCGTGTTTTAGACCTAGGGCGTCATAGTTGTGCTTTAGACCGCGGCTATCGGCCTGGCCGATCTCCGACATACGGTCACATAACGGCAGAACAGTCTTGCATTCCTAGTACCCTCAGCGAGAATGCGCAAGGAACGTGGGTGGTATCTGCACGTCCTCCCGTGGATCATATTGGTTATTGACCGACAAAGGGCACGAATCGTGATTTATTGTAACACGCAAAATGTGTCGATGAACACAGTTGTGGGCCTTGGGAGCGAACCGTCTGCGGCGCGAGGCGAAGAATATTCGCAACCATGTCAAGCCGCAACCAAGCTCATATCCCCATAGCGACGGGCGAATGTGTATCCAGCGGTTTGTAGCCAGGTGACAGGCCGGAGGATAAGAAACGTTTCCACGAGAATCCCGTATATCTTCAGCAGTCAGCTTACCGAGCCGTCAAGAGGTTTTCGGCCCTGGTTTGAGGAGAATCGAAATGGGCATTGGAGGTGAAGAGTTGCGTGCGGGGATATAGAACCAATTCAGATTGCTCAGGTGGCATGTTGACAGATTTGCCAAGATTGACCAGTAGCCGGGACTACGCATCTCATCTCCATCGCCTTACCTCGTTGCAGGGTCGTAAAACAAGAGTACCGCCCAAAGCTGTCTATTGTCATGGAGGTGGGCGGGTCTTTCAATAGATCTGGGTGCAAGGCTGGCATAAGCCCAACCTCAACAGGGGCCCCTGTGCCGCGAGGCTGGCTGAGTTGGCGGGGTTGGGACAGTCCTGCATGGGAGTTGCTAAGTCATGGATTGAAGACGAGCTCCTTGGCTGTCAAGAACGTAGCGTGGTTCCCTCGAGGAGCACAATATAGGGCATGAAGCCGGACTGGAACGCTATCATTTGCAGCAGAAGCATTGTGCACATGGAGAAAGTGAGAAGCAGGGAAGCAAGCTCTTTACCGGTACTAGCCCGGCTGAAGCGGCGTGGCCAACAGGGTTTAGCTCCGGCTTCCGTGTTGCCCTGTGCACTGTAGCACATTTGTTTCTTTTTGGGTTCAGTCCAGGGCTTGCAGTAACGTGTTCGTTGTGCGGCTGCACGGTATCTGTACTCTGTACTCCCAAACCTTAGCAGCAAACCTTGCTGCTTTTGACGCATCGGGTGCCATCCAATACGCTCAAGACAAGCCGAGAGGTTGTTATGTGCACTTGTTCGCGTGGTCCCCTTTTGCCGTTTTGCAGATGATTGTGTAGTTGTTTGCGTTATGGGATAACTCCAACCTTGTAAGTCTTTGGCCCCTGAGAGCACAGTGCCACGTGGGCCGTCCCGCACCCCAATCAGTGTTCCGGTCTAGCTCTGACAAGCAGAGTGGTTCTCATTTTTTATGTTCAATTTTTCATTTTACAATTTTTTTTGCTCCATCCCCCCCTTGTACCTAAAGCCGGATGCACGAAACATCATTCCAACGATGGATGCATCTTGCATCGTGCATAATGCATTGCTTGCTCGATCTTCGAGGTCGATCCGCATGCCAAGCAGAACTTTCAGCGTTGCACGGTAATAGTGATCTACCTCGACCGAGCATCGCTTGCAGTGATCGCCGTGAGCCTCAAGCGAAAGCCTTGTCCATCGGCGCGACAGAAGATAGGTAGGTACATAGTACATTCCCTTGGAAGGTCACTAAAATGGTCTACTGGAACCACCCGCCCGGCCGGATTGACAGCGGTCTTCTAGAATTGGCTCAACCCTGTACCCTCTCCTCGAGCCCACTAATCCAATCACACAGGGTAAGATGATTGTTTCTACTCGAGACACAGCCAGGCTTATGGCGAGGCCTACAGAGGGTTCACCGTAGGAACGAGCCGCAGGGTTGGACTATCCGTCTAACTTTGATTCGCCCGCGGGTTATATGCTGCAGGCGACGGGTTTTTCTCTAGACTACCGCCATACTGTAGTGAAGGCGCTAGGAAGCGTTGCCGAGTGCTTTGTTAGCTCCCAATGTCTCTCTATTTGTTGTTGTTGGCTGCCCCCAATTGCGGGAGCCTTGCAAGGCAATCCACCAGGCATACACAGCGTTGGAACGGACAACTATTGGAAGGCGCCGGGTGAGCAGGGTGTGCAACTAGGACTAATGGGCAGCTGGCAGTTGGAATCTTGAATACCACGCAGCCTACCGACGCATCAAGTCGATAATCGTACACACAAAAGCCAACCAATTCCAACCCACCGGCCTCCAGCCTCTCACTCTGCTGACCCTCTCGTTGCCACCCCCCTAGCACATTTCAGTGTGCGCCGAGCTCCAAGGCCATCGATTGGACCTGGGTGCACATGTGGCTTGCGCATCGTGTGAGCATGAGTCTTCACACCTTTAGTCATATGGAGCTGTTGCCTCATGACACTTTTTTTTGTGACGGCGCGACTGCAGAGACGGTCAGTTGTGTAGTCACTGTTACTTACAGCTCAAACAGAGTTTCTCGGTTAGGTAACTTGCACAAGACGGAAGCCATCCTCTCGCTTGTCTTGCATGGGCACCGCTGTTCATCATCACAGCAACTGCGGTACATGGACGGAAGCAAGCCAGGGTAGAAGAAACAAAAGAAGGGAAATCTTGGTGGCCCCCAACTTGAACGAGTCCCAGTCCATCCAATGCACCCAAGCCCAGTCCAGGTCAGTCTCCACGGGCAGCACAGCACAGCACAGCAGAGCACACCACAGCGGACCACCGCGCAGCGCACCACACCCACTAGACTAGAGGGCCACTCCACTTGCAGTTGGCCGTCTCCCCCCATTATCCAGTACAGGGTTCAGATCAATCTTTCTTCTCCGCCCAAACCTCTTTTGTCACCAACCAAATTTTCTCCTTGTTGACTTCCTATTGCAACCTCCCACTCACCTACCCTATACCTCTCCTCCTGACCTCCCCGGCGAGATCACGACTTGGGGTCATCTTCCTTCTCTCGACTGCTTACACAACCACGTCTGCATTCTGCTCCCCATCCTTTCGCCTCTCCTCTCCTCTCCTCCCTCAGCTCCCTGCCGCCTTGCATCCATCCCACACACGGAGACTTGACCGATCCGGCTTGGGCCCCCCGTGACGAAGTACGACTTGTTTTTCGGCTCGCTGCATCTTCCCAACCCACCTGCCAATCCGACAGCTTTGTGCACTCCAGCCCTCTCAGACCACCTGCCTCCTGCACCACCACCGACGATCTTGCCTCTGCCTCGTCCCGCTGCCTCCCCCAGTGCTGTCGCAAGAAGGCCTTGTCATATCTCGAAAGGGAAAGGGCGGGAAAAGAGTCCATTTAGTGAACATTGTTTGCGCGTCTCATCTCGCGCGGCAGCGACTCGACCACCTGCCACTCTGCACATACTTCTCTGCACATACTTGGCAGTCATTCTCCTGCCGATTGCTGCACTTCTTCATCGAGACTCCATTGCCCAAAGCAACAAGGGATTTGCAGCCTGCTAGTGGTCCCTAGCAGCTGCACTCGTCCCGCACTTCTCCGCGCCGGCATAACGGCTAGAATAGGATCGCAACCATGAATCAGCAGCACGACATGTACTACGACTATCCAACCACAGCGAACCGGTCGCCCAGCTCGACGAGACAAGGTTATGCTACAGTCGGTCTGTCAAGCCTCGGAGGTGCACGCGGCCAGAGACAGCCTCTAGATGGCTTGGGTCAAAACCAGTCGTTATATAGCGACGATCGATTTGGAGGTGCATCGGGCTACGATACCATGTCGAGGCTGGATCGTCTCGCTCCAAACTCAAACTATATGCTAGAAAATACTCAGACATGGGGCTACAATGGGGGGGTGGCCACTATGAACGGTCCTCTGAACGGTAATGGTAGACTTGGCTCGCGAACTGGAGGCCGAAGACCTGGCCTTCCAACTGTATGTATCCCTGACAATCCCGTAGCTATTGACTTGACCTCATAACTAACCTTCTGGCTCATAGACTTGGACTGACCAATCTGGGCCTGGTGTGCCGTCGATGACCCAATTCTACGATCATAACATGCCCTTGAATGGTAGTGAGCACGATCTCGGGGGTCTTGGGGATGGTCGGGGGCTCAATACGCCTGGGTCGATGGACGAGCAGCTTATTCCCACGGCGATTGTGATCAAGAACATTCAATTCCAGTGCAGGAAGGAAATTCTACAAGGTCTGATGGCGTCTTTGAACCTGCCGCAGCCTTATGCCTTCAATTACCATTTCGACAAGGGTGTTTTCAGGGGGCTTGCTTTTGCGAACTTCTCCACACCTGAGGATACGCATATTGTCATCCAGAAGATGAACGGGCTAGAAGTTATGGGACGAAAGTTGCGTGTTGAGTACAAAAAGATGCTCCCTCAGGAGGAGCGAGATCGGATCGATCGCGAGAAGCGCGAGAAACGCGGGCAGCTGGAGGAACAGCATCGTGCACCATTGCCCCAACACCAACAAAGTGCTCTCCAGGCACTTGGAGTAAGCGTGAACAAGCAGCCAAACGGCTCGCCAATTCGTGAGTGGACCGCTATGATTTACCCTGGTCCTAACATGACATACTGACAGATCGTTTAGGTGATATTGATCTGAACCATCCCAAGACTCTGGAGTTCTATACGGAATTGACTATGTTTCAGCGCGACACCGCCCGCGAGACCTACATCTTTCCCCCGGATATTGCGCCTGAGGACCGACGCCAAATCCACATCCTCGCTCACAACATGGGCTTGGAGCATCACTCCATCGGTGAGAACGATAGACGCCAGATTCAAATCAGCAAAAAGCCCCAGCAGTCTCCTCCCGCGCATGCGCCGCACCAGCTTCCTGCCAATGTTTCTTGGGAGGATCACAGGAGAGGTCTGAGCCGCGCAGCCACCTTTGACTTTGCCGAGTCCAGAATCGGCAATGGAAGCGCCTACCACACTATCGGGAGGCAAGGCCCGACTTTGGAGCTACCTGGCACTCTTGAGAGTGGCATCCCGAACAATCTCCGTGCCGCCAAGAGTTTTGCCGACTTGCGCACTCACAGTCCCAGTCCTGCGCCGTCCGGTTCGAGCTACGTCGGTCTCGGAAATGGTCTTGGGGGCTCTCGATATGGCGACTACAGCTCCCTCGCAACACCGCCTAACCTGACTCCTACTTCTGCTCAGAATCCGGCCTCCAGCACTGACGCATTGTTGTCCGGCGGGATCGGCTCCTTAAGCCTCGGGTATGATCCGACCTCTTCACATCTCCGGGCCAGAGATGCCCCAGGGGCCATCGGCAGCCAGAGACCTGGCGCTACCAACACATCTGCACCCGGTCGCACAGCTCCGGACAGGCAGCCCCGTGGACCAGAGTGGGGAGAAGCCTTCAACAGCCGCAACCGAGGCCACATGCAGAGGAACAGCGGTAAGCAGCCCCACGTGGCAGCTGAAGCCGAAAACTTGATCGTAACTAACACGGCCATAGATTCCTCCGATGCTGGCAGAAGCTCTGCCGCTTCCCGATTTCATTGAGGTGTATGACATATCAACGAAGCCTACAACATGTAACACCCTCAATCTCACGAAAGAAATCTGACAATGAGAGACGAATTACGACATAGAGGCTTGATGCTTTCAACCCACGAGAGCTCAGCATTTGGCGCCAACATTTAAAGCCCTCAAAGAAGCGTCGATCTCCACCGGATATCGGCTTGATACCAAACACTAGGCGCTAGTCACCATCTAATAATTCCCATGTAATATCAGCTCTCGCCATATGTGTTTTTGGAGTTTTGTTTTTTGCAAGTTGCATTTTTCCAATGGGATATCTGAAGTGGAGAGAAAGACGTTCACCTGATGAGGAAGTTACTTTTGACTAAGGGCAACTACGGGAGCACCTGCTTCATGGACAACGTTTCTTGCAGGTTCCGGTCTATATATCCGCCGACGAGATGACTAACGCCAGCAATTAACGCCAACCCTCGACGGATACACCATACAGCGTGTTTATGGACATCCAATTCATGGCCTCACGACTCTACTTCTATACCCTGCTGGGATTTCTCTTCGACCTTGAGCACCTCTGATGGGCGATTCACCTAGAGAATCCCTTTTACGATGGTTACGCTGTTATGACGCATATGCACATCATTTAGATGGCAAGCGCGATGCTGGCTGGCTGGACTGGCAATAAACTGGCTGTGGGAGGTTGAACTAATGAACGCCCGTGGAGCTGCCTCGGCAGTGCCACAGGCCGTGTGCCAGCGTTGGCCCGGGGTCAGCAGTCCCGCTTGATTGGACACGAAGAACAATATGATGACGATGATGGTGGAAGTTGAAATTTTTGATGCGATGAATCGTCACGAAAACTGACAGAGCAGATGCTCTGAGCCGCAAGAAGAAATGAATGCTCTGATTGGATTTTGTATAACAACGCATATCTGCCCCGTTGAGTTTGCGCTGCGTCGTTCCGATCCGTACTTATATCTGCCCCGCACTCGTTCCCGGCCTCCACAAAGTCTCACCTTGGCACTTTTGGAAGTATCCATGGCGTGGACATCTTGAATCTGTCCTTTGCGGCAAGTCAACGGCGTACGGGAGGGACATTGGGAGGCGTAGGGGATAGGGGAGCATTCGAAACGGTGCGGCGGGCTTTTGCTTGTGGGATCACACTCGTTTAGAAACATGGCGCAATTTACAAAAAGTTCTCGACTCGTCTGTTTTTCGGCTACCCATTCGCGTTGTCTCAGGCGTCCTTTGAAAAATGCAGTATCGCAGGGCGAATAAAGTGCAACTTGGGGCTGATCGTCCGCGGAGACCTCCGTCGGCTTGATTTCCGTACCCTTGGTTTCATAGCCCTGCTAAGTTTATGTTAATCGCGTACGCTAACTCTGAATCGTCAATATTCCCAAGGCATGTATCAATTGTCCTTTGATTAGCAACTATCGTGATCACGGCCGCTCTTTAGCCCGTAGACTCCTATACACCGCCGTGGATACACCAAAACCAGAAGGCACATATGTACATATCGCGAATCAAGGCCGAAGCGCCCTTGCGAGCCTCATACTCTGGCAAGATTCTTGGTCGACTTACCTAGTCGGATGAATACTCCCAGAGGCCTCTCCGAAGTACTCCTATCAAAATACTACTCATACGCACGGGAAACATGGTGTACGGCGAGAACTCATGAAATGAGTCAGATCTCTGGGCATAAGTATATGTATGTAAAGGGTTGGATTCAACGGGTTTACTTGTGTACTCATCCGGATTCAAGCGTTGCCTTTCAAATATCCTACCAGACGAGCAGCCCGGCATGCTGAAGGAATAGACGGTCAGACCCCGCCAGTAGTTACAGTACATGGCAATAATTTTGAACCCCTGTCAAGTATCCTACTGAAATAACCATTATAAGAGGTGGCATAGTTGCATACGCTTTACTATATTTGGTTTACGTCCCCGTTAAGATATCTGACAAGGGTTCAAAATTATTGCCATGTACTGTAGTCTAATAACGGTACATTTGAGCACCACTTTATCTTTGGTCAGCGGTGGGTACAGTGTAGAAAATATACGTCAGAACGTATCATTGTCTTGTTGATGCAGTATTGCTCTGACACTGCCCAGCCCCAACGTGCAACCCATCCGAAGGGCTGCTAGGACGCTCGCTACAATGTATACGCCTGCCCATTGCGACCCGAGTGCGGATGTCTTGTCTCGTGAAATATTTAGTCTTGTTGTATATTCACTCCTTCATACTTTGAAGGACAGTAACTCTGACCAAGTCGTCCGAGTTGGCCTAGTCGTATATTCAGATTCATGACTAGCGAATCGTGAATCCCGAATGCGAGTCTGAAGGATGCAAGCGATCGACGCAGGATGCTGTGCCTCAGCGATCATCAACGCCAACCAAGCTAGGTTAGCCCAGAGCGCTTGATCTGACCCGTTTCCGTGTTCGACTAGGAGCGTCTACTTCCTTCTTCTCACCATATAAATATTCTCAATATCACTCTTCTTTCATCCACACTCAGGTCAACAAGCTGCTATTCATTCTCAATCACCGGGTCTAAAGTCCGTCATAGCAAATCTTTCCGAATATAGAGGAGAAGAAAAGCGAAAAGGAAAACTATTTTCTCTGAAACGGACACCGCGTACAACGATGCATCATCCGGCTCGTGGCTCTATATCTTTGCTGGGTCTCGTGGGCATTACCCTGTTGGCAGGAAGTGTAGCAGCAGTATGCACCAACTGGACCCAGGAACGGACAAATATGGATACAGGAAGCGACTTCTCAACCCACGAATCACCCCTAGTCGACCAGCTGGCATGTCCCGCCGATTCAGACAGCAATTGCTATTTTACACGCAAATCGTACACGATCACGGCTGAGCGCGAGCTGTTGAGCGAGGGCGGATTCCCGCTGGGTCTCCCCGAGGACGAGGCCGACGCCATCTTCCAGCTGGCCCAAGACGGCTACAACAATGCCACAACTTCCAGGATCTCCAACACGACGGTGTACAGGGAGTTCATTACCCGCACCGGCACCGTCACTACTATGTATGCCGGCGCCACGGACCTTATTCTGCAGGTCAAGCCCGCGTACAATGCAACACTCGAATACACTCCATTTTTGCTCTACTCCTGGGGTACCCTGAGTGGCTGTTCGAACGAGACGCTAAACAATGCCACCATCATGGCCACGGCGCCGTATCTTGCCGTCGACGAACACCAGGGGAATCAAACCATCATCGCGGGTACTTGGGGCTCCTCTGCGTACAACATGACGGAGGACGACAAGGAGAACGGAGTTGCATCGCTTGTACAGAGATCTACCAACAGTGCGATCGCTGGTTTGATGGTGTTCGCAATGGTTCTGGCATTCGTGTTATAAAGTGTTATTAACACAGCTCACCCGTGATTATACTAGAAATCATTCTTGTTTCCCACAGTTTTCTCAATTCTCTCCAGTGGACTGTGCTGCGCTTTATGAGGTATCGGATCATATCTTGCGTGACTAAATACTGATGTATGGTTGTCGGCCAACTGCGATTACTGTGGTGAAGCCTTTTAGAGTAACGGAACCCTGAGCGGTACCACCAGTAAAAAACACCCATTCCCTTGAGGCGAATCCATCTTTCGCTGAGAACCCGCCCAATTTACTATGTGAGTGTTCAAAGCTGGGACCAGACCAGCCACCTAGTGTTTGCCATTGAGAACTGAGCACACTGTTAAAAGTTCTCTCTCCTAAGTAGTGTGCTCTTCTAAACTTAGAACTCTTACTTATAATAAGGGAATTAGGAGTTCCGATTATACGTCTTTGTTCATCCCTTACAGTGAGTCCTGCTCCTCACGGCCACTGGGAGAGCTATGTAGATTCAGACTGTAGTCATTCATACCAGTGCCACCTATTACATTATCAGTAAGGAACGGTGTCAAATGGATAACGAAGAGGCTGGGGAGTGACATGGTGTACTCAAAGGTATCCAGTTTTATATCCAGCTACAGGCTGTAATCATATGATACGGTAGAACCAGTGGTAGCCAAGAATCAAACCATTATGGTGTGAATAGTTAGGGAGAATATACGTAGCCCGAATTAAGAACGGGGCTCACACGGACAAATGTCTAGACTAAGCTTGACCCATTCAATGCACTTCATTCCCAATCCGTCTCTAATTAAGCGACGGTGGCTTGAGGAAGCCTGGCTGGGATTTGATTAAGCTGCACGATCTAGAGGGCTGAGTCTGCTAGGGCGCTACATATGTCCGAATAGCCTATCAAACTCCACCGGCAGATATAGCCGAACAAATAGTTTCAAAAGCCGTGCAACTTCCACTGCGCCTCGACTACATTTGCGACACCAAGACTTTGGATCTCCCAACAAGTACCGAGGCATTTAGTGAAAGAGGGCTACCCAAAAAACGACGAAAGAAATGTGCCTTATTCATCATCTGAAGAAAGAGCAACAGGATTATCCTCCCTTCTGTCGACGACCTGCTTTACATGCAGGACATCTGAGCATGTCACACCTTCCATTTACATCTCGGACGAGGGGGATTTCTTTCGATGCGGTCCCGCGACATCCAGCGTTAAGCGAGCGCGAACGAGCTTATCCGGCAATGTAATATCAGCCTCGAGATCTAGTGGCATATAATGAAGCGATATACTAATATACGCAGCCCCTCCCGGAGAATACCCATGATGCAGCCACCCGCATCCTAGCTCACCATCATGGCGGGCCGGAGCAATGGCACACTACACCACCACTACTAAAAGATGAACATCGGTTTGAGAGTAGATGGGGAGCTAAGTACAGTCAAGCGCATATTTTTTTTATCACGCTCTTCCACTTGATGAAAGGCCTGGGCGATATCGGCAGTCGCATCCACCAGGTTCCTAGGCTGGTCATCAGGGGCCTCGGCCTCCCTTGAACATCTGCCAGCGGGACCGGCCCAACCACAAGCCATTTGCACTGCGATGGTCATTCCTGAGCATCTTACTCCTTAACTTGGCTGCCATAATGGGGCTTCTAGCTTACGGTCTTCACGCGCTTCCGGTTGAAGAGTAAACACCTCAACTGCCGACAGAGCGAGGCAAAAGGCTGCTGCGTCGAGCTGAGGAGTCGACAATGTCGGATACTTCTCCAGTAGCCTCATCCACTTCCTCAGAACTCACTATAACTGCGACTCAAGCATCTGGGGACGTTGCGAACGTTGGCTCGCTGACAATTACATCCAGTTCGAAAACATCAATCATTGCAAGTACAGCTACCCCGACGGACTTTGGCGATGCAGGCAAGAGTATCACAACCACGCCCTCCCCGACCGCGCAATCGGATGATCACGGCAATTTTGGGACGGTCGTTGTTTTAGAGTCGGATACCACGACCCAGTCACCAACCTATGTGTCTGCTGCATTCACGACCTTGACTGACTCCCTCGGGATGGCGACGTACACATCAACATGTATTCCGGCCGCGATTTCAACTCCCATGACCACAGTTTTGACTAATTCTCCTGGTCAAGTCACGGTCACGGTAGTCACCAATGCCGCAGTGAGTTCAGTCACCGGTACATTAGTTAATGCTGAGGGCCTAGCCACCGCCACGGTAACCAGCTACCCCGTCATTCCATCGGATACAACAGTACATACTCGTGTCTTCTTTATCAGCTATGCAGAGTACTTTGTAGGCTTCTTCCTGCCGACGCTACTCTCCATCCTCCTCGCAATCACCATCCGTGTGCTTGACCTCAACGCCAAGCTGTTCCAACCTTGGCACGAACTCACCCATGAGCATGGGGCGCGCGGCCGAGAATCACTCTGCCTAGAGACCAGCGGCTGGAAAGCCGTCATACCAGCGTACGCTATTTGATGGCCGGGCAAGCTCTTGTCTTTCTTACGACACTCTTCGTTCTGTGCTCCTCACTCCTGGTCCCGCTGTCGGCAGAGGCCGTCGCACTCAAATTGCGAGGGAATTGCCAGCCCGGGTCCACGCCAGCCAAGAATTGTGCATATGAAGTATGAAGTCAGTGTCTTCGCCCAGCCGGCCCTGGCGACCATGGGCTTGCTGTGTTCCATGATCTTCACCGTTGTCCTGCGTCATATTCCTCACCAAATGGAAAAGTGGTGTTAGCACAAATCAGTGGAGTATCTACGGGATTGTAGCAAGAGAAAGTTCAAGCTGAGCTGGTTTCGTGACCAAAAGGGTGGCATGGAATATGGCCTCGTATTACATGATCAGTACCCCTGGGGACGTCCGCTTTACAACGCAGCTCCGCAGACGCCAGCTGACGAGAAGCCAAAGGGGCACGTCCCCGTAGAGACTCGCCATCACTTGTCATTTCTGATGTTGGGCCACTTTGGAAGGACGCTTTTCTTGTTCGTTCTCCTTGCTATGCTGGCGCTGACCTTTTATATTATGACAACACGGGTGATGATACGCCTTTGATATGTTCATGGACAGTGAGCCGTGGCGGGAAGTTCTTGTTCACTGGGGTTGGTATCATCATCACATTTCTCTGGTCGTCCTTCATCAACAGTGAGTCCTCTGCCCTATAGCGCACCAATGAGTCATACCATATTAATGTCCACCTTCTCCCCGCGACCATGTCGCCATACTACTTTCTCGCCGTCCGTCCACAACGTGCCCGACACTCCGTCCTCCTACCGTCACCAACTAGCGCATTCAGTGGTGCCGTTTCTGGCTGTCGAAGGCGCCATACGTTTCTTACCCTCGTTGGTCTCACGGCTGTCCTGTCCGAGTTTTTGACCATGTTTCTTTCCACATTCCGTTCCGTGTGACGCAAACCTATTTAGTCGCACGCATATGTACCTGGAGCGCTGTTGGGATCTTAGTGATCATGATGGCGAACGTCATTGGAAGTCTCTTCGTCAAATGGCCACAAATGTCTATCGACCCAACTACTATCGCAGGGGCTATGTATCATGTATGTGATAGCTAGATGCTGGGTGGGCTTGAATATATTAGCGCCTCAGAAAGGAAGGAAGGGGACTGGAGAGTTGGTGCCATGGGGGGAAGGTTATGAATTTGGGGAGATTATAGGACAGAGTGGTACTATCAGAATTGGTGTTGATAGTGTAGACGGAAGGATTGTAGTTTGAGAACCCCGCGTAGAATGGCTATGCTATCATGCATTCCTTACTCCTGACTGTCAGCATGGTCAAGTGGAAATTAGAGTCCGCGTGTTAATCAAATACATGAAACACAAGAATATTGATTTTCCCTTTTCTCGTAATGCAGTCAAGTGATTTTGTCCGTGCGTATTGGGAAGTAAGAAGCTTCGTACCATTATGTGTAATGAAGAGTCTGATTCACAATAGTACTGATTCACTTTCCAGCCCCACGCCACCCTTTTTATTCTCGAGCTCAAATTCCCGAGAATCGATACTCTAGGCTCTTTACTCATCAAAACCCATGCAGTGCTCCATCCTTGAGTTATTCGACCACCATATCCGGCTGAAGTAAAACCGGGAAGAATAATGCTCTTTTTACCACTCCTCAGCCTGATCAGCTCCCACGGCACAGCCGGTACTGGCTTAGCTGCTGAGCTATCCATACGCGAGAGCAACTTCAACGCAACATGCACCTGGTTCATTGCAGACAACTTTACCCTCACCGGCTCTTGTACGGGGCTCGAGGTTCATCCTGGTCGTGTCTGGGAACGCGACAGTGAACTTGACTTGAATAAGTGCATTGGTTACGCCGGCAATGGAAAGCTTATTTGGAAAGAAAAGTAAGTTCTTCCAAGACTCATTCCTACGTGTATTTCAAAGGGAGTGTTGCTGACCATTACCGGTTTCCAGTGGTAATTACTGGGCTGGCATTGTGAATGAACCCATGGCGCAAGCATCCTACGGATGCAAACGGGATTGGATCCCGCTAGGTTCGCTGGACATGACATGCTGGATTGGAGGCTTGGGTGCGAAGTCATTCAATATCAACTTGAGTAAGGCCACCTCGCTGACTTATCCGACATGCATGCTGACAACTCCTAGGTGAGGGCGTCTCTAACAAGAACGGCACCCTATCATGTTTCGAGACGGAAGGTCAAAATCTGGGCATAACGCAAATTTATTAAGAACCAGCGTGTCTACGTAAGGTTGGCAATGGCTTCAGAGTGAGGAGGTATCTATGATAGCAAGGAGTATTACACGTGTTCGCAGGGGCCTGGCGACCTAGCTAGTACGAGTGTTTCATTTTGAAAAGCGAATAGGCCAGGAAAAGAACTCGTCGCATCAGACAGACATAGCTTCATGGTCCATATTTGCGGCCAGTATCTAGGTAATTATTTTAAAAATTTACTCTGGTCTATATGTTAACGCTGAATGATGGATTGGAGTGCCGATATGTGACCCACTTAGTATTGGTCAGATTTTGGCCGGGGAACCCTAGGTAAGCTCTATAACACCACATGAGAGTGAGCTACCCCTCGTTTATTCTTGAACACTTCTACCTAAAGTATCTTTTATGCTACATTTGTTCTCCGCATCGTGCGCATCATACCGTCTAGTTCTGTCCACATGCCGTTGAACTATGGGTCGAAAATTAGGAGATCTGGAAGACTTGTGTATTCAACAAGCCACAGTATCCCCGCAGTGGCTTCCTGCCGGCGAAGACTTTTGGTATACTCGGATAACTGAATCAGGGGAGTCGGAATTCATGCTGGTCGACCTTGTGCAACGAACTCGGCAAGCAGCATTTGATCACAACGGAATGGCAATAGAACTGAGTAAGCGCACAAAGCAGAACATTAGTGCTGAAGATCTCCCATTCTGGTGGATCAATGTAGCATACGGTGGGACCTGGATGTGCTTTCAGTTCGATGGTCAGACTTGGAAATACGGCCAGGGAGGCGAACCTGAGCCTTGGCATGGAGATTTTGACGACGGAAACTTTGAGAAGGGCTGTAAAGAGTCTCCCTCGCCAAAATTGCGTCAGCCGAGCTCCATCACTTTCAAGAAACAAGCAATCAGGCCTGTCAAATACTTGCCCTTAGATGGGAGACTGACATGTCTGACACTTTAAATAAAGCCTCTGACTTTGCTGAGACTTTATCGGCTCCAGAACCAGCACTGGAGACTTTCGTGCGGGACTCTAACGTCTAGATTAGGGGTTCAGACGGCAAAAAACCAATTGTCGTTCAATGGGTTTGCAGACAATAAGTTTCGAGACGATCACATCTACCCATCCTCAGATGTGGTGGTTTGGCAGTGTAAGCCCGAGTCCGAGCATTCCATCCACATGGTAGAGTCTTCGCCTAAGGACTAAATCCAGCCCCTATTACATACTGCCCATTACCTCAGGGCAGGAGACAATGTCGAAGTGCAGAGGCCCCGCCTTTTTAACCTCGTGGCTCGGCATGGGATACCGGTCGATGATAGCCTATTCCATAACACCTATAAACTTGTTAATATCGGGTGGTCGAAGGAAGCCAAGACATACAGTTTCATTTTCAATGAGCGCGGACATCGACATGTGCGACTATTAAAGATCACTTTGGAAGGGATTATGCATACCCTGGCGGAAGAAAAGAGCCGAACTTTCGTGGATTATGCGCACAAGTTATATTACAAGGTCTTGGAGTCAAATAACGAACTTCTTTAGGCGAGTAAGCGAGACGGGTGGAACCATCTGTATCTCTTCGATCTCAAAACTGGGGAGTTGAAGAACCAGGTCACAAAGGGAGGCTGGGTTATGCACGCAGTCCAGTTCATCGATGAAACCAAGCGCCTCATCTGGTTCAGAGGCTTCGAAATGGTATCCGGCGAAGATCCCTACTATGGCTATGTAGCCCGCGTCACTTTTGATGGAGCAGATCTGCATATCGTGACGAAGGAGACAGCTCACATACGTGGAAATGGATGCTAAATAAGCGTTACCTGATTAACAGCTGGTCGCGGATTGGTTGTCCACCATGCACAGTGGTTCGCGATGCGCAGACCGGCGAGCATATTGTCAACCTAGAGCAAGGCCAACTGGAGCCTCTCCTGAGGATTGGCCTGCAGTCGCCGGAAATATTCGTGTCTCGCGGACGCGACGGAAAGACGAGTATACACGGCATCATCGTGCGTCCGATAAAATTCGATGCGTCCAAGAAGTACCCAATCATCGAACGCATCTATGCCGGCCCCCACGACTTCCACACTCCAAAGACGTTCCGGAACTTTACCAAGATACGCCAATATCCTGACCAAGGATACGTCCTAGTGATCCTCGACGGCATGGGCACAAATTGGAGGTCCAAGCCTTTCACGACGTCTGCTACAAGAACCTCAAGGATGCAGGCCTCCCCGATCGCATCGCATAGATTCGTGCCGCCGCCGCAACACGCCCGTGGGTGGATCTGTCCCGAGTGGGGTGCTACGGAAACTCGGCCGGTTGTCACGACAAGCTCTGGTACAATGAGCTGTGGACGGGATATCCGGTCGACGACAGCTATCGGGAATCTTCCAATGTGACCCATGCGCATAAACTCACCGGGGCACTGATGCTTGTGGTGGGCGAGATGGACACGAACATCAACCCCGCATCGACGATGCAAGTGGTGAATGCGTTGATTAAAGCGGGCAAGGACTTCGAGTTGGTCTTCATTCTGGGTGGCGACCACCAGGTGACACAGCTGCCTTACGTGAACAAGAAGCAGGATCGTTTCTTCGAGCGGCATTCACAAGACTGCTAATGGATTAAGTCCCATGCAGTTGAAGTCAGGGTATGCGCAAGAGTAACGTGCGATTTGAAAGCCGAAGAGAGGTACTTGAGAAACTGTGGATTTGGATTCGGGATATATGTTTCTCACTGAGGAACGACCTGAAGTGTCGGTGTCAATGTTCTCCTATTCTCAAAAGCAACTACATGAGGTATGATCTATGATTAAGTAATTTTCTCCAGGCGGATCTTCAGACCATTTGGCCTGAGAGTAAGCGCGGGGTTCTCGACTGTGAATGATCCCTCAACGCCGAGGAAACGATAGTGCCGCACGATATCAAAGAGCATCATCTTGAGCTCTAGCTGAGCGAAGGCCTTCCCTATGCAGATACGGGGGCCATTGGAGAAGACATTATTCGACCACACGGCTAGTTGCTCGTTGGTTGCCTTGTCCCAGCGGTCAGGCCGGACCTGCTGCGCATCATCGCCCCAAATCAATGGATTCATCGACGTGACAGCTGGAGCCATATCAAGAGATGAGCCTTTAGGAATGAACACTCCTTGGATCGTAAGATCTTTGACGGCTTGTCGGTGCATAGTTGTGCCTAAACAAGTAGGATATGTTAGCGCTTTATGGTTCGGCACCTAGGAGTCTCGGGTGATGTACCTGGTGGGTACATGCGGAGCGACTCGCGAAAGAAGTTGTCCAAGTAAGGGAGTGCTTCAATGTCAGTGGAAGTCGGTTCAGGGCTGCGCGCGACCAGGTTCTGCACCTCAGTGCGCAGACGGTCTTGTATATCAGGATGAGTAGCCATGATGTAAGTGCTCCAAGAGGCCATATCTGCGGACGAGTCGTGGCCTGCACCCATGAAGACCAGCAGCTGCATTTTCAAGTCAGCATGAACGCCTGTGAGAACGACATGGATAACTAACATGGTCGGCAATATGCTTGTCGCTTATACCAGCTGCGGCTCCGCCTGGAAGGCTTTCCTCGACCAAGAATGACAACAAGTCACGGGACTGTTTGTCATATTTACCCGCAGCAATAGCCTCTGAGATCTCTCGACGTCGATCACGTACTAGGCCGATCAATGTTTCGTCCAGCCAATTGATAGCAAACAGAAACTGGCGGTTGGCTTTGAGCGGTAACCATCTTATGGGTATAAACGAGTTAAGAAGTAAAAGGACTTTTCCGGTTGCATCCATGGCAAAAAGATCCTCGTAGGCATCGGCAAAGCTGTACTGATCGTCAAGCTTCCCGCTGATTGCACTATTTTTGGTCTGTGCCAGGTCCACCCCAAAGATTGCAATGCCGACTGCGTCAAGAGTTGCCTTAGAGTAAGTATGCGTACAGTCGATGATACCTGTCTTTCCATCGTGGGAAGCAATGGCTTGGTCAAACAAATCATGCATCTCCTTCGCTTTGGCAGCAAATACTGGGGCCAGCCTTCGTATGTTGGCAGGGGTGAAAACACCAGCAAGCATTTTGCGGTGTTGGCGGTGCTCTCCGAACTCAAGCATGGCTAGACTCTTTTCGCCTGCAAATTGTTTGATCATCCGCCTGAAGCGATCTGGCTTCTTGAAAGAGTAGCAATTGGCCTGGAGCACTTCGCGGTGAGCACTCGGGCTGTTCACGAGCAGCATCTCGCCATTGCCAAATGTCAGGTAACGGATGAATGGTGCATCGGGGTTTTGTTCCATCCATTTGACGAAAACAGACACTGGCGTGTCAGCCTTGAAGATCTTGATAGCTTGACCGACTAAGAATTGGTTGTCCTGCGAAAGGGTTAGCAGGAGTTTTCGCAGTGAGGTGGCGGCAATGAAACTACGACTTGCCTGCGGAGTTGGAAGATGTCGCCAAGGGGAAAAATGCTTGGGATAAAGATATGTTCGATAGTACTTGATGGCGAAGTAATGCAAAATGAATACAATCAATATGACCTGTGAAGTTGCGAAGCTGGTCGTGATCCCAATGCTCCGGGCAATGGCCACTTCAAGGGTCGCTAGCCCGACACAAGTGAGCACATCCATATTCGTTTACATAAGGTGGTGTAACCTTCGGCCACGTAATATTCATAACAGGTCGGTCAATGATGAAGCTATGAGTCGAGGAAGGAGACTTGGGTCACGAAACAGAAGCAAAGGGGTGGGAGATGGACCTTTCGCACAATCCCAGGATAATGGATCGAGTCCAGGGTCTTGCGCTAGCTTGCGGTAGTATCTCTCAGTCAGGTATCGCGCGGGTGGAAGTTGTATGTAAAACGGCCAATAGCGGATCACCCGCAATCTAAGGTCAACGCACCTATCAGAAGACTAGTTACCATATCATTGCGCAGCGAAATGGGTCCAGGTTTTCTAGGGGAGGTTCCCCGGCGAGGGGATTAGCGTTCCTTCGCAGCCTTAGACTTGGTTGATGCGTTTGAACCAACGTTGGAGGGTCTATGGCGTTCAACGCTGGTTGGCCTTTCCAACCCAGGACTATGGTAACGGTTGGAAGCGAGCTTATTAGTTAGCACAGCCTTTGATCTTCAGGTTGATCTTGTGCACTAGTGTGGACCCGGGTGAAGGGGCGAGATAGTTCTGCCATGGTGTGCATCAGGCACTTGATCTCGGCGTACATGACTACATGCTAGGAACATGATTCAGTTCTATCGCTTTGAAGTATCGCGGTTTAGAAGTCCTCGGCCAGCTTAAAGTGTCTATCAGTCGTTGCGATTGACGATTTGGGCCAAGCACTGAGCGATGCTGCGGGGCACATATAGTCTGGGAGGAAAATCACAATTCCCCATCCGTGGCTGATACTTACAGCAACGGGGATGTGAAATTTAGCGGTGGCTGAAGACAGCGAAGCATGGCTGACCAGCATCGGTAGTCGGTCAAAATGGCCTCGGAGCAAAAACAAGCGAGCTTTTTTTATGTCATGGAATTTTGCGCTGTATACAGGGGCAAAGGCTAGAGGTACGCCGCGATGCGCAAGCAATGCAATACTCGCGTACCTACATGTAGTCGTGCTAGTCTGCTTTATACAGTAGGATCTAATGTAGGTAATTCGTAATCAACGGCGGCTTGAATATGTGCACACGAGAACAAAAATGTCCTAGCAATGACCAGGACCTCGTCGATGAAGATTTTTGAGTAATGGTACACCAAGATGGCTGCAACAGTCCATTCTCATGTCCAGCAATGGTGATAGGCCAAGGCTTAGTAAATGTTTGGGCATATGGATGGACGCTAAGCCGGGTGCCCCTTGCAAATACAGGGCCTCCCTGGAGCACGTCTCAACGACCGCAAGCCGCCAGCCGCCAGGCCGCATGATGCCCTGGTCGACCCCTGAGGGATACCTTTACCAAGAAGCCCGATCCTGCGGGCAGCTCCAGCGAGCCCCATGCTGTCGACTCGACGGTCCCACCACACCTATTAGAGTACATGATGTACTGATCGACGAGGGCATGGCAGATATTATTTTACTTGATTCGCCCCCAAGGCTCTTCTACCTCAACTGCAATCTTTTCGGCTTCACACGACACGCTGACAAGATTGGGTGATCGATAGAACCTTCACGGCATCGACCGTGCGCCATGGGGCTTTACTCTGATCCGCCAACATCAGAGCAATTCGCCGAAGCTCAACGACTTGCAGTGTTGGCCTACGAACAACCGACTATCGGCCCAGCACAACGGGGAGCCGCCATCGTAGGAATTACCGTTGCCCTGTGGCCGCTGGCATTCATCGTGCTTACGCTGAGAGTATGGGTGCGAGCTTGGTATATGCGAAGTATCAAAGCGTGGGGATTCGATGACTCGCTTTCCGTGATCGGATTCGTAAGTCTATTTTTCGACTCGACACTTAGAAAGCTGATTCTTACACGCGAGGATGAGTATAGCTTCTATATACAGCTGCGGCTGCCTTTGCACTTATTGACGTACACTTCGGCATGGGGATCACCGAGGAGACCATTCGTGCTGACGAGCGTATTGAGTTGGATGCTCTGGTCGTTCGGGCAATGGAATACTTCACCTACTGGGAAGTGCTCGTTTTGATATCGACTTGTGTCATCAAGGCTGCGATTTCTATGGCACTGATGCGCATCACGACGGAGAGAAAATTCCGGATACCATTGTGGGTGGTTACAACCTCGTCCGGCTTTGTTGGCTTCGGAGCTCTACTCTCGGTTCTGGTTTCCTGTCGACCTATTCAAGCTGCATGGAACGCGCACCTTGGTCAATGCCTGCCTTCAAGTCTCGTGGAGAACCTGAGCTATGCACTCTCAGCCATCGCCATCCCGACCGACTTTATTTGTGCCATCATCCCCTACTTCGTCGTCCGGGATTTACAAATGTCTTATAGAACGAAGCGTGCCCTGGTGGTCGTAATGGGACTTGGAATTGTGGCTGGCGTGGGAACTGTGGCACGCGTTCCCTATTTCAAGACGTACACAGAGAAGGATGACAAACTATGTGAGTGCATGATGGAGAACGTTGGAAGTCAACTGATGCAGAGTCATGCTAACTGGCCAACAGATAGCATCTCAAACCTCATGATCTGGACCATGCTCGAGAACGGCCTTGGTATAATCGCAGGTTGCTTGCCTCCACTGGGAAAGCTGTATGGGGTTATAAGGTCCGGCTCAGGGTATACCGATCGAAGTGTGCCATCAAAGCCAGTAATCGTTGGAGGGCACACTATAGGTGGCACCCCTTTCACTGTCCCGTCCCAGCAAGAGTTGTTTGCTCCGAAAGACAAGGGATACAGTACCGCGTTCGCCTCTAGGGGCACAGGCAAGTGGGATCGGTTGGAGGATGAAGAGCTGCCGCCACACACCATCACAGCGGAGACGATGGTGCGCATAGAATCCGAGACGGTGAATGATGCCCATGAGCTCTCATTATATCCTAGCCGAGCTGCAAAATAGAAAATCACCTTAAAGCAATGTTTGAACGATCACAGTTCGCCCCATTAGAATGCACTGCCAGCATTGACCATGTCAGAATGTGAAAACCTCCACGAACAACATGTGGATATTCTCTATGGTCCACACTACATTAGTTGGACCCCGCGATAGCGGTAGCCGTGAAAAGTCTCCGCCCATTGGACACGAACCTATTTAGAGGGTCCATTATTACTAAGTCTCCGGTGAATGTGCCCGACCATGGTTCTATTTATACAGAGCAGCCATCGTAACCGCAAGCATGTAATAATCTATAATACACATAATAAAAAACCATGGCATCTCATACAATTTTGATTACTGGCGCTACAGGGCAGCAAGGCACTGCTACTATTGCAGCGCTCTTGAAAGATTATTCGAGCTCGGAGGCTTCATCACTACCAGTACCTAAGATCATCGCGCTCACACGCTCAGCGAAATCCGCCAAATCAAGCTTACTAAAAGAGAAATTCCCACGCATTACTCTATTCGAGGGATCAACAAGTCAACCGAAATCCGTCTTCGTTGCCCATCCAGACATAACCTCCATATTCGTCGTCACTAACCCTCCCGATGAAGAGCCACAGGCGCTACCACTCATCGATGCAGCCATATCTCATGGTGTAAAACACATAGTCTTCAGCAGTGTCGACCGTGGCGGCGATGAGGAAAGCTGGGAAACCCCTACCACAGTATCCCATTTCGCCAGCAAGCACCGCATCGAACAGCACCTACGCTCTGCGTCGGAACGAGATGGCAGCCATACGTCTTGGACGATCCTGCGACCAACAGGTTTCATGGACAATTACAATCCAGGTCCTTTTGGTAAGCTCATGGCAACACTGTGGGCGACAATGCCGAGCGATCGCAAGATGCAGCTTGTCAGCACCCATGATATCGGGGTCTTTGCCGCGCAAGCATTGATGGACCGCGAGAAGTGGGTGGGGCGGGCGATTGGCCTGGCGGGCGATGAACTGACTTTCGGGGAGGCGAGAGAAATCTTTAAGAGGTCCTTGGGCTATGATATGCCTGTTAACTGGACTTGGCTTGGTCGCACCGTGAGGTGGGCTGCCGAGGACGCTGGTCAGAGCATGCAGTGGTTCGAAGACGTCGGGTTCGGGGTTAATCTCGTGGCCTTGAGAGACGGGTATCCACTGCAGACGTTCGAAACGTGGCTGAGAGCGAATTGGAAAGATACGACCTAGATCGCCAGCTGCACCATTACCATGGCTCTGTTAATGCGGATAAGTCGCAACCAGGTTTCCGAACAACTATCAGGAATTGACCGAGGACTCGGAGAACAAGTCCAGCAGTGGACTGTCTAAAGTGATAGCGCTAACCTCCCGATGGAAGATCTATGCGACATGAGTGCTCAACTAGTCTCAACTTCGCTCACCAAGCCCAGGGAAGTACTGCCGCATGAGCGACAAAATAATAGTCTTATACGATGACAAGACAGAGATATGGACCGATCGATTTGACATTAGACGCAAATGCCGATAGGTAGGAATGGCCTGGTGTGAATCACGACCATATTACCCACCACGAGGTCGAAGAACTACACTGGAGATTATACAGCGAGTATGGAGGCAGAAAAGTAGAAGCAAGCGCGGCGTGCTGGGGTTTACCTTGCTAGGCCACAATTGTACAATAGCTGTAGACAACATTTGGAGAGATACATAATGTGTTAACTTATTAGGAATCTTTGCGCGGGAGTTCCTTTCCATTTTCTTCCCCGAGTATTCGTCGTGCTTGTTAGTATACCTATCAAGATGGATAAGTCTACCGCTTGATAGCGGTTGGATTCTGTGACTCCAGACACAATCAAGTATGTTGGGGCTAATTTGGATGACTTCTTCGATTGGATCAATTAACCCTGGATAAGCGACCATTTCACCAGAAGCCTATTTGAACTTGGCCGAACGAGTACCATAGGAGTGCCAAAGTAAGAGTGTCGTATCACTTGTATCCCTTGGACCGCGTATTTGCGACACGGCTAGTCCAGGTCACATCCAAGATTGATAGTATATATTGCCTCGACCGAGAAGCAAAGTTCTCTAAGTGGCCACGAAGGCGTGGTGATGCTGTCTTCTAGCATCTGTGCTTGACTTCTTCCGGGGCCTTTCGGTTTCAGTCACTCGCCTATCACAGGAAAAGGCAGATATGTGGTCTACTCGACCTTGTCAACCTCGACGAACTTGTCACGCCCATGGAACCCGGCGAAAAGGCCTAGTTCCAGTACATTGTGATCTTCTAAAGGTACTGCTGCGTCCCTGGCCTGCCCAGCTGATTTAATGTTCCAAGGCTTGGTGGAAGACGCGGTTGGAACTATTCCCATCAGACAAGCCTCTTGATTTACCATAATTGATCTTCTGGCTGCGAGCTGCGCTAGGTTGACTGATTCGTCTATGGTCTCATTCTTCAAAATTTTCGCTTTGTGCAGTCAGGCTATTTTGCGACGTCATCAGCAACAGCATCCCCGTAAACGAGCTTCACAACAACTGTAATGCCCCAAAACACGACCGCTAATGCCTAGGAATCCGCTTCGGGTCTGGGGGCCTGGGGCTCTGGAACTAGCCTAGCAGCGGGGTCATTGGGACTCATTCTAGAATAAGGGAGGGCAAAGCTTGTAGCTGTTGAAATGCTACAAACAACCCAACCGTACTGATGTCACCCCATCGCTATCATAACGATGACACTCTTACACAGCGGGTGAAGGAGAATACCGCCGACTTAAATGCTAGTTGGCAAAATTCTTGCTTCAAGAACTGTTCGATCCAGAAAGCCCACCGGCTGGATCCTCACCTTCACCTTATGTGGAGATGGACCAGTGACGTTTACGGAGCTGGTAGCGGTCGCGCCAACATCTCTTTTCATGAACCATTTCATCCAAGCAGTGTTGTTTCTCATCCCACGTACTACAGCCGCCTCGTCAAGACCCTCATATGCCGCTAATATGATATCTTTTACTTCAAGATCTTGCATGAGTAAGTGGGTGAGTGGCAAGGGCCTCCTGCCTGGAGAGCAAAACGAGCTTTGGGTGTGCAGGTGCGTAAAGGACGACCAATTCTCCATTCTCGTACTCAACGTCGTACCGTGGGGCTCTGTGAACGTTGATAGGATTTAATGGTCAGTGGGGGTAATATGCAACCCAATTTGAACCTCCCGTGAGAGGCCGGTTAATAATGACGATTCTTCGTCTTCGTACATTTTGGACGATGTCAACCCGGTCTTTCTAGAACCAGGATAGAGGCTTCAATATAGCGAGACTGGTCAGCTTACAAGTATAGTTATGCATCGAGGACACCTCGTCAATCGGTCGGAGCTCGAAAACAAGCCTGGGATTCTCAGACGAGACCTGGTAAAGCCCACTGAGGCGTGGGAAATTGAGTTGACAACCCCAAGGTTCCTCTTGAAGTAGAGTTGCCGGTCTATAAAGTGGGTCAGTACCATAGTTACAGTCAAGAAATCCTAGTCTACGATCCCAAGGACCTTCCTCGACGAAGAAATAAATCGACCTCTACGCCATTGCTAGCTGTGTTGATTGCAGCCTCGGGCGCCGGGGTACTTGTGTGCGCCTTCCAAGTCCGGTGAACGTTGGCTACCCGTGAAGATTGAGAGATGGATGTCGCCAGTGGAGGGAATGGATACGTCATTGGAGTCCGGACGGAAGCTAGAACACCTTGAGCGTCCGAGGCTCGTAAAATCTCTATACCTAACCTGGAAAATGCATTTTGGGAGCCTTCGGCGTATAGTAATGGCATGTTGACCTGGAACAGTCCCATCAGAGAGTAGCTCCCGACTTCTTGGGGGGTGGTCTGCCGGTGCGCCGCCCAAGACATGATCTGAGCCTCGTAGCAGCTCTCCAGCACAACCCAGAAGGCATCGGAACGGGGTGAGCTGCCACATGAGCATTGCCCTATATGGCCTGTCAGTGGTCGGTGTTGGTGTTGTCTGTGATCGTGGAGATGGTTACTGGACCAAAGCGGAGCACGATATCTGCTATCCCGGTAATCTCGGTCAATACTGACGACATGGCCATTTTATCTCCAATCAATCGCCATGACTCGTGGGAAGAAGTAAGCGAAGCGTGGCGCAATGAGCTCTTGGAGCATCCATCCACGACCAACCCAACGACAGGACTTCATCGAGCCATCATGGCCTGTATCAGACAATAACAAGAGACAGATCTCTGCATGTTCATACCTTTTGAATATGGAGTCGATGGCTATTTACCATCAGCGGCTGTGGGGAAGCTGGGATAAGAAGATGTCACACCTTTTGATAGTTCAGTGCTGCTGCTTTTGTCAATGCAGCATGTGTCAATTTACATGTAGTCAGTCGTAGCCAACATCTTTCGCAGGAGCTGCTATGAATTTGGCAGACCCCGTCTTCTGTGCACAGTAATCGTTGTTGCCCAAGACATCGTCAAACAGTATCTCTTCGCGATCTTAGGTGGGGGAGAATTGCATAAACAGAAATGGCATGTGCATTGATGAATGATTTCAGCTCCAGAGTAGTGGTATCTAGCAGTCTCATGTGGGCGTCCGGTTTGTACAGGACGTCCCATGTTGAGCTGCAGTAGTCACGCCGAACAACGTGTGACTTGCGTGGAATTAGGTGTGTAACTAATACATACTGCAAGTTGGAGGATTTATTTTGTATGACTAGTACTACGGCAGGGGAGGGATGACGAGGGTCCGGAGGTGGCGCAGTGTGTGGCGCACCACGACGACTGCAGCCACATTTGGCGAGCCCGAGCTTCTCGATCTCCAAATGACCACAGTCCTCATTCGAGAGCCTCAGACTTCAATGGCAAGATACAGCCCAAGATCGGTATCTCTTCCACAATGATTTCTTCACGCTTCCGGAACCCGCTGGAAGACATTCTTCTCGGCTTGATAGCCGTCTCCTGGCCAAAGATATCGTCAAAGTGGCACGTTTGAGCTGCGAATGCCCGTTAGCTGCCGCGCGCCTTGGTCACAGCTGGGCATCAGGTAGGTCACCAGAGGTCGGTTTCTGGCCGTTTTGGGGCGTATTTCCTTTCGAGAAAGCTACAGGTATGCTCTCTGGAATCTACTCATTGCTTTTACACCGTTTTGGACGCTCCCAGTCCATACATGCCTCCAGTGAGGTGCTCTCATTTTCCCCTTCTCCCGTCGCCCTCTCCTCAGACACCACACTAGGGCCCCTCGGCCAGCCGCAGTTTTTCCGGCGGGCCGGAGAAGCAATTGCAACAGCGTCAACGACAGCGACAGCGACAGCGACAGCCTGAGGTCTGAGCCTGTTGCCACCTGGCGCCTCGCACAGGCAGCAGGCCAGCAGGGGGCGAGCCTCGAGCCATGCGATGAGGTGCAAGCTCACTCAAGCTTTGGGCATCGATGGCACCAAAGGGTAGCTAAATGGTGGGCGCTGCCTGCTGCGAATTGGGGGGTAGTTCGAGGTCGTGCAGGCGGCCTTTTCCCAAAAACACGTCAGGCCAATCCCAAGCTTTGGTGAGCTGCGAGACGATTTTGCGCCCGCCATTCGATTTTCTCACCTCGACACTCCGACGAAGCCTTACCGAGAAAAACATCAACACATCCGTCTTCGCAACATTTCATCCACTCCAACGCGTCGCAACACATTTCGAGCCCTGAATTTTATCGACCCGGCCCCCAGCACTTCGTCCAAACACCAAACTCAACTTTACCCGCATCGATATAAGCAATGGCTGGCGGAAAGGGCAAATCGGCTGGCGGCAAGAGTGCTGGTGGAAAGACATCATCTGCTGATGGTCCCAAGAAGCAGCAGAGCCACTCTGCCCGCGCAGGTCTTCAGGTAAGCAAGAGTTATTTCTTCCACGATGCATCACGCCGTTTCCGATCTATCTCGACAATGCGACCACGATTTGCGACTTTCCCGACCCCGACGCTTGATATCTGACCCCTCGCCCCATTCATGATGATGGCTGCATGCACTCAAAAACGCGTCTGCAACTGATCGCCGGTGATCTTCGCACGACTACAAACGAGAGTTGAATACCACTACGAGCTTTTCGACAAAACTTATACATGAGCTCCAACGCGTCGCATCATCTCCACCATTCACGCGCAAGAGATGTATATGTGCCAGATAAACGCCGCGTATGATGCACATGATCAACTTTTTCACCGCGCGACTTGGAGTTTTCGCCCTATTACTATCGCTCTCTGATTACCGTTATCGATCTATCTGTCCATATGTCATCTGACTCATTCCATTTAGTTCCCCTGCGGTCGTGTCAAGCGTTTCTTGAAGTCCAACACCCAAAACAAGATGCGCGTTGGCGCCAAGGCAGCCGTCTATGTCACAGCTGTTCTTGAGTACCTTACCGCCGAAGTCCTCGAGTTGGCAGGAGTGAGTCATGCTCTTCTAGTTTCATCACTGCCACGCCCTGATCCCTTGAGCGCTTGGCCCCTCACGCGCCACTACTTTTACTTTACATGAGAGAAGCATCCTGACCAGAAACACAGAACGCTGCCAAGGATCTCAAGGTCAAGCGTATCACACCGCGCCATCTTCAGCTGGCCATACGCGGAGACGAAGAGCTCGACACCCTGATCCGTGCTACCATTGCTTTCGGTGGTGTGCTACCCCACATCAACCGTGCGCTGCTACTCAAGGTCGAGCAAAAGAAGAAGAACAAGGCCATTGAGGCATAAATGTGTCACACCGCAGTGGCTTGATTTCTGTCAGCTGTTGTCTATTGTCTTTGATTGGGTTTCTTGGTTGAGGGCTAAGGTCTTTTTGCGTTTCGGAGTGAGGGTGATACACAAGTTGAGTCAGTGCTGCTCGATAATTGTCTATTGCACGCTTTGGGCAGGTCGCTGAAAGAAAGGTCGCAATATCTTCGGTCTCCATTACCAGCAGTGTACGGTAGTGAGTAGGGATTTCCATCAATGTCTGTAGTAAATAGGCATGAGTGTACAACAAATGCTTTCGCTACTCCTAATCGACATGGACTTTCTGCAAGAAGTAGCAGCAATGCCATGCAGGCTTGAATCGATTAGGCGCGCTTTCTCAACTATAAATGAAGTCAAGCAGGGACTGTCACCATTCAACTGACAGTTGATTGCGGATCTGATCATGACCTCACGTGAACTAAGAGCGCACACATGATGGAAAGACAATGCTTTATCGCATTTGTTGTGCAGTTGGATGATGGAGTTTCATCCATGATCGCAAGGAAACTGAGCGACTATATGCGATGATTTACAACTGCTGTAATTAGAGTGCTGAGCAGATGAGGCTATCAAAAGGTTACATTCGTCCAGGAATTTCATTTCACTCAGGACAAAACCAGCACGGGTTTGATCAATATATTTCGTTTACATTATTACCTTTGCATCGTATTATCTAGCCTCAGGCCTAATAACAACACAGATGTCTATGATCGGAATCTCTCCAGTTTGCGACACAACCACATATTCTTTTTGTCAAATATTAGCAAAGGGAAACGGTTCTGCGACAGGCTCGTCATTGGCGACTGTGTGTGCGTCGGTCTGGCAGTCGAGGCAATACCAGGCACCAGCCTGATGAACTGTAGAGCCGCATCTGGAACAAGCGTCAACAACACAATTTAGGTCATCGGACCCGCCATCTAATAGTGTCTCGTATTTGACCGTCACGCTATTCTGAGAGGGTATAGACTCCTCAGTGTTTGCTTGGGAAAGATACAATACCTCATACTCGCACCCGGCACAGAAAGAACTCTGGCCGACAACCGCCACACCGCAGCCCGTACAGCTTTGCGGACACAGGTCGCAGAACTCCCAGAACTGCTGGGACGGGATCATGCTCGAACACCCTTTCGTCCGGCAGGATTTCAAACATCGGCACGATTGGCACAGCTCGCCGGGCTCGGACGCTGGGAGTATGTTGTGGCACTTGCCAGCACACTTCTTGATCCCCCGACACGGGTAGCAGATGTCCGAGTCCTCGTAGATTGTAACATAACTGCCGCAACCGCGCACGCACGGGGCGGTTGGCAGGCACATGCTGCACCATAATTCCCCGTCGGCCAGAATGATGCCACAACCGCCCTGACAAACATTACTCATCGCGAAGAGGGGTGAGGGCATCATTGCCTGGAGCCTATGGCTGCTGTTCGCGAGGTCAAAATCGGGGGAGGGTAACATACTGTTGGAGCTCGTTGCTGGGTCTGACTGATGGGGATCTTGTTGTGGACACTGTTGGCTTTCTATGTCTTGTCTGAAGATGTGTTGCTGACCTAGTATAGCTGGCGAGAGGAGGGACTGCTGCATCGTGGCTTGGTAGGTGAAGTCCGTGACCTGGAATTGGCGATCAATTTATATTATTTACGTCCATCGTTGAAAGTTCTCGCAACGTCCGACGATGAGGCACAAGTCTATTGTTGACTTCATTGAACCGGACTAGAGACAGATGATCGACACCGTGGGCGCATAAAGGACAACAAAGAAGTCCCTATCAAACGGCCTGGTGTCACGTGGTGTATGGTGGGATAAGGGATAAAGAACAGTTGTAGCACGAAGTGCTGCAACTGTTCTCTAGCCTGTTATTATTAAATATGAACCTAATCCTTTGTCTACATGAAACCCTTGGCACCCGGAACACTGGATTGGCTCTGCAATACAAAGCAAATAACAAATTCCATACAGACAAACTGCTACAATCAGAGCGTAGGGGGAAATAGCACGTTGAATGAGACTAACAAGCACCATGAGATGGTAGATTCAAATCAGGAAACGATGGGTATATTTTATTAGATAGTACGTATATGATGATAAAATCATTTCAGGGTTATTACAGTGCGCACGTGGTTCGAGTCGCATTTGCGAACCCAAAAGGATACCGACACCAGCGCATTACTTCATTCAGGCATTACAGGTCAAGGCCCCGCCTGTTGAACATGAGTTCCTCCTCCGGGGAGGTTTCATCATCGGTCTATGGACACCTTTCCCTTTCTACCACATGACAGCCCCGTTGTACTGCTGGATCTCCTTGACGTTGATGCTCTCCCACATGAAGGTACTGGCCCAGGTGATAGAGTACATGCAGACGGCGGTGATCAGCATTAGCCTCTGAGTCGCACCGTAGGCCTGGTTGATTCCATCGCGGGTGGGAGTACCGACGGCGTACGATGACTGGACAGTGATGTCACCGTAGATGGTGGTTAGATCAGGTAGGGCGTCAGCCGGAAGGTACTCGGCGAGCTTCTTGGGGAAGATGCCAGTCCACATGGCGGCAGCGATGGTGGAACCGATACTCTGGCCCATGGCGGCAACCATGCCCTCCATGGCGAGGATGGCGGGAATGTCCTTGTGCTTGGAGACGGCCATGACGGTCATCTGCTCGCAAATGACAAGAGTACCACCACCGAAGGCAATGAAGATCAGGCACATGACGACGTAGCCGACGTTGACGTCGGGCTGTCGGAAGTGGATCATCAGGCCCACACCCAGGATGGTCATGGGCACACCGAAGTACACGGCGGGCCACTTGAGGCGGCCGTTGTAGCGGATGAGGATACCGAACAGGATGGCCCAGAAGGTGCTACCGATGGTGTAGACGTTGCCCATGTAGGTGGCATTCTGGACGCTGAGGTCGAAGACGACGATACAGAAGGAGTAGAAGTAGTTGTCCCACAGGTACCAGGCCGTATACAAAGAAGCTATCATGGAATAGGTGAAGAAGACGGTGCGGTTCTTGATCAGGTACCAGGGGATGAAGGTCACGGGCGCCAAGAACCTCTCCCAGCAGACGAAGGCGATTATTAAAAGACCACCGAAGATGAGGAAGCAGATGATCAAGGGCGAGCGCCAGGTATCAGTTTGGTAGGAGTACAAGCTGAAGGACAGCAAAAACAGACCAATACCGAAGGCAGCAAGCAGAATGCCGATGATATCGAACTCTTTGCCGTAGAAGATGATGTTCTCGAGGACGCTACGGCCGTGGGGCTTGACGTGCACGAGACCCCGCTTGATGGCCTTGCGCTGGTTGAAGTAGAACAGAGCCCAGAGAGGTGCGCAGACTACGGGGGTGATGATGGCCATGATGCCAAATCCCCAGCGCCAGCCAATGCCCCCCTCGGCAACAATTTGGTCGCAAGCAAGGCCATATACCCAGGTGGTGATGAGCCACGGCGAAGCCACGTAAGCGATCATGAAGGCTCGGTTCTTGAGCTTGGAGGTATCGGCAATGAAGATAGTGACGGTGAAGTCGATCCATGAGTAGCCGGTGTAGTAGAACACGGCAGCGGCACAGTATGTCTCGACATTGTTGCAGGCGGCGAACATGATCAGACCAATGGTCATGGTGCTGAAAGCCAAGATGAAGCCCTGGGGACGGCCGAAGTTGTCGATGTACTTGGCGTAGGCGAGCTTGGTAAGACCGGGAATGAGACCAGACAAGATGCTTGTCGTGGACACCAAGGAGTGCATGGAGAAGTCACTGACGGCGTAGGTGGTCAAGGTACCAGCAACACCGGATGAGAATGCGTTCACGAAGTTGATCAGCCACATACTGCACGTAGACGGAGTTAGTCAATGCTAATACGGAAAACTGAAACCATTGTCACATTCGCTGAACTGTTGCGATGGTGCGGCACCGGCCATATAGACAACGACCATGATTTAGAGGCTATTTTGCTTACCAGAGGTAGGCGGCAATCAAATGCTGCTTGGTCCAGACCTGGAGGGTAGCCTCCGCAGCCTGGACACCGAACTGCAAGTCCTTCTGCTCATTGAGGGAGTTCTGCGAAGACTCAGTCGCACCGGTGGCGTTGACGGCTGGGTCGAGCTCCTTGTCGGCGCCGTGTTGCTGGCCCTCGGCGTCGGGCTGTTTTTCTTGCACAACGGGCACATCAGCGCCGATGTTCTTGGGGCCAATCAGGCCTCTGAACTTGAGGCCCATGGCGAGAAGAGGTATATCCTGTGGGATCAAGCAACGATCTCGAAGAGGGATAGGCACGGGAGGATGCACAGCTCACGAGAGGGGAAGAAAGACGGCGATCAGGTTGAGGCCTCGGACAGGCAGGGCTATATACCAATGTGCGTAGCTGCGGGCCCTGGACTCCAATTCTCGCGCCATTCCCACTCTATTAAGCTCTGCTGCCCTCACGCGTAGGCAGTCGGCTCCGATTCCACGCGAGAAGGGAAAGCCACATGCAGGGCCTGGTTTTCGCCGGCAGGGTGTGCGCAGAAATTTCGAGCGACCATGCCGTTCCATCTCATGTTAAGTGGACGAGATCCCCACCCCTCCGCGGCCGGGCTTGCTGCGTTGGGAAACAGAGGCGAGGCGAATTATCTTATCTGATCATCAGATGCCTCCAGCTCGGGCCAGTCGCGCTCGTGGGCCCCCGTGCTGGTGGACCGTCGCTTACGAGGCTGTAACCACAAGAGGCATGGCGGCTGCGTGGCCGGCCTACGGCACTGGCGCAGATTCCCCGCTCCCTGCCACAGATCCCCTGGGGGCTCCGTTGATTAGATTATCTTTTCCATCTGATAGCTGCGATTATCGGCCGCCTGATGCACCTCGAGCAGAGTTTTCTTGTTCTGGGTCCTAGTCTCAGTCCCCTCGCGGCCTGCTAGCACCACCGAGCTGCACGCCAGACACGCAGTCCTGCCCACCTCTGGTTATCAGATCATCGTGCTTTATCAGATCCTGCTAGTGACGAGCCTGGTAGAGAAATGGACGCTCGCTCGGGCTTGGCAGGTCTTTAGGTTTGACCCTTCGCCAGGACCCTCTTCGGCAGCCAATCAGTATCCCTGTCGTGCCACCACCTACCCAGCAAGTCGTTCCACCTGGCGATTGGGTGAGGTAATTGGCGAGAGTGTGCCAGGTTTTGCTGTGAAATTCGTATGGGCAACAGGCCGTATGCCGTTGTCGTATGGTTTGTTGGACGTGCTGTAGGCGACAGACACATGGCGCTGCAAATTTTCGCAAATAGTTACAGTGGTGCCGCTGAATTATTCTCCTACCATACATGTAAACAAGCACAAATTCGGTCTCTAAAGGGCTGACCTAGGCCTCCTTCGAATTCCCTTACATACCAGCCTGTCTAGAACGGTGCTAGCCTGCGCCATTCTACCGGATATCGCTCGTGCGCCTGGTGCCCAACCCAACCGCTTCCCGTCATGCAAGGCAGGACTCATGCAATGTATGACCGGGTTGACAGAATTGACGGTCTCAGACTATTGAAAGGTCGCGCTGGGTAGGTCGGGCCTTCCCGGACATTGAACCTGTTTCTCGGAGCATTTGTTTTGCGCCTTTCGCTTGGGTACGGCCCAGAACGATACGCTGTTCGGGATGTGGGTGCTTCCATCGGGCTGGGACGGCTACAATGTGTTCGCGACGACACGCGGTGCAGTCAAACAGGCATTCCAATAATCTTGATTCGCGAGTTCAGAGACCTCTGATTGTTTGTATGTTGTCCGCGCGGTACGCCATGATCCTCGCCATTGACCTTCCAGGGCAACGATCGTCCCGTCGTTGGGGTCCAGGCACAGAATCTCGATTCATTTATCTTCGCAAATCGCGCGCTTCTAGCATGTTTGTATAGCCATCCGGCCGTGACTATACTCCCGTACTTGCCAGGCGTCTACCTTGACTGGCGGGCCATCGCCGGTTCTTGTTTAGAGGACGTCCTTGACATTACGATACATCACGAAACGAAACTCCGATGATGATAGCCCAACTTGAACTACTCATTGTGCCAACGAACCACCAGTCTTTGTGGTCCAAGTGGCGTTCTTCTTTTACTCGAACTCAAGAGGCACAAGCAAAGCCGACATCGTGAGATTTTCTTTGTGACGCAGGGATAAAGCAAAAAGTATCTATATGATCCTTCATCTGGAAGATGTAGTGAACACATGGAGTTCTGACAGAATCCCTATGCTAGTTCTTTATCACCTACTTTCTTTTCGTCTCAAACTTCCTTACATTTGAAGCGTTCCTGACAAACCCACTCTCTATACACTGCTTCAATAGTCACTCGTTGAACCTAAACACGATCATTCTCGGAAGTCCTCGGGACTAGTTAATTCCTGCTGCCCGGAGCCGCGCCAAACAATACCCTGCGTTGCTGCAAGTACCAGGCTCCATCACGAAACGCGAGACACAAAAACGCCTAGTCAGCTGAAGCCGAGCACTCCACAATGGCATTTCACACACCCCGTTCCAGCCTCAAACTCTTCACCTCCACGGTGGACTCTGCGTCCCCGCCGCCCCTTAGCCCGCGACCCATGTCGGCTGTAACTCGTCGACGCTTACGCGCCAACCTGCCCCCGTCTCCCGTTGCGGCCAAACCGCCGGCCCCATGCAACCCAATGCCCTGGGAATGGCGTTGTTGTTCATGCAACACCTCATTCGCGCTCTCCATCACACGACGATGCCTGTCGTGCTCACATGTATTCTGCTCAGTCTCCGAGCCCCCGTTGAAGAAGAGGGCGAAGAAGCAGAGGCGCGACCACAAGGGGAGGAGGATAACCTGCCGCACTAGCTTTGACTACGAAGGCTGGAGTGACTATAATAACTGGCGTCGAAACGTAACCGGAGCTCACCTTACCGAGAAACAACGTGATCGGCACTTTCTGATAAAAACGCATAATGATTGGTCACATTGTGAATATCCATCACATTGCCACCAGAGGAGACGCGAACTTGGTCCAGTCTGGCAAGACATCCTGCTGGACACGTCAGACGAGGAGTCAGGCGATGAGAAATCCCGGAGATCTTCGACTGCGCTGAGTCCTGACGACGAGCTGGAGATGAATGAGGCTGTGAGCCTCGAAAAGTCGGAGGATCCTGCAGGGATATTGTGGAGGATGGACAACGACAAATCCAACTCCATATCTGCCGATGCCTCAGATCTTACCGACGAGCAAATTCTCAGGCTTTTAGAAGAAGACAATGACCTCATGCCACTCGAGTATCGAAGCATAGGTCATACTCCATTAATGGTGCGCAACCTTAGCGAACCAGACTGGGAGGGCTCCGATAACGACTCCGATAACGACTCGGACAGTGACGATGAGGATTGGGTAAATGCGGATGGGAATCTGGTTCGGGCAAAGGGTGAATACGATCAGGGCCCGGCGCTTTTGATCAAAGTGGCGAATTCTTTTTGGAGCGGTATTGACTTCTAAAATGGTCGTCTCACATGCACTAACTGGTATCATTAATGCGAATTTATTTTCTACCTTGATCAGCATAAGGATATGCAGTGACATCCAATTCTCTAGTGATTCAAGCAACGTTGCCCGAACCACTATTTTTGGGAGGGTGCATATTGATGCTACCCTACACTTCCATGGTGTCGGACAATTCATCCCACATGTTGCAAGCCGCTGTCATATTATGCGGGACATCCTCCATGCGTGTTGCATTAGTTGCTAGCCTCAATCTCCGGCCATCACAGGATCCCCAGGGTTCCCACTCCGGCGCGCTCCGATATCGGTAAGTATTGGGGTCGAGTGACTTGATGAAGCTTATATAGTAGTGCATGATGATTGGTACGCTCGCGGCGTTCTCATCAAACCACGTACTGTCCACGGAACTTCCCAGGTTAGTGCCCAGGATTGCTGGCATCTCAAATGTGTGTGGCGTGCCGAGCCCTTCTGCCTCCAAGGAAGCCGTCGTAATATAGCAACGATATTCCCAGACCTTGTCGGGCGAGTAGAATTTCGCCATGTTTGCGGACAAAGAATTTGCCGGGCACAAGAATGTGGCATCGCCGTATGCGGCTGAGACTGACGGAAACCAAGGACCATGCTCAGGCAGAGGTGCCATCAGCGGGTACATGTCGATGATTTCCTCCAGTTGTGAGTCGTTCAGTTTTGGGTAATTGTTGTTGAAGAATGTTTCCACATCTGAGCTCGTGTTGGCGCTTGGCACGAAATATGATCCTTCATTATTGTCCGTCGCCACGAAAAGTGGCACCTTGATGAACTCGCCGCGGTCAAACATATCCCACTTGTCCCCCCGGATTAGGTCACCATCTTTCACTGGCAACCAATACCAACGAGCGACGCCTGTCGCCCCAGGAAAAGTGCCCTCTACATCCAGGGTTATGAATGAGTTGACGTCAAGTGCGCGCAAGCATGTGACTGAGTCATTAGACGTCTTGCAGCCTGTTTCATTGAGCACATCCTGGTACTGAAACTCCATCTCATCGACAGTAGGAGCGGTGGGCCAGAACGGCGACTGGGCGATGGCTCCATGGAAGAGACTGTCATCCCGGCCGCCATATGCTACCAGATGATACGAGACGGATCCACCACCGGCCGAAGTTCCATGTATGACTATGTGATCCGGATCACCTCCGAACTATTACGCAGCACGATGAGCAAAGACTGGATATTTCTGACAACGTCTTTCAAGATGCGTACCTGTTTTATATAGCTCTTGACCCATAAGAGCAATTTCCTTTGATCCAGGAGGCCGACATTGAGGTCCCCATTTTGTCGAATTTCTTCACTAGCTAGGAAGCCGAATATGCCGACCCGGTAGTTGAAGTTGACGAAGACAATTCCCTGACCAGACTGCAACACTACTTCTGTACCGTTGTAGTCTGAATTTGAGTTGGTTGCATACCCTCCGCCTTGGATGTATACCCAAACCGGGAGCTTCGACTCAAAGGTAGCATTGGAGGGAGTGAAGACGTTTGCGAACAGGCAGTCTTCAGCCCGAGTAGAGGTTATGGTCTGGTCAGTGCCAATACAGATTGGACCGTACTATCGCTTTAGTCAAACCTTGAAACATCCCAAGAGTCATCCCGGCGTCCGTCCCTGTACTTACTGTCTTGGCCTCCTGAATCCCTGTCTCGGCTATTGGGTCCTGTGGTGCTCTGAACCGCAGATCGCCAAGAGGCGGGGCCGCAAAGCGCATTCCTAGATAGGCGTCTACACCACTTTCATACCGGGAGCCTTCATACAAGGCGTAATCCAGTACAACAGTTGGTAACGGTGACACTGTTGATGTTGCATTTGCTGGTAATGCGGTGTATTGGCCCAGCGTAAATGGAGCCAAGGTCACCAACGCCACCCGCGCTGAGAGGAGGCCTCTGTTGCCGCGCATCCTCGCACTTGGGCCTCACTATCGAGCCAAGAACAGCCAAGAATATGAGCGAATAGAAGGTCTTAACAATTTATATCGATTGTGATATTCACGGGAACTCGTCTATACCCTACTTTGCGTTTTGGAGTGAAATAATACAGAACTTGGTCGGTCGAATGGATTCTGCTGTCGGGTTTATCGTCCTTTGCGGGTATAATTAATGCACCCCGCACAAACTCTATCGTGCGGCATTGGAAAACGCACCTATAAGCTCTACTGACTCGAAGGTCGGGGTAATTAAGTATTTTAGCACCGGCATTTGGAGCCGAAATGTGCGATGAAATCGAATGGCCTGCTCAATGATCATGGCGTCGAGAAATTCGATTATGGCGTGGATGCAAGTCAATTAGAACTGCACCTGCAAGGTACAGAAAATTGACAGACTAAATATGTTGAGTTTTCCGGAATGGCATATCATAACCCGACTTGGATAGCGTTAATACTACTATAGCAAAGCATACTTGGTGCTCCATGACGAAGACCTTGTGCTAATTCAACTGTGTATCCTTACATTCCTTCATACAGACCGCATGCTAGAGTGATGCCCTTTTACCGCCGCTGCCAGCTCGCCCAGGACCCCGACGTAGGAGATTATCATGTCCATATACCCCACATCTTGATTCATCAATATACACTCTAGAACACTGCCTCTCATAATGGAGTTCTAACTTGGTAGCAGTACTCGGTGGGCCGCATGGTAGAACAGCCCTTAGTCGGATATGACCACTACCTTGTCGGAGGGATTCACAGGACCATCAAAAGTGATCATTAACAACGCTTTCAGGACATAAGTCTGCAAAGTGATCGACCGAAAAGATGGAGACGAAATTTCTAGCACGTCAAAAAGGGATATCAGACGCTCCATCGGTACCTAGTATCGATGTGATATTCAATGGCTGCCCACAACCAGGATTACAACGGCGGTTGTCTTGTAATTTGCACATGCATTATTGATAAGCCAGAAGATGAGTTGGTCGTGTATATCGATACAACGAGGCGATTATGCAGACCACAGAGCACAAACTCCAGGCTATTACTTGCCATAGTGGCGGCGGACTAAATGCCTTGAAAAGGCGCTACTTGATCGTTGTTGAATATCTGGTAGAGGTGTTAATTGTGGCTTTGACTAAAAGCAAAGTGGCCGAGATACTGCTCTGACTATATGCCTTGGACTCCTTGCTATAATTTTAAGAGCGGATAGCGCTCTGTCACGAATTTTGCTATCCTGGTGAACAACTAGAGAAGTACGCTAGAATCACTGTCATCAATCTGTTGAAACAGGTGGCCCAGCCACCCTCTTTTCGGGCTTCCCAGCCACACACACATGTACATATACTAGATCATCTCCTTCTACTTCTCTCTCTGATACTCAATTAACTAATTAATCAATTAACCCCTCATAACCTTCGTCCATCTTGACACAATCTCTAGAGGATGCAATTTGCTAGCCAATCTTAAATTGGGGGAATACAAGCTAATCTCGCACCAGCTAGAGCAATTGCTTCCCAAGTGCTCAATTCACAAACACTGATATCTGGTCATGTGCTTACTCACCAGCTGACACAAGCACATTGGCGTTTGTCGCAGGATCAGGCAAAGCACATTCATGATTCCGTTCGAAATGAATATTGGAAGCTTATATGAAATTTTCTGCGTTGGGGCTAATAACTATGTAACTTCACAAAACTTTTCAATATGGATCAGAAACGACTAAATCTTCCAGGCCGATATATCCACAGGGATCAAACCTACGGTTGACCATTGGATTAAAGATCGCGAATCCTTAGATTAGTGCGCCGGAGGTAACGTTAAGGCGTCTAGTCTGTTATTCACGTATCGTACTTGGAGTCAATCTCATTTATATAATAGTAAATGCTTGGGAGTCTGATTTGGTCTTAGACTGTAGGTTATACCTAAATGAATCGAGGCAAGGATATTTAAAGTTCATTAATTCACCCCCAAAGATGCGCCTTCCATCGACAATGGCTTCGCTAAAGAAATACAGTCGTAATAGATCATTAGTGATATCGACCCCGCCGATAATTCGTTCTCTATACCCTGCGGAAGACCAAATAAAACAATCTTGCGAAGAATAGCATAAACTCAGACAAGAGACATATCGACATTCTACCTGATCAGGAATAGGACTGGTTCCCTTTTGGACTCTAGTAATTGTCCTTCCATTACCCCATCGCAGTATGCCTCACCCAAATAAGTCCAAAGCATATTCTCAACTTCTCTATCAGGGGTGCTCTGTGGTCTTAGAATGTGTGGTACAGTTGCACCATACAGGATGACAGACAAATCGCCCGCCTGCATAGTCCCCGGACCGACACCCACGGAGCCGCCTTCAGTCATGTACAGCCTGTGGCCAATGTTCCGAAACACGAAGTCCCTGTAGTCTGCCATTTCTCGGCCGAGGACAATCTCAGGGTCCAGTCCCACCTTCCTCAGGGCCTCATGGCGGTCGGAAAGAGAATCGTGTTGGTTAGGAAATCTCAGCCCGCGAATGCGGCGCGTATACTGCACCCATTTGGCTGTCCATGTCACTCTGGCCGAAGCAACGCAGACGGCAACCATGTCGACAGCAAAGTCTAATAACCCGGTCAACCATATTTTACCTGCAGCAAGAGGATTGGTAGCACAAAGATGGATCACATCGGTTTCGCTGGCCGGAATCCAGTAGTATGGGGCTATACCAATCGTCCTGATGAATTTCGAAAGGGAATATGAACGAACAGTTGCTTGAATGTCGATGAGATGCTGGCCCCAAATCAGAGTTTGTTCGTAGAATGTTTCGAGCTTTTCATAAGCTGTCTCAGGAGTGTATCCATAGCGATCAGCCATATATTTGGCGGTAAGGCCAAAGTCGGACAGCCCAACGACGGCTCGCCTGCGCAACTGCGCGTCTGAGCCCCAGGGGGACGGACAGCCTGTTATACTGCCAGCTCTCATCAACACCTGATCCGCCTCTTCGTGGAATCGTTTGAATGATGGGTAGTCTAGCTGTTCCAATACCGGCAAGTCCATCTGCTGGGAAATTATGCATTTTCCAACGTATGATATCTTCCCGATAATAAGGCCGGAGGCTGAAAGCTGCCCGGTGACTTTATCGATTTCAGGTAGGTCCTCCGGCATTCCTCCACCAGCAGCATACACAGGTTGCGTGAGGCTTAGGTACCCATGAGACAACTTCAGATCGACGGACCAGTCTGGCACCCAAGAAGGCAGTCTGGGCCTGCTTTTGGGAAATTGAGAAAATGATAATAGGTCCAAGTTCTCACGCACCGCCAACGAGGCAAAGTCGACGAAAACACTTTCGCTATGCCTGGTGTCTCCCTCGCAAATGTCATAACGTACTGCAATTCGATCGTAGACCCCGTCCCGGTTAGCCAGCCCTAGTACGGCAAACAATCTGTCTTCAGCTTTTGTGCAGCCAATCTTCTTCCCTTGATCATTGACATTGTACTTAAGCATAACGTCATAGTAGGTCTGTCTCTGGCCAAGCTGATGGATGGCCTTTCGTTCTCGAAACATGCGATTGAAGGACTGTAGTAGCTCGAAGACGAGATCTATTCGAATGATCTCGGCTTGAGCTACCACTCTGTTTATAGTGCTCATCCAATTCCCATTGTACAAAGGGAAGAAGGCGCATCCAGATCGGAAACACTCAAAACACAAAATTTTGGGCCCGCAGAGGAACATCACGTCCGGCGCAAGACACTACAGAACCTGAGGTTAGCGATTCACTTTTCGGCTATGTTCGGCTAGCTTTTGATAGTCAAGGCCGGTGTTCACTAAGAGGAATACTTCTCAACAAGAAAATAGTAACCCCCAAAATGCTATGGAAAAAATAACGGGGGAAAACAACTAAAAAAAATAAAGAAGAAAAACTCCGGAAGGTACTTACGATTTCCTGAATTATCCAAAGACGATTGAACCATGGCCTCTTAAGGATGTCTACCATACTTGCGGGTGAAAAGCTGTCCTTGAACGTGTCTATAAGGGCCACCAGGTCATCTTTGTCATCTCGTTTCACCCCTGTCAGTTCCTTTGTGGGGCCGGGGTCCATCACCGCATCGTAGACCTCCATGTAGTGAGATCTATTGGGTCCTATCAAGCGGCTCATAACCCCTCGTTCATTCAAATCTCTTGTGGTGTCGAAGAATTGATCCGATAGCTTGGTCGATGCGCCTAGCCACACAATCACGCGACGGCATCGTGTGTAGATCTCCCCCATGAGCGGGACGAGAACTTCTTTCTCACGCACGTTGCACTGATCAATGCAGATCTGGTCGACGAACAACGGATGAGCCGTTACCCTATTTATGGAAATGCTGCGTAGAGCCTCTTCAAGTGGCCTGTGAATCCACATCACCTGATGTCCTCCTGCCGTCTCAACGACCACCCGTCGGTCCGGCTGCGCTCCGGCGGGGACGCCCCATGTGTAGGAGATCGTCTCATACTCGGGGAGAGAAGGAGAGTCCAGATCAGCCTCAATTATTTCGACGCGCAATGTGTCTGAGAAGACCGGCAAGAAAGATTTCAGTGGCGGAAGGAGTTTAATGAGACGGAAGACTCGAGGTTTGGAAATCAATGATTGATACTCGTAGCTCTTCGCGCCGAAGATGCTCGGAAACTGTGCCAGAGCCATTCTCACGAAAGCTGCAGATCAGAGCCATCCAACATATAGGGCTATGGCAGCGGGGGGTTTATCATGCCCGACACATCGTCGAGCCAAGACAGCCATGCGTGCGGCTGAGTCTGGGCGCATGGCGGATATTAGACCACGCCTAGCTTGATTCGAGCTAGAAAGTCAATATTTCGCTTAGCGAGACCCCGGGGTTACTTGGTCAAAAACCGCCTCCGTCCTAAATATTTGGCTCAACTAGTATCCGCGACTTACTAGGTGATTGCAAAAGACCCTTTAAAGACTCCAGCCATAGGGATTGTACCAGGGATTACACTGTTAGCAGGAATAGGGATCCCCCACATTTGAAGTGACCGAGCATTGAATGTATTTGTCGTTTGTCCTGCGCGTCTCAGCCGCATTTGGCCCCCGCATCACTTTGCTTTCTGGGGTTCCATGTCTTGGAAGACACAAATCCCGTGGCCATCATGTTCTGATGACTCTGGGAGGCGGAGTTTCTTGAATTTTACGACTAGTCATTTACGACCTCGCGCCCAGCGTGCCGCACCTCACGCGTGCATTGAGCGTTTCTCTTGCCAAGCACATCCTTCATTTCCGACACGTAGTTAAACCGATGAGCATGAACCTCGCACAATGATTTCCTGGTAACGTGGACGCACGGTTGCTCCCTTGCTACCGTATGTGATCTGGAGCAAGCGATTAATGTTTTTCATGCGCCCTGACGAGTAAAGTTATGGCCTTGTTCGAAGTATAGGAATTAAAGAATAGCCATATAACTTGAGTACCGTGATGCTTTCTCGTATGGTTGACGTATGCACCCACATCTACAGAGAACAGGCAGGTGGCTATGGTCATTTATTGAAAACAATTTTGTTCAAGAGATGTCACACTTCGATCTGTTTTGGCTGTTGCCCTGGGCTCTGCCCCTGCCATATAGGGCTTTGACCTGATGAACCAAGCTGTGGATCAGTACATCAGCTTTGCGCTTTACCATATGTCCCAGCGACTGAATTCGATTCCTATGTGGACCGTTCGCTTGACCTGTCTCGAGACTTGCCCCTTTTCGCCCCGCTACATTTATATATAAGTTGTGGATTTGTGGGTATTAGTTGATCTATGACTTCGGCATCTGCGGTAATTCTGATCATCCCCTCTGCGCTCTCCAAGTGGCAAGGCACTGTGATAGCCATCTTCGGATGTTGAATTTGATAAATTTGATGGCGGGACAGTTGTGAATTAACGTCTCATGAATGGCTGTGGCGGTCTTTTTCCACTCACGAAGTTTTGGCGTACATGTCGGTTTCGAGCAGTTTCATCATGATCATGTTGGATTTTGTACGTCTCATCTCCTCCTCCAAAACACCCGTGGTCTGAGGTCGATCATAAAGCACAAGGGCCCACCTATCGGATGGAACTTTCTTTGCCACTTTCTACCACTCCTCGTTGTTCGGCTTGGTGTGGCAGGCTCCCAATCCTCCCTACTGACGTATAGAGGCTCAGCTGTGCGTGGTTCAGGCTTATTATACATACCAACCCAATCTTAGAAGTCTGTCCAAGGAGTGGGCCGCATCTTATCTTGATTCAATGTGAGATACAAACCGACAGAGCGATATTGAGATATGTAAGCGTAGTCAAGGGGAGACTTGCGATAATGATCCCTTATATCAATTCAGTGTTTGGGAGGTCACAAAGCCTTTGCATCACGCCCAGAAAATTCTCGTTGATTCACTTCGAGGGTTCCTGGATTCAAAACTACGACTAAGATCTGCTTGAATCCTGAGTCGGCAGCGACCTGCGCTACGTTTCGTCCATTTCTGTCTTGGAGGGGCGTGATGGCCCCAAATCACCCAAATCTAAGCAAAATCTAACAACTTCATTGGCACAGAAGTGTGCAAAAGTGATAGAATCTTCATCTTGTGACGTAAGTAGTTCAGGAAAATGCGCTTGAGCGCGGTTTGCCAGATTAATGATAGGTTCGACTTTGGAGAGGTCATGCAGAGTTCCCTCCGGTAACCTACTTACGGCGAGCACGACCCCTAGTTCCTATTTAGAAAGAGGGTGCTTAGCGACCGCAATAATAGAAAACACCTTCCACATGTCTTTATGATATTCCCGTTGAACCCTGTGGATCATCTTCTCATGCATCTGATTTATGCCCGACGGTATCGAACCGTGAGACTCGACTTTCTGGTCGATTATATGGCCGTTCCACAATAGTCCGCGTTTTAAATCATCCCAGAGAACAACGGCCCAGAAAACATGCCATTGGCTCTGTCGGCGATGTTCCAAATGATAAAATGCTCGCCCTTGGCGGCTGAAGCGGATCGAAACCCTTCATCTTTGGACGAGAATGGACGAAATTTGTCACGCAGGTAACAACAGATATCGTGTTGACATCGCTCCTGGAGACTTGGAGAATCTCCATGGGCGGGAAGTTCGATTGGTATCTAGCATTAGGCCGACTTGAAAACAATGTTCTTAGTTGATGTGTTTGACGTAGTGATCCGCTGTTGAACTTATCAACCACATTTGAAAAGCCAGAAATAATATTCGTGACATCTCTCGGCCTCAACACCTCGATGGCATCAATACTGACGAAGGGATTTTCCATAGAATTCACTGATAACATGTTTGTAATTATGGCCCGCAGTTTATGTGTATTCAGGTCAAAAGTTGTGAGGTGTCGATTTTGCTTTTCAAGTAGGTTTAGACGATTGACTCGGCTTTGGGTTCGAGTTGGAGCAGTCGATGTAATATAGATCGCAGAATTACGACAATGCTGTCTGTGAGGTTAGAGACGAGACCGTGGCATATGAATCAACGGTCTTGGATAATTTACTCGACGTAGCATTCGCTTGGGACATACTTAGCTGGCTGAAGCCGGAATAAACCATGTCGCTCTTCGGGGGAGTCAGTCGGCATTTGTCGGCCGAAAAGAAATTGTAAGTTGCTGTTGGGATTAATGGGAAAAAAGCTCGCAGAGCATCGTGCTTATCAGCTACATATTACAAAGATGAGCAAAGAGGAAGTGTAAGCTTAAGGCATACATGTACCATGCATGCACAATAGCTTGCTCAGCCTCATAGGCAAATCACAGGGCTTAATCTCCTGGGCATAGCCTTCAATACTATAAGCTTATATGATGACGACGAGGCTTGACATTAGGGTTTCTTTGGATGGCAACCTCTATCAATGGCAGTGTCGCAACAAAATGCCTTATTTTGTGCGAGCATGTCAGCATGCTACTACCAATTTCAAAGGCAAACGGGTCTCTGCTTCAATCCATCACATTGCTATCAAGAATGGCGGGGTGGAGACCGGAGCCTGTAAACAGCTAGGTTACCAATCTGTGGATGACTATGAAAAAAAGTACTAAGCACTGGCAAAGCAAAGCACGAGATTTGTTGAAACCGACATTTTCCATAGTGAAATTTGACTTGAAACGTTAAAGACCGTAATGTGACGTCTCGACATAAAAGATGTTGTGGATGGTTCTCTTCTCAGTGAATGGAAAGCCGAAGATGATGTAGTGGTGATTATTGTCTTATTGGGGACCTTCCCCACTAGTTTGGGCACGGGCCGCCGGAGCTCGAACGTGCTTGCCTTAGGACCCCTGTCATCTACAATCACTTAACGCGTCTTTTGGCGCGTCGGTTTTGATTGAATCTGTTTGCCCGCCTCCATTCACGTCGGTCATCAGGTCGACGTAACACCTCCGCACTGAACTCGTTCCACATCTCAGCGAAATCGACACAATAAGAACACGCAGAGAAGCCGCCATCATGTCCGACTACGAGGACGAAATGGATGTTGATGGTCCTGCCCCATCCAAGGACATTACCTTTTCCTCAGACAACACCGCCAAAGGCAAGCGAAGCGCTGCGAACCTCCCAGTGGAAGCCGAAGACTCGCTACCATGGGTTGAAAAATATCGACCGGTATCCCTGACCGACGTCTCAGGCCACCAAGACATCCTAGCCACAATCAACAAATTTGTGGACTCGAATCGGTTGCCGCATCTCCTCCTCTACGGGCCTCCCGGCACAGGCAAGACATCCACGATACTAGCCCTCTCGCGGCGGATATACGGCGAGCATAACATGCGCCAGATGGTGCTAGAATTGAACGCATCCGACGACCGAGGTATCGATGTGGTCCGAGAGCAGATCAAGACTTTCGCCTCGACCAAGCAAATCTTTACCATGGGCGCATCATCACGGCCTGGTGGCATGGCCAGCTATAAACTCATCATCCTGGACGAAGCCGACGCTATGACCAATACAGCACAAATGGCGTTGCGCAGGATCATGGAGAAATACACAGCGAATACGCGATTCTGTGTTATCGCAAACTACACTCACAAGCTGTCCCCCGCGCTTCTCTCGAGATGCACGCGGTTCCGTTTCAGCCCACTGAAGGAGGCCGATATTCGAGTGCTGGTGGACAAGGTCATCATGGAGGAGAACGTCAAAATCACAGGCGAGGCAACAGATGCTCTGGTGAAACTGAGCAAAGGCGACATGCGTAGAGCACTCAATGTGCTGCAAGCTTGTCATGCCTCAAGTAAGTTTGGATGCCTCATGCTTCAGTCACTCAACGCTAACGTAGTAACCAAGGTACACCTCTGCAGCCCAAGGACGGCCCAAAGGTCGAGGAAAAAGACATCGTGCGAGATACCATCACCATACAGACGATTTACAATTGCATTGCCGCACCGCCGCCGGATGCGATCGAGAAGATTGCACAGACTCTGCTCACCACTACCGACGTGACCAGCTGCCTGTCAACGATCAACACCTTGAAGGTTGCCAATGGCTTGGCGTTGGCAGACATCATCACCTCGCTTTCTGAGATTCTAACTAGTATGGATGTCAAGCCCGAGGCAATGATACGGTGGCTCGATGGTCTGGCGGAGATTGAGTATCGCATGGCTGGTGGAGGAAGTGAGGCCATTCAAACGGGTGCCGTAGTGGGGGTCATTCGGGAAGGCTGCGAACTGATAAGTTGAGGATATTTAGGCTGGAAGTCATGAGAATTCCGATTTATGACAACGGGCGGCCCACCCAAGGACAGACAGTCGGTGCATAACGCCGGCACAGTTTTCAATGATGGTCAAGCCCTGTTGCGGTCACAGCCGGGGGAAATTTCCTGCTGCATAGTTGGCATGTTCAAGCAGAACACGAAAAGTTGCGCCTTTGTCAGGCGGCCAATGGATACAAGCATTGCTTGCATCAAGCCAAAGTCAGATTTTGCCATAAACTACATGTACGTAGTCTAGAATTTACTATGAACTCAACCATGTAAAACTACACGTTGGCTGAAGAGAATTGCTCGTCTTTCGCAACCCTTGGTGTTGTGTTTTATAGCTAGAAGATCTTTTCAATTTCGTCTCAGGGGATCCCTAAAAGGCAACCATGAATGTCAACAGATCGGCCTTCCCCGCTGCGGCCAGTGGTCCTAGATGTGGGCGGGCGACTTGTCGTTATACCCAAGCGCTCGCTGGTTTACGCTAGCCACGTAGCCTAGGCGTGGCCTCCGAGTTACCCTCTAGCACTGCATGCCGCTCAAGTCAACCTTCATCAGACCTTCACATCCTCATGCGTGAATGCAATAGAACCAGCGATCAAAACATGGACCGAGCTCTGGCTGCCCCCGAGATACTGCATATCGTCTGCTCCTCCCTTGGAATCCAGGACGTGCGACGTTTTCGCCCATGCTGCAAGCTGTGGTCAGCTATCGGTGCTTGCTATGCCTTCGAGAAAATCGTCTTTTATCTTCACAAAGACGACCTAGATTTCTTGCGGGAAATCTCATTGAATGAAGACGCTGCTAGAAATGTACACGAAATCGTCTACATCGCCGACATCCTGGAGACGCGCAAGAAGACATTCCAAGAGTATTGCCATTACTATACTGTAAGACATTTCTTCGTGCTCTGGACAAGCTCTTGGCAAGATCTTTGGACAACGGCCCGCCACCACCAGAAATCAAAACAGAACAGCTCAAGATACTTTACAAAAAGTACGAAGACCAAATAGATCAACAGGACGGTGTTCTCAAAAATAATTATGATCTTCGGGCACTTGCCGATGCTGTAGCTCGATTTCCCTCACTTCAGTACATCACCATGTCATTGGAACATCAATACCATCTCCGATCAAAGATGAAGACTCCGTTCCACGGCTGTCTCGTCAAACCTCGGACCGAGCTGATGCCTAAGGGGTGCCGCCATCTAGATTCTCTACTGTCTGCCGTGGCAGGAGCAGGCATCAGATTGAAACGTCTTCGGGCTGGACCCTTTAGCTGGAAGTTCTTTGAGAAGGAGCCTGCGGCTTTGAGCAAAGCACTCCTTGCGCTAATCTCATACACTTGAAGCTCACAATCAACACCGGCACAACTGATGTCCCAATTAATCAAGCTAGTGATGACGACGTTGGAACGGAGGTGCCCGAATGTCGGCGGGTCATGGAGAAGGGTCTCCTTCGAGACTTTATAGCTTCTCTCAAGGCGCTCAAGACTATCGTGGTCCAGTTCGACTCCCATTCGAAAAGACATGGTTATCCTGCAGCATTGCACGATGTCATTTACCCCAGACACTGCTGGGAACATTTGTATCACCTGTCTCTGAGCAACATCGTCTGCGAACGGCAGGACTTGGTTGCTGTGCTGAAGAAGCATAAAACAAGTCTCATGATACTGGAGCTTCAAGACATCCGCCTATATTCGACGTCATGGCTCGTCCTCCTGCCGCAAATACGAAAGACGCTGAGATTGGATGACGCCCTAATCTGTGGAGAGTTGTATGGTCGCAACGAGTACACAGGCCAGGACGAGAAATTCGACTTAGAACCTCCAGACTGCGCCATAGATGACTTGCGAGTCGCTGTGACGAATTACTTGTGCGACGGCGGGCGGTGCCCCCTCACGGACAGAGATAATGTCCTGAGCGAGGAATATATTCCACACGACTAGCCCTCAGCGCCCTGCAGCAGCTTTCCAACCAATTCCAAGTCTGGGATGAGATGAAATATACTGAGCTGAAAAGTGAGCATCAAACATGCAGCTCCGCCTGCCTGTCCGTTGAGCTGCTGTGGTGCCCATGTGGGTGGACAAAGATGAGGTGGAATCGCCACACCAAACTATTTACGGATCACGGATTTAGTACCGCGAGAAATTCTCACCAGATTTCATCAACGTGATCCAGTTCCTTCTGCTCCGCGGCCGCCACCTCTGCAAACAATTGATGGTGTAGCTCGTGGGATCCTTGAGGGCGTTTTCTTGGCAGCGTGCTACCTGATGCCGCACCACATTCCCTTTCTAGTAGAACGGAGTTACGACTATCCGCATTTCAGCAAATTTTCCATCCATATCCAGCCTTACCCTAGACGCTATCCCCTCTTCCCGTTATTTATACCCTCGGACTGGTCGCTTTGCACCTCACGTCAGAGGGCCTAGCGTAAAAACGTATTCCTCCTTTGAGCTACATCAACGCTCGAGCTCCGCAAGATGGCTCGGCAACGGTCATCCTGCGTGATCGGAATTAACCAATGTAAGCATCGGATCGTAGAAATCAGTACAGCCCTGCTCCCAGATTGTCTCAAGACCCCCGTTGCCATGCTCGGCATCCCACATGATACCAGTTTATGGCAATCACGCGATGATTCATGGCGGCTAGGCCGGCGCGATTGGGATGACTAACGAGGGACTGAGGACCTAGAATTTTTTAAAGGGTGGCCGATATAGGGTATATAACCATGGGCTGCAGGACGATCGACCTCTCTATTCCCCCGTTGGCAACGGTATAGTTTCAAGCAACTACTCGTCGGACCATGCGTTTCTCTATTACCTCTCTGGCACTTGCCGCCTCTTTCTTGGACCTCACATCCGCTCATGGCTGGGTCAATGGTGTCAGAGTCAACGGCGGTAGCTGGATCCCTGGCGCTGACCCCGTTTGGTACTACTATACGGCTGGAACATCACCAGCTACAGTCGGCTGGAACGCGCTGAACCAAGATCTTGGATTCGTGTCTCCTTCCGCCTACCAGACGAGCGACATTGCCTGTCACAAGAGTGCCACAGCAGGGCAGCTGTACGTCAGCGCCAATGCCGGAGATGTGCTCAGTCTTACTTGGAGCACTTGGCCCAGTGATTCCCATAAAGGACCAGTCATCAGCTACATCGCACAGTGCAGTGGTAAGTCTCGGTCCAGATACTGTATTTCAAGAAATCATCATGCTAACAGAGCTAAGGTGAATGCACATCGGCAACGGCTGGATCTTTGAGCTGGAATAAGATCTCCGAGAGCGGCTACAACTCGGGCACCTGGGCCACCGACACCCTCGCCACCAACAACTACACTTCCACGCTCACGATCCCGTCCAAGCTCAAGGCGGGTAACTATGTGATCCGACACGAAATCATCGCCCTACACGGCGCGAGCTCCGACAACGGTGCCCAAAACTACCCGCAGTGCATCAACGTCCAGGTCGGTGGCAGTGGAACAGTCAGTGCACCGACCGGTACTGCGGGCACGAGTTTATACACTAGGACTGACCCTGGTATCTTGTTCAACTTGTACACCACCTTCACAAGCTACCCTATTCCAGGACCAACTGTGTGGACTGGGGCAAACTAGGAGCAGACGGGATGGTGCGAAGTATGAGATGGATGCTAAAGCTTGGCTTTTCCCACCGTCCATGTGAGGATCTTTAGTTCGGTGATCTTGTCACGGTTTGCAGGGTAGTTTCAAACCAGACCGAAATCAAACTCTCATATATTGGGGGTTTCCATTTAGGACTCGCAACAACAGCAGTTCTGTATTGCCGGTGATAATAGCCGCTGCCGTTATGACGTGAACTCTGGGATAAGTGAGGATCAGTCATTATGAAACTGGCCCTTTCATCCCGCCAACAATCTTCCTGATGTCAAAACGGTTAACCAAGCGTAGTCCGCGACGGACACAAGTCGAGACGACCCAAGCGTGTAAACGCCGTCTTCAAGGGTTTTCAATGCTGCCTGAGCCTTGATGATAGAAAACCAGTAGTAATGCACCTTCTGTGAATCCAAACGTTGGGCCCTACAACTAGAGAGCTGCACATTGTTTAGCAACAAACGTGGACCACAAATTGTTAAAGACAACACCAAAAGAATATGTGGGTGCTTCTCAGAATTTCAATGTAATTCTCCATTTTGCAGTAATCTATACCCTACTGCCACACCACCACTCCCTCCATTTGTGAATCAATCATAGTTCGTCGTGCGTAGGACCGACCGGGTCAGGAATTGGTAGCGAAGACCAAGGCTGGACCTTGCCACCAGCGATGTCCAGAATGAACTGCTCGATCGCATCCGGTACTATATCCTGCTTCGTGAACGGAAAGATTTGACCACGTCCTGGGTTCTCAATCGCCAGTGCTGGAAAGGAATCTCCTCGTAGGCCTAATACGCTCGTCATAGCACCATACTCGATGGCATCGACGGTGACGAACGATATGAACTCCCGATACTTCTTCGCTAAAGGCCTAACAGCATCTACATATTCGTCCCGCTCCTTTCGCGTGTTCGCTAGATAATAGACTAATGATTTCCCAGACTAGGGCGAGGTTAGCGGTGATTGAATCGTTGAGCGGCCTTACGGGGTCAGTCTTACATGGAAATACTTGACTTCGCTTCGCCTAGAGAACTCTCCAACTAGGGGTTTGATACACGCTTCAACAAAAGAAGACAGCGCGTCGATGGCTGTCAACTCGGAAGTCATCAGTTGTTCATCGTCCTTGTTATTATAGCACACAAGGGTGCTTTTCTCATCTATCTCCAACGAGCCAAACGATGCCCGGTCCTCGTATCGATGGGCCAAGGACTTGAAGAGGGCTTGGGTATGCGTGTCGTGCGCATTGATATGCGCCACGATGACGGCATCGTCAATCGATTGGAAGGCTGTGATCTTTTTCTCGTCAAGCCGAGTTACAGTGGGCCGTGCTGCTCTTCTGAGGAAGGATATGATGCTGTCGCGTGGTTCAGCGCGCGTCCTGGTTTTGGAGGATAGTAGGTGGGGAAAAACTCACGAAGTCTCAATTCTCGGGCCTCGGTACGGAGTGATCGTTCCATGGCCGTCGAAATATCTTATCGTCGGGTAGGATATAACGTCGTAATCTCGGCATAGTTGGGGGAGGGCTGTACAGTCAACACTTCCCAATGACTTCTCCGCCTTCGATATAGCCTCCCATATGGGCTCGAGTGCTTGACTGGCGGCTCTACACAATCGTCAGATCACTTTGGCAGGTGATGTTGTTGAGACTGCTTACGTGGAAGGCTAATCATTGTGGCCGAATCTCAGTAATCTACAGTTAAATATGAAAGCGTCAACGTACCTCAACAACTGCAAAAATGGTGAGCTCATGCATCGAATGAGATTTAGCTACCGGTTTCGCAGCATTACTTACACGCAATTAATGCCACGCTATGGCCTCCAACCGCTCTCACAAAGTCGGCCTCGTCAAGATGGTTCCAGCCAGCTGCCAGTGCAGCACTAGCGAGCAGATACGCCGCATTCACTGACGCAGGCCTCATAATTTGTTAATGAAGCCGTAAATACATAACAGCTGTGTTGGTCTCACAAGCTCAAACCACGAGCGAGATGGCGGGGTCAAATAAGTCGAGCTACAAGCTGTAACAGGGATGACCACTTAGCTCCCGGACCCATCCAGGGGCAAGCTCACACAAGCGATGCACTGAAATGGCCCTTGCCGCGGCGCTAGAACGTCTGGGGAAGCCCATTGACCCCCGGCGGACGGGGTGTGACAAGCTCTCAGCTCCCCTCCGCAGACCGTTGGAGTTTCATCTGCGGCATCCCCGCTTCCCTTCATCAGGACATGTAACCGAAGGGTAAACAGCTTTCAACACGCACGAGTCTCCCGACGCCTCCTAGCTATCTCGTGCAATTTATCCGCCGAGGTTCTCATCATGTAATTCCCCCATTTTCCGAAGCCCTTGGCTGTTGAATCACAATTCTACTCTGCTGCCGCCATGGTGCGCCTAAGAGACATCATCATCTGCGCAATTGCGTCGACGCGGGGATCCGCACATAGTCACGATGAGGACGCTGCTCAGAAACCGCTGGCCCTGAGCGAAAACTGCCATCATCCTGCATACCGAAGTCACATCCTGTCGAAATCGCCTCTAGTTATCTACCTGACAGACTTCCTGACACCCGAAGAGCGCACACATCTAACAGAAATAACGTAAGCATATGTCTACCCCGTGTATCCTCTTCGCAGAAAGTACTTCCCCGTCTAATTGTCTATCTGTACAGCAAGGATACGTTCAGTCACTCAGCCGTCGCTGACGGCACTGGCGCCGAAGGACAACGCCAGACACGAACCTCCCAGTCCACCAACGTCGAGCGCGACGACGTTGTGCGCTGCATCGAGGAGCGCGCCCTACTCTTCCAGGGCTTCGACGTGCCGCGAAACCACCTAGAGCCCGTTCAGCTCGTCAAGTACGCGCAGGGCGAACACTACCATTTCCACACCGACTGGTTCACGAACCCCATCCATGCGACATCGGCACTTGGTGGGAACAGGCTATCGTCGTTCTTTGCCTACGTTGCTGCCGAGAATATTACCGGTGGTGGGACGAACTTCCCCATGCTCGATGCACCCTACAACCAGAAATGGTGCGATTTCATCGACTGCGACGAACCGTACGAGAACGGCGTGACATTCCGGCCGGTCGCTGGCAATGCCGTTTTCTGGCAGAATTTGCTTGAAGATGGCACGGGGGATCAGCGCAACCTGCATGCTGGCTTGCCGGTAACGAGCGGCTGGAAGATAGGCATGAATATCTGGACGCGGCAAGGCCCTCTGAGCGAAGAGATCCGCGGGCATGATGTGTGATATTTCGTATACCATGGCCGATGATAGCAATTTCTCGGAATTGGTTCGTAGAATCCTAATGAACTCCCTGCAACCCAATTCAAGATTTTCGTAGAGATGTCGCATATGCTGAAACCTACCAGTTCGAATCAAAGAGTATATCCTAGTTTGCGTCTCAACATCCGCCGTATAGTTCAGCCCACAGCTGGTTCCCTGCATTCTCTGTGAGATCTGTGACAAGGGCATTTCCGCACGGCTGGTAGTTCGCAAGCCAAATGGCATCGTACAATTGATCAAAAACAACTGTTGCAATTATTAGGCTTGTGGGCTTTGTTCAAGTCAATGTATGCCAGTGGACTCACTATAAGCCGACCGAATGAAGGTGGCCCCCAATACCCAGGTGTTGACACCGGCGTCTGCAGGCTGCACTCCAAGAGCGCATTTGCTACCGAAATCGACGACGAAATCGCTGTACTTCGCGTTGATTACCATGTTCCCATTGTTGAACCCGAAGTGTACGTAGCCGTCCATGTCCAGGTAGTTGCAAGACACATAGTAAACCCCCTGTTCATCAACCGTTGCGCTGAATTGCTTCGCTAGTGCCGCTACGAGATCAGCATCGATATATGAATATGTGGAACCGCTGTCGATCATCACGATTCTCGAAAAGCCACTGGGGGTCAATGTGACTGCTGAGCCTCCTGGAACTGTGTAACCCAGGGACGTCATATTGATCCAGTATCTTGCACCTAGTGTAAGCCCAGGGATTTCTCTTAGACGATAATCACTCACTGGGCTTCATGCCACAGGCTTTCCTGGGTCTCTGGGGGCGGATAGAGCTCAAGTGGTTCCAGCCACCCGCTATACTTGTGACTGTCGACCCCGCCAACGATGATCTCCGCTATAGGACGTGGTTAGGAGCGAGGAAGTAACATGAATAGTTTGGACGACCTACCATCGCCGTCTCCCTGACTACCCACACTCAAGCTGAAGATGGGGACATTTATGAAACCTTCCGAGACCAGGAGGTCTATTAGCGTTGGGTAGTCGACATTGAATCTTTCGCCGTAGCCCAGTCCCAAGATGCCGGCCCAGACGTAGTCACTGTCATCAGACACGCCGAATTGGAGATTGGTGACCGGCCAGTCTGTAAGGAGTCATTAGCTGAACCTGACCACTTGTGCAGTAAAGGAAGAGTTATTGTCTCTCACAGTCATCCCCAAACCATAACGTGTCACTGAAATAGTCCCCAACATAACCACCAGTGCCAAAGGACACATAGTATCGGCTCGAGAGATTCCTAGCTGTGCTGGAAGCTGTGGGGATATAATGACCTGCTTCTGCGCAGAACTCTTCATCTGCAGCTCGAGCGCAATTCGGATTGATAAACAATTCCCATGATCCAGTGTCCACGATGACCTTGACTGTCTGTCTCGGCGTGCCGATATCAACTGCGATTTTTTTCAGCCAATATCTTGCAATAGTATCTGTTCATGCACCCACTTTCCATTATATAGACGACTCCAGCTTGAAACTCAGATAGGGGTTCCCTCCCATCTCGCGAGGAGATCGATTGGTTCTTCGGATGAACGAATTGTGTGTCTAGTTTCGATTTGATGTACCCAGGATCCCGCGGACCTTGGCACGCCTTGCCTTCTGTCAGCGCATGAAACGCAGGCTTTTCTGGACGTGGGTATTGTGGTAAATTTGCTGTGGAGCATATGGATATGCACATTAAAAGCAGTATTGCCGTGTATAACGTCATGGCAGCGGCGCCCGGTGTCCAGTAATTCGTAGTCTTGGGGATCCGTTAGACTAAAAACCATTGATATTTTTCGAAATATTCCGACCATGGAATGACTTGTTTCGCAGTCCCTCCGACCCATATAGACTTATGTTGTTGGCCGTTTCAATTGATGCTCGCAACCTCTGCGGTGGCGTTCTACGCGGCAGTGTGGAGCCAGTACCGCGTTAGGAAGGTTGAAGTTATCGCCATCTCGTTCCAGCGACATCCGAGTTTCAAACTTAAATACGAGGTTCTTGGTCTTTCGACTTTAATATAAGATGTCCGAAGAGTGTGTCTGAGAGTTCATTTATCCTTATCTGGGGTAAAATCAGGCCCATGATCCGGGGACGGACCAGGGGGTGAAGGACGGAACGCGGGTAAATGTCGTTCGTTATATTGCTAGCCTGTGTGCAATTGGAGGATTTGGGGAACGGCTCACATTGAAGGGCTTCGATCAATCGGCTCTATACCATACTTCTAAAGCGCGCGTTCTTCAGATTCATGTCTCTAATCGTGCTGAACGCGAATTTCTCCATATACTGGAATTCCAAACTATAATCGTCACTGAGCCATTCTAGACCCCTCAGGGATGGGCGTTTTACTCCCAACCGCTTTATCGGGTAAGGATTCCCTCCAAACTTCCAACTTGGAGATCATTTCGGTATTCTAGAATATATTAGCTTCCAACCATGTGTCGCGTGGCGAAATACGGGGCTTTCGGCTCAATACCCATACGAATATTCGGTTAAGAGCTGCCGGATCGGGCCAATAACACATTACGGTATCTCTTCCGCGTCGACGAGCATATAAAGCTACCTACTGGTCAAAATGATATTTCATCTATCTATGGAACTACCGGACCGCCTACTGTGTCATATGGAGTACCCTTATGGAAGAGAGTCTCAACATCATGCATGCCATGCATGGGCCATCCCCCCTCCTCATGTCGAATTACTGGTCCATTCTTACCATCAACACACAATTTTCTTTGCTCTCCACGCAATCCGAACCACGTACACTTTTCAAACGCGTTATTGACTTGGAGACTAATGCTCAATAGTTCATATAAATCCAGATTGACACCTAGAACGGCGTGGCTGTTATAGAGTTCGGCGCAACAGTCACGGTTACACAAAACAGCCCGATACTTTTTGTGCCAGTATGACTTACTCTTAGCATGGTAGAACCTCTACGCGGAAAGGATAAGAGCTAGCATAGGTTACGAATAGCCATACTCAGTTGTCGACCTTCTTTCATGTCCGTGTTTTTGAATTACTCCCTAGCAATTGCCACCCGGCAGGAAGTAAACGCCTTGGGTACCGTTCAATCTGGCAGTAAGTACGATCAAAAGGCCCTTCACACTCGACCCACCAAATTTTCAAATAATGGCTCTCCTACTCCTCGGAAAAAACAAACGGGTAACTGTGCAACTCGCCGAAATTGCTGGAAGGATATCTCTGCATCTTTACACAAAGACGTTGGCTACGTTATCGCGCCTGTTCAAATACCGGGAAGCCATTGTTATTAGGGTTTGGTTTCAACCCACCTGTCCTACCATGAGAGAAAGATTAATGTTTGTGCTTGGGAATTTCTACCACGGAAGAGGATAGACACATAAGCAGAATGGACCGACCGACTTGCAAAGTATATTGCTCGACATTGGCTCTTTTCGCCAAACTGCGAGTACAAGGGTTCTTTCGAGATGGCGAAAAGTAGCACTACAAACTGCAATGAGATTACCCCCGGCGTTTTTACACTTCACCTTGCTACCATATTCGCCCCCGACGCATAAACCTATTGGACGAGCGCAAAGAGACAAGCGTCGGGAGGAATCTTATCTGCCCACCAAGCGAAGATTTGAAGCATACCCAAGAGCAATTGGCTTATTGACATAAACGCAGCCGAAATTTTAACGATTGAATCAAGAAACTACAGGTTAATATGTTGTTTAATACGATCAAGCCATGCCAGCTTATAAATATTGCTAGCTATGGGATGAAGAGCGCCATAGACAGAGATATCGATAGCATTATTCGCGTAGAGCAGAAAGCTAGTAGAAAGGACTTGTATTGAGCAACTCCCTAATTCGTGGATTATACTTATGGAGCTTCCCCTGGCACGCGCCCCAGAGACATTTCAAACCCTCAAGGCTATCTGCCTCCCTCCACCAACCACCGTGACCATCTCGTCATTATTGAAGCTTGGCAGCGACTCCAGGACGAAGCAGCATATGCCCGAAATCCTCTGACCTTTCATAATGGTATTGGTACTTGGCTTACAGGCACAATTTATAAATGTTTAATCGTTTCCCTAACACGACCATAAAGTTGTGCCACACAGGGACTACCGACGACATCCAGCTTCCATGCATCGCTATGACTTCCTGGCTAAACGAGGCAACCGGCATCCTGCTCAGCCAAAGACCTTATTTATGTGGCTCATGTTTCTGGTCCCTTTTACCGCGTGTTAGGAGGTCTCTTCCCTCATCCCCGTATTTCGCCATAACGGAGTTAAAATTAAAGCACTCCTTAATACACTTGCAGATGTCATGATAATATATGCCACATTTGGGGGCAGTAAGGATAAGGTCAGGCATTACTGACTGCTTTATTAAGCCTGTTCTAAAGCATGGGCTGATTCAAGTGCAACTGGGCAACGCAATAATTGAGGGTGAAGAAGCTTGGTGTTTACTGTCTACCCAGGTGATTGAAGGGGGAATTCCCCGCTTTTCCCTATGGGAATGTGACTCATTCCCGTTGCCACAACACCAGCCACCAGAGCCTGTTTAGGACTGGGTTTACTTCTGGCCATTCAGTTTTAGCTGCATCTCATCTGCCGAAGCTATAATACCGTGACCCAGGTATTCCAAGGGCCGAAATAGTTTAATCCATGCCCTTTTAGCAGAAATGATGTTTCAGGAGCAGTTTCATTTCCCTAAACAACTCCCAAAAAGTCTTTCCTTAGTGTTTCCCCCCAAAAACCTCTCTGCAAGGATATTGTCCTCAAGAACCTCTCCCCAAGAGTTTCTTCTGTTTTGTTGGGCCTTTAACACGAAAATTTTCACCTTCAGTAGGCTATGATGCCCAGAGTATCCTGGAGACAGAATCGCTGATATATGAATATGCGAGATCGTTGTAAAGTTCACACTGGCTTACGGTCTCTGGTATCTATATTGGTTCATGCTGGTTCCATATAGGTCTCCGGAGTATCATGTAAAGAGATAAGATTGCTCTCCAGATGTTCTCTTGTTGTGTCCGCCCTCGATATCCTTGGTTAGGGCAAGTTAGAATCTGTGCCGTGAAAGGGATATTGTCGACTGTTTTCATTACCTTGGGAGCCCGAGTCAACAGGAACCGGTAAATCAAGATTTATGTGTGTGTCTTCTCCCGAGTGAAATACTAGACCGCCGGCATGGATGTCGTCAGACATATCTGGGGTGTTCCCATGGACAGTGATCTTTGGAACGAGATGTAGCCGCACCACTATCTCCCTCTAAGTCGTCAGATGGGTCTTCAACCGGACCTCCGTTGTAGCTCTTGTCTGCATCGGAATGGAAACTCATCCCTCGACTGAACTCAGGCTCACTCTCGCCGTCTTCTCCTCCATATGGCTCCTCGTTATTTTATTTATGGGTGTGCTTCCTGAATATTGTTTTCCAAACCTGTTTTTACACCGTCTTTTGGTGTCTTGCAGTTGAAACTTTTGGTCCACGTATTCTGTGGATCGAAGGGGATGCTATATGCCGCGGAATTTCTTGTTCTCTGTATTTTAGCCAAGGGAAGCTCGAAAATGAAGACGCTCGCATAGCTCGGTAACATATGCTTACCGGCTTTCTAATACCGACGTAACGAAAAGAGCCCGTTTCAAGTTTCCCTCATTGCTCTCCACTTGATTTTTGTTCGGTCCCGGAAAGGCGTGGTCTTATAGGGCGTGGTGGGAGGATATTGGACCTGATAATTGTCTGAACGATAACATCATTACCACGTAATACAAGTCACTTTGGCGCAACGGTTAGCTACACCTCAACTAGGCGCTTGTGCCACCAACAATGTTCTCGGTCTCGCCGGTTTGTTTCGCCTCAGAATTCTCGCTCGGTGCGGGAAGGGCCTGGTAACTACCTTGTAACGCAGTAAAAGCAATGCCGACGGGCAGGGGGCCGAATGACGGTGAGAGGAACGCCAACAGGCGTAGAGAAAGATGTACCGTATAGGAATGGAGAGATGTCTCAAGCTCGAATGTCCTGTGGCTGAGCACCAGAAAGCAAGTCTGGTCTGAAAGAAGTTTGATTGAGCGATAGTATTCTTCTTGCCACCTTAAAATGACTTCAGTAATTCGATGGTATAGTACTATATTGCCCGACGCCAATTATCCTCGCGGTTCGTGGATGATTAATGACATTTGCTTCTTGCCTAAAAACTATCTTGAGACTCGAACTCAAAGGGTCAGTTGCGCTCTAGGTGAGCCATAAACTAGGGGTAGCCAGTAAAGTGAGTTTAGATAACGTTTAGAAGGGGAAATCCTTCTTTTTTAGCTATAATCTCCTTATAAACTATGGCCACGAAGAAGAAGTTGATAAGCACTCAATCTGGGGGAACGGATGTATAATAAGCGGTAAAGAAGGAGGAGGAGAGAAACTCCAGCTCCCAGCCGTAAGGCTTATCTAGTCTAGTAAGAGGATACACAAACCATATAAGTTCTCCATTAAAAGTCGACCACTTAATTTTCGATACGTGCTAGAAAATACTTGCCAGCATTCTAGAGACTTTCAAAAGCAACGGTTCCGCTTTCTTTTTAGTAGGTTGGGGCTTGTTCTATCTTCTTGAAAGATTCGTTAATGGCCTGATACACTTCTTCGTCCTGTCAGTTGGTGCCTTCGGGCCACAGCGGGGCATAATGATCAAAAGTGGTGCTTCTAGATGACGCTCGTTACGTTCAAGTATTTTTCGTAGTCGTGCAGAAGAGCAGACCCTATGAGGCAACACATGTCAGAGTTAAATGGAGCTAATCAGTGGGTGAAGACCGTTGTTGTCTGCTGGTCAAACTGAGGTTTCGTCACTGATTAGTGCCTTCCATCTCTAATGGCTACAATGTAGTTTGGCGTAGCAACACTTCGCTGTCGCTTCCATTTTAGTCGGAGGCCACCGTTCCAGCTCGGTCGCAGCCCATCGGTCTCCAAAGATTAAAATGATGACAGGTACCAGAGGTGTAAAGCCCCCACTTGACATAGCTACGGTCATGATTTCCCGACATATCTACTAACAATATCATTCAAATTTTGGAGACCCTCGCCATGTCGTAAGAGCTTTGATGGACAGAACAAGAAGAAAGACAAAGAGCGTGAAAGAAAGCCAACCCGCACTCACAAAAGCCTGTCGAGTTTGTATTTTAGGCATGACTTTTCCGTACAATCCAATTGTCATGCAGACATTGCACAATGCTTCAGCACGTTGTGAGGGGTGTCAATTATGTCAAATGTCGTGGAAGAATTGGGAAGCTAGTTTGTATCTAGCATCTTTGCAAGTTGCGCCGCAAAAGCGATATAGCCAGAACGAGTGATACATATTACGAAGATCATTGGACTTCGGCTCCGGCAAGAACTCCGACTGGTCGAATCACAGTCATGTGACTCATTACCGCAAACCTTAATTAGTTGGCTGCTTTTACACTCTTCTACATAATTTGTTTTTGAAGTTAGTTTCTTTATGTATCGATAAATGGAGGCCGCTCTTTATGAGTACGCGTAGCACACTCGTTGAAAGCCGAACCTGGAAGATGCCTTACGCTCGCCACAGTTGGGTTACCTCTTCCAAAAAGGTAACGCCTTTCGATATTTCTTTAGGCGATATACATCACAATTCAATCGCCAACAAAAGCTAAAATTGGAACAACTTTAAGTTCCAAGGTTGTTAAAGTATACTGAAATACTCAGTCACAGCTGATTGAGTCGTCTATATTGTCACCACAACATTCGTCAGGCCGGATTTTAGAAGTTTCAAAAAACTGCAAAGCCTGGGATGTCAGAATTCCATCTCCACTGGCTATATTGCTCTAAGGATTGGCGGATAATTCTGACCTGCCAATGCTTTCGGGCGCTTCCTACCATTCTGTACGATACCGCCAATGGATTGCGGGATTTTGTGCCGTGGCTACGAGAGGTCATGCAGATCGTTCTGACTACCTTATCGAAGAACACACCATGGCAGTGACTGTCCGGACCGAGGCAGCACAAGCAGAACAAGTGGGATTTTCGGGCACTAAAACTAGCGCCTGTCGGCGGCTTTTAGCGAACCGCTAGGCCCACAAATCTCTCAGCTTCCTAATTCGGAGACCTCTCGACCAGCGGCTCCGTCGATACACGGGCGAATGATGTGACTGAGTTGGGTACTTGACACTGCTATGGCTAAAAGAGTGTCGACCAACAGTCATTGAACAATCAACAAGGCGGCATCCGCAATACCGGTCTAATAGTGGCCTTCCCTAGAAAGTCGTGATACTCAGTTACAGACGATAATATAGTCCTAGAGGCTCTGCCCAAAGTAACGTTAGCCCGGCAACCAAGCAGCCAAGCTGCCCAGATCTGGGGAAACGACGTGCCGAGACGTTGTAGTGCACCATGTGAGGTCGGTAGGAAGCCGTGGTGGTGGCTTGAATCCGTTTCAACGCAAAAGCGCCTAATCCGTCTCCACGCAGGTGACAACTTCGGACACGAATCCTACACTGCCATGCACCTTCTCGAACGGTCTTGGTCAGTGTTCCGACGAACCCCTGACAAGATTAGACGGAGGGACTCTGCGAGGGGAATCATGCAGGGGACCGAAAACAAGCTTATCTTGGCTGAAATTAAGCTTTTTGATAATCAATTGGAAAGGAGATTAGCGATAAACTGCCGCCCGGCAATGTTCCAATCAATACCCTGCCCCGCAAAATGGTAAATAGGGGATCAACGACAATGGTGAGCGCCTCAAGTTTGGAAGGCGGGACATTTCGGACTGACAAGTCCTTAAATCGTCAGAATCTGATTCGTTGAATCCTCTCGTCGACATGCGGAAGCCTGTAGGTACCTAATTCTTTGCAAGTGAGTTCGTATTCCATGGTTATCGTAGAGCCAATAGAGCCGGAAATGACTCGCTCACCGAGGACATAGATGTTGCAGGGTGGGCCTGCATGGGGTTCTATCAGTGAAACGGCGCCATCGTCGATCCCCGAACCACTAAGATTACCCTTTCTCATTCTAGCCTAAAGGCATTAATGGAGCTCAACTTCGCGCTGAGGCTGTGACCTCCATTAAATATGGTGTAATGCTAAATGCAAAGCCACGCCCTCTACTATTCGATGTAATTTTTCCGTGGCTAGGTCGAGCTGAAAGATCCACAGGAGGATGGGTCTCTCCCACCATGGCAATATCACCTGCTTAACTGAGGATAATACTGTTCAAAAGCGTGATCAAGCTGTTAGGACATGGCTGCATGAAGGTCTTGACTACAGGATCAATGTTACCTGCGAAAGGGAGTATAGTGCGTTGCGTGATTCCGTATAGACGCTCAACCGAAATATCGTGAAGCCCCTTAATGATCAGAGATGTATAAATACTCAGCATTCAACCGGTCGTCAAAGGATCTCATCTTCCAGCCATCGCCTCTTAGATCCAAGCCTGAAGCTCGCCGACCTTGACTTGCCAGCCCTCCCCATTGTTCCAGCCGCCTCGTCACCTCTTCGTCAATATGAAGTTCGCCATCGCCCTCGCTGCCATTGCCGGCATCGCAACTGCTTTGCCGCAGGCCCCTGAGGTTGCTACCGCTGCCCGACGCTTGTCTCGCCGCAATGGCGGCCGCCCCCAGCATCATTCGGCCCCCAACATGAGGAACGCTACCTACCCGCAATACTCAAGCAACTGGGCCGGGTCTGTTCAAATCGGCACGGGCTTCACCAAGGTCCAGGGCACTATCACTGTTCCCAGTGTTAGCGGTGACAGCGATTCTGCTGCCTCTGCCTGGGTTGGCATCGACGGTGATACTTGCAGCACTGCTATCCTGCAGACTGGTATCTCCTTCTACGGCGACGGCTCTTTCGATGCTTGGTATGAGTGGATCCCCGACTACTCCCACTCGTTCTCTGGCTTCGACATCAGCGTCGGAGATCAGATCTACATGGAGGTCGATGCATCATCCAAGAAGGCCGGTGTTGCTACTTTGGAGAACTTGACCACCGGCAAGAAGGTCTCTCACACCTTCACCAGCAGCTCCACCGAGTCTAGCCTCTGCGAGACCAACGCCGAGTGGATTGTGGAGGACTTCGAGTCTGGCGGCAGCCTTGTTCCCTTCGCCGACTTTGGCAAAGTTACCTTCACCGATGCCTCGGCTACTGGATCCGATGGCACTGTCACACCTAACGGTGGAACCATCATCGACATCAAGGACTCTAGCAGCGGTGACGTCCTCACTGACTGCAAAGTTTCTGGAAGCGATCTTACTTGTAGCTACACTGGCTAAAGGGTCTCTAAGGGCGACGGTGGAAGGATATGACTCGATCTTGTTTTACTCGTTGGATATGGCTGGGAGCGACCATTGATCAGGATTTATGCCTTCCTCGGGGTAGTAGGTAGCTGGGTTAATTGTAGCTATCCCTCAATATACACTTTGAAACGATACACAGGAACAAAGTAGAGATGCTAGGTTAACTGAGGAGTTTCATCATGAGAGCCCTGAACGCGAACGATTATCTGCTATAAGTTAGTCACCTCTATATATATTCTATCGGAGTACGGATTAAACGTATCCAACCATGATATTTCACTTTACGCTATATAATTAGTTGATGAATGTTTCAAGCTACACTATATAGGGTGGCATTAGTCATGGGCTAATTATACCCTGTGACCACGACGGTGTCTCTGTCCAATAGACTGCTTCCACTCAAGTTATACACCCCACTTGGACTACACAGACTCCTCTGAACTCAAGGTATCTGCTCCATTCCGCATCTTCAATCAACGGTTTGGTAATATCCTTCCCATGCGGAATAGCAAATCCCCATCCCTCATCAGATCCCGAAACGGAAGCGCGTGGTGGAAACACCTGGATGATGCACCGAGTCAGATTATTGGACAAACGGCGAAATTTTATCTGCGTAGCTAAACCAAAGTCCGCGTCAGATATGCGCGTTGTAGCTGTGCTCGTATCGTGTTTTCTACAAACGATGATGGCCTGAGTTGTACCTAGCAAATAAATCAGCTGGTGGGGGTTTGATCAACACACATCTTGTGATCTTGAAATCTGCTAAGTATTGCCTATGGCTCTCTTCGCCAGAAAGTATGGCATCCAGAGTGGTTCTGCTAACAACCTCTGCGGTCTTTCCGATTATGTACATCAAGAGCCCCAATATCATCCTGTTGAACCCCTTAATTTCTCTGCGGAGATCTGTGTGGCAAGCCCCAGGAGTGACGTAATTGACAATGACTTTCGGCTTCTGTGACGGGTCGATCCTATTATCTAGTTCTCTGGCGACGAATACTCGAATGAGATTGGTAGTGGCATACCTGAACCAAGTCAGCAATAGAAAGCCAAGCATCGAGGTAGTTTTATAACCTAACGTTCAAGTCGGCTATCGATTTGGTGTTCAGTGCTTCCAGGATATCTGACTTTACTTGAGGTGTTCATGACCGTTACGCCAATGCGTCTTGTATTAGGTGATAATTATGTTGTTGTTTAGACAGTTGTCAGGTCCAATATCCTTCCACCAACTTCCCTTGTTCTGCAAATCAAGCCACAAAGTGGGACTCACTATCAAAGAGGTGAGCTTTGGTTTCATCGCATATCGTGTAGAAGTTTAGTGTAGTTTTGACAGAACGAGCCGCGCTAACAGACATGGTCCAATAACATGAATTTCACTGTGACTTCGGTGTTCTGGCTTCAGTCCAAGTTGTGCTTAGGACTCCAGCATTGAGGATGACCACGCCCACTCTATCAATATATTTGACGCGTTCGATAAACCTTTGTACTGAATGAGATGAACACATATCAATGGGCCAAACTTCTACAACGTCTGGTCGGTCAGGGTGTATTGTCTCAGTGGAGGCTCTGGCCATTTCTCCTCTGGATTCACCTCTGGCCGCGAGTGTGACTTTCTGAGCGCCCAATCATACACAGTGCTTGGCTGCCTTGAAACCCAGGCCGTAATATGCACCTGTGATGACTACCATTTGACCTGTGAGATTCCCCGTGGGGGACAGGCGGCGTACAAAGCAGTTGGGAGTATAGGAGGTTGTTGATAAAGCCCATGATGTGATAGAGTACGCGCGATGACTGGTAAACAGGATGTCCATGGTTCCCTTCCTCCTCGAATAGTAGGATGGGTTCCCCATGTAACGGCTGACTGCGGCATGCCTCGTCAGTGCTAGGCAATGACAATTACGACCACCAACTTATTGTGGGGCATTTCGATCAACTTGGCATGAAGGGGAATTGCTTGTGGGTTATATTCATATGCAGCCAGATTTTAAGTAAAGTTGACAATGACAAATCCGATGATTAATCTCGTAACATACGCGTTATGTGTTAGCCATTTCCATAACATGTGTTAAATAGGCCAGCGAAGATGGTCCCGGCGCTGCGGATACATTGTAGTGCTGCTGGGTAAAATGTAGATTTTGCGCTCGCCAGTGGGGGTCCCCCACTGACTGGTAGCGCTCGCCTGGGAATCTCACCGCAGCCCGCTGGCAGTTTTACTCAATTGCGACGTCTTCTCAGTCCCAGCAGACACCTTCACAGTTAGAGGGATTCCGAGCCTGGACTCGAAAGGCACAATGGCTCATAAAGAAAAGCATAATAGTTTGGAATTTGTCAATGCTTGCGACCGGGATATCAAGGAACGCTGCGCTCCTCGCAAGGCAGGCCAGGGCCTCGCCGTGTTCAAACACGTAACAGGTCTCCTGGCGAACGGAGCAGAGCCCAGCTCATCTGCAATCCCAACCCTCTCTTCGGAACAATCTGGAGGCTCAACGAGAGAAACCAGTGAAGCAGGGACACAAGGCCCATTACACGCAGTGAAAGGCCAGCCAGCAGGTGAACTCGGACCTCAGTCGGAACATTCCTCAATGACCGAATTTATGTTCGTTGACAACTCGCAAAGCGTGCGCCAGAAAAGCACGTTCATTCGCAGTCATGCAGCGAGGCGAGGGAAGACCGCAACAACCGGTAACTCGAGCAAGCATTCTCAAGGACAAGCTGCCAGAAAACATGCTTTAGGCCGTGCCCATTCACTTACGTCTCCATATGCGAAATCGCCGCACGTCGTTGACCAAAACTGCCACTCGCTCAGCCTAGGACAACAACACATATTTGGAAGTGGCTTGTCAGCAATTCGGTTTGCGATTGAGCTCGACCGTCAATCAAGGGGATTGATCCATCAGTGTAGATCCGCCCCTCACTCCTAGCATTTGTTCGGTCCTAATTGAAAGTTAGGGTTTGCGATTCTTCAAGACACACTCTACCCTCCAGAGTTTTGCATTCCGCAGGAAATCACTGGCTCAATATGGGCCAGATTTCTGCACACTGACAGGCCATGTATGTGTCGTCGACAAATTACAGCTGGTGCTAATGAATTTGTACAGATCTTCATTGTGTGCTTGCTGCAGCCGGTACACTTTCTGATCCGTTTTTTGCACGACCTCAGAATTCGCCCAGAGTTCTGCTACATTCTTGCAAAGCTTATGAACTTGTAAATAGTAGGCTGCACCAAAATGACGCTCTGTCAGACGAAGCGTTTGCCGGAGTCATCAGTTTAGGTATTCTTGAAGATCTCTTCAGCCGATATCCGACTGTCCAAATTCACTTGCAGGGCCTACACCGAATGGTAGAACTACGAGGTGGTCTTTCCCATTTTATCGGGATCCCAGAATTGTTGGGAAAATTGTTCAGGTGTGTTTGTATGAGTCCGCTGCTCTCCATTTTCGACGCTGACACAGCGAAAGGCTTGACCTTGCATCGGCACTGCAAAACGGATCAAATACCGTCTTTGATAGTGACCTCTTGTGCCAAGGCAACAGCCTTGACTCTTTGATGGCCACTAACTACGTAGTAACCCGTCTTACTCTGGGTGGTCGTGCACTCAAGAACAGAGATCTGCGTATGATCTACACCAAGATGTTGAGCTTGTCCCAGGTGCTCAACGATCAACTTGGTGGTCAGAAGTTGTCGGCGTTTGACTATCAAGCCACGATTATGCGGCTATGCTATCAATTGATCGAGATAAGGCCACTGTCTAGTCCGGGATTCTCGAACAGGTTCGACACGCTGTGTCAGCTCACTTTCATTTCATTTACGACATCATTATTTCTTGATATTAATCGTCGTACGCTGCGATACGATCTGCTTTCTACTAAGTTAGTGGTTGAGCTGCGCGCATACCTTGATTCCAATCAACTTCCTATATGGTTTCATTTCATGGCGGCAATAACGGTACTAAAGGCAGATGAACACGATTGGCTCCTGCCGCGGCTTTACTCATTGTGCTCTGCTCACGGCCATCGAGACTGGGAAAGTCTTCACCTGATCCTCAATTCGTTTCCTTGGATATCTGGATTTCATGAAAAATCTGCGAAAAGCATATGGCAATTGGCGTTGAAAAGCCAGCCACTGTAATGCGACGCGACTATGGGGTTGAATCTTTGGAGGAGAAATGTGGGTATCACTCAGTTACAGAGACCATGTATTACAAACGATTACTATGACCTACATAGAAGTGCATACTGACCAGCTAGTCTCGACATTGGCGGATTGGTAAGAATGATATTCTAAGTTAGACAATCGTGGTTTTATGTCTACGCAAGAGAGAACAAAGAGTAAAACATCTTTTTTTAATCGACTACTTCCCGGCTGATCACTTGAAGCTGGAAACTCCATTCCCGCCTAAATAGCGCTCAGCGGAAATATAAGCACTATGATATCCAATAAAGTATACGATAAACTCTCTATCATCTCCGTCATCTAGCTATCTCTTTCTCACTGACTCCATGATGTCACGGATACCTGAAAACTCGAGCTCCTCCAGAGTTTCGTCCCAAAGCTGGTTTGCCACCTTCTCGTTACCATCTTCATATAACATGGAAGCATACCTAGTAGGGGACATCAGCTCAATATTCGATCGGCGGGCATTGCTTTACTTATGGGTGTATCTGCCAATCCAGAAGAAAGCTGCAGTGGGCGTCCCGCCCATGATTGACGGCTGCATCAATGTAAGTTGACGCACTCGTCTCGACCGGACGGCCAAGAGCACCTTTGATCCCAGACCAAGCCAACCCCGTTATTCCACCTACTTCGCGAAATAGTGAAGTGCCTTTTGTCAAGCCGGGCTCGACCAGGTCGATGATGACATCATCTGGACTGACATATTCTGCCATCTTCTTGATCCAGTAATGTCCAAGCAGCTTTGACACGTTGTACCTCTCCATTCCGTCGTATGGTACCGAGGGGTCATCGAACGAGGCCAAAAGTGGTCTCCGAGATTTGTTCTCGAATTTGGCCACGAAGGCGTTCCCAGATGATACAATGGTTAAGCGACCCGGCGACTTGGCTGCTTTCTCTCTAAGTATTGGAACCAGGAGCATTGCCAAGAGCGACGTGGAGAGATAGTTGACTTAGATTGTCTCCTCGTGGCCCGTGGTTTGATTAAGCCCAAACGCGAGTTTTGCAACCCCTGCGTTCAATATGGCTATATCCAGTCTGTGAAGGTGGCTGCAGCGATCCACGAAAGCTCGAATAGAGTCGTACGCGCTCATATCGAGGCTCCAGACCTCAATTTCCGAGCTAGGTGCGTTGCTTTTCAACTGCTCTGCGGCAATTTTTCCCTTATCGGAAGATCGTACAGCGATGATGAGGTAAGAGAGCCCAGCAGCGAGCAATTGACGAGCTGCTTCTAGCCCAATACCACTGTTGCCGCCAGTGACGATGGCCGTTTGGCGTGCTAGGTTGATGTTTGATAACGACGCTGGAGGCTTTGCGCATAACTGAGATGTGAGCAACGAGAGCCCGTGGGGCTGCATATGAAGGGACGAGACCATGTTCAATAATCGAGAGTTAGTTGGAATAATTCCTGACCTCAAAGACGAGATTCCGGATGATCGAGGTCACGCCAAATTTTATATCTGACCACTCCCACACAAGCCACACCGAATATAGCGAATTTCCCTTTTGGGGTAATGCTCGCTAATTCGCTGTCGCGGGCCTTTGGACCCACCCTGAGGAGAAGGATCAATTCCAGGCCCACTTGATTGGAGTTTAGGTTCGAGTATGGAAAGTTTTCGCCCTGATTACGGCGTTCTTAGTGTCCCGTGTCCGACTGATCCATCTTTTCCCAGGGGTTGAGGATACAGCCGTCGTCATTCAATTCGACGTCGCAGGTGCCTGGGGACTGTTCTTTACTCATCGAGGGATAGACATCAAAAATATGGGGTGTCGAAAAGCGCTTGCACAATCTTGGCTAGGCCACACTCACCGGCGGTGGATTCTTGACAACAAACTGCATTGTAAATATTTCCAAAATCTTCATGCAAGGAATAAGCATTGGATTAAAGCTACTGCGGTTTCAAACTACCATGTTTCTCTTCCCATCACTTGGTAAAATATTTGCTAATGTCGTTTGCTTCTCCACATTCCCTGCAATTGTGCGTCACGCTGCCTTTCGACCGCAGCTCGTTAGCGACGGCATCTGTTGGGGCTCGTAGAACTCCGGATCCTGAACCAGAACCGAGACCATGGTTTGAGGAGTCCTTGTAACCAGTGGTTCCAGAATTGCCCCCAATGTTCGATGCGTGGGGCGCTGTGGCTCGTTGGTCATCGTATGAAACACCAGATGGTGTACCTGAGCCAAGAGTATTGTAGTCACCGCGGGATGCAGTTCCATGAGAGGGAGATGTTTGTTCGTTGCCATGGTGGCCCAAATGAGAAGCTCCGTAGCCAGCACCAGCGGCAGCACCGGCACCAGCGAGGTTACGACCAGTATGCGAACCGTCTTGGCCACGCGCTTGTTCAGTAAGGCCTGAGTTATCGTAGGACGATCCGAGCCCCGACGTGCCTTGGCTCGGAGTCAGACCAGAATTGTGGGTGGTAGATCCAATGCCACCACGGCCATCACGATCAGAGTCAACGCGAGGATCAGCAGCGTTGGCGATCCGCGAAGAGTGAGGACCATGAGTGCCTTCGGCGCTACCATAAGTTCCGGTTGTCGTGCCGAGTCCAGAAGTGTCATGAGTTCCAGTTGTAGGACCGACACTGGATGCGCCATAAGCATCAGAAGGCGTAGTACCATGCTGGCCGACGGACGGCTCGTTGTGGTGTTTGCCAAGACGGGAAGCACCGTAACCAGCACCAGCTGCGCCTGCACCTGCGAGGGCAGCATTTCGGCCGGTGTGATCTTCGTGACCTGAGCGAGTGTTGTCATAGTCACTGCCCGCAACGTGAGTGGAGCTAGGCAGCGAAGAGCCACGAGCGTCATGTCCAGCAAGCTTGTCATCCTTGTTGTGGTGCAAGAAGCCAAGAAGCTTGCTATCGTGGTGGTGGCCTGAGGGGTCGTTGTAGTCCTCCTTAGTGGCTTGGTGCGAGTGACCTGTGGTGGAAGTAGGCTGGTCGTTGTGATGCTTAAGAATGCCACCGGTGTGGCCAGTTGATCGAGTATCTGAGTGCGTAGGGTCAACACCCGAGCCAATTGGCCGTTCCGAGTCCCTGTCGTGTTTGTTGTGCTCATGAGCAGCATAAGCAGCACCAGCGCCGATGCCAGCAGTGCCAGCGCCAACGCCAGCACCTGTACGGCTGTTATCTCGGTGTTCTCCAGTACTCAGGCCAGTCTCCCTGAATCTACTGTCTGAATGCGTGGGATCAACGCTCGAACCAGTTCTACCGGCATACTCAGAATCTCTGTCATGTTTGTTGTGCTCGTGGGCAGCGTAGGCGGCCCCAGCGCCGGCACCAGCGCCTGCAAGGCCAGCAGTGTTGTGACCACCACTGCTGTAGCCCGTCTCTCTGGATCGGGTGTCCGAATGTGTAGGGTCAATGCCCGAGCCAGTGGATTGTACTGAGGATGAACCTCTTCCAGTATTGTGATGTGGCTCGTTGGCGTGTTTGTTGTGCTCATGTGCAGCGTAAGCAGCTCCGGCGCCAGCGCCAGCACCTGCTAAACCTGCAGTATCGCGACCAGTATGTGAAGTAGATGTTTCTCCGCCGTGAACCCTGCTACCATCTCGGTCTGAATCAACACGAGGATCGGCCTTGTTCAATGTGTCGGACTTGTGGGGTCCAGCGGTGTGATGACGCCCGGAGCTAATCGGTACATCGCCAATATCAAGCATAGAGCCAGAATTATGCGTAGTAGGTTGGCTAGCTGCTACTACCTTGGGATCTTTGCCTCCGGCAATTGTTTGCTCCTGAGGAGTAGCAGTTATACCACCAAGTGCGCCGGCACCACCTTTTTCTCCGGCACCAGTGGTGCCTGAAGTATTAGCACCGCCAGTAGTTCCATGCGATGTAGCCGGGTTGGTAGATGAGCTAGAACCACGTTCGCCGCCATGTTGCGGGCTGCTACTATCGTGGTGGCTCAGCTTGGAAGCACCGTGACCAGCGGCGGCGCCAGCGACAGCGCCCGCAGCACCTTCACCAAGGTGTCGATCTCTGTGGCTGTTGTCACCCTCATTGAGGTTAGAGGATGTTCCCGATGAGAGGGGGTTGGAGGCGGTATCGCGAGTTGTGTTTGATGTAGAATCACGCGAGCCAGTGCCTAATGGGAATGCTTCATCATGCGAACTGATCCGAGAATCGCGGTCATGTCCCGAAAGCCCTCCGGCACCAGTACCAGAGTGGCTACCTGGCTGAGTCTGGTTCGTTCCAGAAGTTCCATACTGATTGCCGGTCGAGCCAGTTGAGCCGTACTCGTTTCCAGTAGAACCAGATGTGCCATGCTGAGAGCCAGGCAAGCCACTGCTTCCATGTTGTGATCCAGTCAAGCCACTGTTGGCTTGACCAGTGTGTCCAGCTTTCGTCCCTTCCAGGCCGCTAGTAAAGTCATCCGTCTTCGTTCCAGTTCGAGCGCTGGTAAGCTCGCTAGCATGGACACCGCCGGCGGTGCCAGGACCTGTGGCAACTCCAGCACCGGGCACGCCGGATGTGTCTGAGCGACCATGGCCGCCAGAAGTCAAGTTGCTGCTGTCGTGCGAAGTGGGATGTTGAGAAGGCGACGTTGTTGTGCCGGCAGTGGTGTGAGTACTACCTTCACCGGCGTGAGTTTCAGCCGAATGATGATCCCCGCCTCCAAACACAGACTTGATCTTATCTGTTAGGCTACTCATGATGATCTTGGGTGGGGGGTATTCTTTTGTATGTGTTGAAGTTGGTTGTTGAGTAGGTTGTTGAGTACCGCGGTATGTGGTGAACAGCTTCTATGCTGCAGGTGACGCCCTTTATCACTTCCAACGCGGGTAGAACCTCAGCGAGTGGCATTCTTCCAAGACTCCCATTTCGTCACTTTAGCTTCAGTATAGCGTGTTACTTCGTGCAGTAGCGTGTCTGGGCCGCTCTTTGCAAGGAAACGGCCGAGAAATGGCGCCTATTCTGGGAATCAAGTGCGTCAGTGGTTGATGCTAGCGTGCTAATTCGGCACTACCATCGTGGGGAACGTTCAACTAATACGTCAGACGTGCGTATACTTTGGTAAACTGAATTGTGACACTTCAGATTCCGGTATTGTGTTATAATTAGTGGATAGTAGAGCGCCATCTGTCGTATAGCCCCAGCCTGTGCCTTGGAAGCTGGCAGAGACCACGGCAAACTTTTGCCGCTTGACTGCCGGGATGGTGTATCAATCATCCAATAGAATGCGGTAATGAGCATGGTACCGATGTATTACTGTAGTTGTACAACTTAGACTCTTGATAATACGGGCTGTCAGGGACTTAAGCATCTCATGTGTTGTGTAGTCATCGAATCGCTGACGTCCCGCATTTCACGTCTGCATTGTGAGGTCAACTTGCACCCATCCAAGAAAACAAGGTTTTAACCGGCCACCCATTTTTACCAATCCCCACGAGACACATGTTGGCGGCAATCATTTGAATTGGTCTTTCATCCCTGCAATTCGTTGCCATGATTTGTGCATTTGCTACCACAAGATTCGATTCCAACGTACCGAGAACGTTTGTCGTGCTCTCACTTTGGCAGCACTAGTGCTTTAACATTATAAAATTCTCTCTTTGCATCTGATTTAAAGATGTCTTTAAAATAGGAGTTGTACAATGCCTCGTTTATGTTAATAGTATACCGCAAACTTTCTCGGCGCATTAAATAATAACTTATCCAGACTATTGATCTTGCTGGGTTCGTAAATTGACCATCTATATGCCACCTGTAAGGGTCGCAGCTGATAAAAACAGGTCCCTTATCATTGGGCCAAGCCGGTACACTAACGCCTAGGTGGGGTTACTAGGGCGGGGGGGGGGGCTTTTTCTTTCAAGATGGAGAGCAAGGTAACCTATTATTGCGGACAAGTACAGAATATGATAAACCTAATGGCAGGTGCTGAGCTTCGGTACGTGCACACAATATTACCTCCTTCGACTTCCATATGCCCACCTCGGATTTGACAGCTTTGAAGTTGATGCTTAAAGCGTGGTAAGACCATCTCCACCAATACCGTTTGGAACTCCGCCCATGGGTAATATTCCCGAAAATCAAACGACTCGAAGATATGGTAGGAAAACAAGAGTGGATTGTCTGTATAAGTAAAAAGACGAATTTGTACCTCGGCGTATGCTACCAATACAGGCACCGTGGTCCACAGCGTTATCACACTTATTCAGTGGACACTGCCAACCACCAATCAACGAAAAGATTTACTTTTAGACCAATAATACCTTCCTGTAGAGAGTACATTACCCAAACGTATCAGTACCTTCCTCAGATTCTGTTATTATTTTTTCCTCTAATGTGCATATCGTAGCAAGGGCAGGATAATTTTAGACTGTAAGGTCAACAATCATGCAAGCCTTAAGTATTATTTTATCGCCAGTTGACCTCATTCTTTTGGTCAAAATAATTAAACGGTCGTTTGTCCGGTGTGATGTTACGGCTGGCCGAACGATGTCAGGCTGAAGTCAAGCTCTCGTACGTTCTCTCTATAGCTATCAGGGGCACCGGTATCGCATTATTCTTCGTCTCTGATTTCAAGGCGGCATCAATTCTCTTTATCGAACGTGACTAATTGAACCCTGTCGGCGAGTTTTTTCCTCTTGATGGTCTGGACGAAGAGCTCTAGCGACGAAATGCCTCATAATTGGGTTGGCGCTTGTAGAGTCCCGGTCGGATAATGGCATATACTTGCCGGAATAAACAACATAGAATCAATAATCCTTAATCAGTATCTTCAGCCTCTTTGACAATAATTTGATTCTACTTTTCTCAAAGTTGCCGAGATATTATAAACCAGAGGTGTATTACAAAATGGAATCCCTGCAAATGCTATCACTTTTCCCGGGTCTGCGTGGGTTTATAAAGAGAGCAGCGCATCATTATGATAGATTCTACGTACCTAAGCAAATGGTGTTGGTGATTTGCCTCACTTTAAGTCGGCGGAATGCCATTTGTAGGCTAACTTCGTTTTATGTTTAGTATATACCTAATGTATACCACAATGTAGGCTTACACTGTTTGTACTGAGCCAAACTACATGTAGGTAGCATCAGTTAAAGCTGCGGGGCGCTAACTTCACCAAGGTCGCTTTAGCGTCTTCTATTTTTACTGGAAAAGCGACACGCTTATTACGCTTGAATCATTACCAAGCGCAGACTTAGGGGAACATTAATGGAGAAGCCTATCTTGATCCATTTTCCAGTATTCGTATTAAGAGAGTCGATTTTGAGAACTCTGAAGGTCACCTTGTGAGCTGTCGGTGGTAGGCTGCCTGACCGCCTAACTAGTTAGACGAGATCCCCAACCTAGCAGCCTGAAGGTGGGCTGGCTACATTGTACGGCCGACAGAACGACTACTCATTCGCTACTACCGATCGCGTTTGGAGGCCGACAATATGAACGTATACTAAATCGACTATGCCAATCAAGTTTGTATTACCTCTTATAAGATTCTGTAGTCATCTCAATGCGACGGAGCAAATCTCTGAGGTGGGTATCTATGACCAATTGCACTGTATAGCTGTTCCAATGCTGTCTGGGGACTGGAGCTTATCGCGACCGGGGGTTTAGGTAGGTCACTATGGCTGTCTGGCGGTGGGGCTGCGCCCTGCAAATGACATCTGAGTCCATCCATACAGCGGTCTGAACTACACTACATCGTGCCCACAATTGGCAATTAGTGCGTCACTTGGTCACTGTGGTCTCAACCCAGAAAAACAGTTTGTAAACCGCCGAAATAGTTGTGACTTTCTCTCCCTTTTGCTTTTCTTCCGTTCTCGAGACCGTTTCCCTCAAGCCACCCCAAAGGCTAACATTGCACATGCACCATGGCACCAGCCCCAGTACACAATGCCCTTGATATGATCGGGAACACTCCGGTCCTGCGGCTCAGCAGTGTAGTCCCGGAGGGCCATGCCAATGTCTACATCAAATTAGAAAGTGCCAACCCGACCGGTTCCTACAAGGATAGAATGGCACGATCTATCATTGAGGAGGCCGAACGGCGGGGTACCCTCAAGCCTGGCATGTCAGTCGTCGAGGCCACGGGTGGAAGTACCGGCTCCTCCTTGGCCTTCGTTTGCGCGCTCAAGGGCTACAAGTTCGAGGCGGTTTGCTCCGAAGTGTTCGCTCTCGAAAAGCTTCGCACCATGTCCGCTTTCGGGTCTGGACTCACCTTGATCCACAGCCCGACTGGAAAGCTCACCCCGGATCTATTTCCTAGAATTAAGGAACGAGCAAAGGAGCTTGCGGATAGACCCGACTTCTATCCCGCAGACCAATTCAACAACCGGGACGCTTTGATTGGCTATGCACATCTCGGCCACGAATTGGTCGAGCAACTGCCGGGTGGCATTGATGCCTTCTGTGCTGCTGTGGGGGGTGGTGGCATGCTGGCCGGGACCTCTAAAGTGCTCAAGGCCAAATGGCCGCATTGTCGGGTGATCGTGCTAGAGCCTGCCTCTGCCCCTTTCATCAGTGAAGGCCGAACGGGCACGCATGGTATCGAGGGTATAGGCAATGCGTTCAAACTGCCACTCCTCGATGACGAATCATATGACGAGGCACGGGCATTCCCCGAGGAAGAGGCGCGTGAAATGTGCAGACGACTGGCGAAGGAGGAAGGGATTCTTGTCGGAACATCAACTGGACTGAATGTCGTCGCTGCGATTGCCCTGGCTCGTGAACTCGGACCAGGAAAGACCGTGGTGACTGTTGCTTGTGACACCGGGTTGAAATACATGAGTGGGCCACTGTTCACATAATAAGAGTAAAAATGTGTACATAAGCAGAACCGTGAAGTGAGAAGATATATCTGATGGGACAAATGATCATACCATGGGTGTTTAAAGCCATGCAGCATATTCGGGTACGTCGGATTAAAAGAGTAGAATAAACTCTTTGGCGATGGATCCGTTACATCTCATAAGTAGGAATAACAACTTATGATTGCTCTAATGTTACTCATGTTTAGCTAGAATGCTACATCCCGAGTGGCGATATAGTGAACCCCCCTCCCCTCCTTCTTATAACCGCAGCACGCAATCACCGAATCGCTTTGTTGAAATATCGTGTGAACGCGCGAGTTTTATACCTCATTTAAGCGGGTAGATGTGATGTACCGAATATACGACGTTACCCCAGCCTTGTCTTAAGAACCCATCGTAAGCTGACCGCAAATTTCTGTCCTGACGCGTGTTTATGTAACATAAATGATAGCTTTGTTCAATGCCACACTCTAATGTTTCTGGAAATAGCGTTTGTGGCATCTCATACGACTTGAAAGGATCCACCAGGATCTATCCATTCCGTGCAAAGCTTGCTAATATAATAATTCTAGTTCATCTCCTTATAGCTTATAATTTTGTTTTTTTAGCGAGGGAAATTCTACTAATATTGCACTTTGAAAGTTCGGCCTCAGTTTTTCCTTAAACAACGAACCGTAATCGGAGAAATGAACTTTTTATTTTTTAATTAGCTAGATCCTAGCTGATAATATATTTCAGGAAAACCTGTAAAATATACATGATACGATAAAAGGTGGGGCACCCACGTTGCTTGGTTATGTGGAGCTAGCTGGCAGCTGGCGCTTGGACCAGCCAGCTGGCTCCACCATTAGATAGAGATCCTCCCGCTGCCGCGGGAGAGCTAAAGAATCTATGCTTTCACACCACTTTATTTGACCCCCATGCTATCTGTTTCAATACACGTAGAATATTTTTTAAAAAAAAATCCTTTGCGCGCTTTGCTATTTCATAAATGATCCCATTAAATTAGAGCTTATTTTATAGCTTCAATTCATATTTCTCGATGTAAAGATGATCTTCATCTCACGTTTCCGCGACGTTTGTATTCGATAGGCCTAATCCTAGTGGACAGAAATATCATCATGAGCTTGGTGCGCCGGTTTGGTTGACGTGATAGAGAGGTTCAGCATCGACCGTCGTCATAAGCACCCTGGATATTATCGCTGGTAAGCGTCTTAGCCGTTTCGCATCAGAGCCAGAAACCATCAGCTACCCAGGACACTACCACGATTCAGAATCAGCCCAGCATGATAGGGATACCCACACTCACTACATATCGAAGTCGCAGAGTCACACAGAGAAGTTGTATAGAATCAGGTACAATGTATATCTGAAAAGCATACATATACTCTCACGGCTATGTTCTAACATGCAGCGTTACTGGGCCGCGTGAGGCTTTGAGGCCTGGATATTTGTCATTCCATAATACTGGAGTTCAACATTTCAAGATAAGAAATAAGAACATCCAATGGTTGTAGCCGGGTAGGGTGGTTTACGGCTAACATCGACAGAGAGGGACGTGGCTGGGTAAGAGAAGTAACCAAGGTAATATTGACCGTCAATTGAGGGGGGGTTCATGGTGTGCGAGGCGATTGCCGATTGGGCAAAAGATTTTCCTAAAAATCCAAATCGCATTTCTACGGCCCATGATATCAAATATCTACCAATTGGCTATTTTTGTGTCATACTGACATTGTCAGATCGTGGCTCTACACAAACTTGGCTATTATGTTCATGATTAAATTGTGTTATACCAGTGTCGACTTAAATAGCATTACGAAGAGCACATCTCAAAATGTAATCATCGTCGATTATGGGTGGTCTTTCAAAGGTTGATTGAAATTTCGACCATATTTATGTGCCGACACCGAATATCTTTATTAATATTATCAAGCAACTGAACTGTGCCGTTTGAAGATACCATAAAATTTGATTCGGACGAGTTCCGCCGCGACGCTATCAACTATTCGACCTCGCAGCTGATTCGGATGAGAGTAGCGTGAAACCGCAAATTTATTAGTAGTAGTTTTTCGAGAATTGCTACCAATACAATGTTACTGAGGCCCTAAGCCGTGTCTGGTATGTCAGTGTTCCTGACTTCGAAGGACCGCTTGCTGCATTCTTCGCCGGACCACAACCGGGACATGCTGTGTTGGACGTGACCCGAGCAGTATTGAGTCAAGCTCAGCTTGCAGATTGGGACTATGCGCGATACGCAATGTGGGATTACTCGAGTTGTTCACTGGCATGCTTCTTCGCTGCTGAGCTTCAGGCTTCCTATGCTCCCGACTTGAGCTTTGCTGGTGCAGCAATGGGCGGGCTGCCTTCGAACGTAACGCCGCTATCTGCTACCATCAATGGAGGCTCTACTGCTGGCTTCATTGTCTCAATACTCTTGGGGGTAACCGCCGAGTTTCCAGCGGTCCGAGACTATCTTACCGGCGACCTGAAGACGGCAGCTGGAAAGGGCATGATCACACGGACCTATATACCTCACATCATGCACCATTCCAATCCAGATCCGAGATTTTTACATCACAAACCTCTTTCGTATATGTTTTGGATTCACTCCTTACATCATTTTATCGGCCTATATATTTCAGAATATTACTACGTAGCTCGACAACGACGGAGTGATGGGTCTGCATGACGGTAGTTCCACCGGAGTGATTTAATATGCTTGTCTTCTCTACAGCTTTTATAGAAACCTTTGCCAAGCATACAGATTACCCTTAGTATTTACTACGTGTTTAAAAAATTGACTACTCCATACAAAAAGTAGGTATTGTGACGACATGGTGTGGTAAGATGGCAATACCCCCGGGGAGGATGGTTTTGATAGCAAATTCAGTGAGAATCTGAATCAAATGCTAGGTTGCTTTGTGACAAGACTTTCAACGTTGACCTTGCGCGCTTCATCGTTCAAAGCTGCAACTTCCGCCTTGACATATGGTATACCCGTCTTTTCTCTTTCTCTCTGCGCAATCTGCTCGAGCTCTCCCGGAAAATAAATTCTCTCTACGCCGGCGGCCTTGTCAGATCCCACAACTCTCTGGTAAAGATGCGTCATTCTCTCCCGAAACTCCTTCATGTCGAGGAAGAGATCAGGTTTGATGGCAACGAGAAAGTGGCCAACATCTGCCGGCTTGGACGGATCGTACGGGCCAGTAACGTGGCCGGCGTACGCGGACCCCGACAATACGCCGGAGAACACATCCATCATGATGGACAAGGCTGATCCCTTTGGGCCTCCCATAGGAAGCATGACACCTCCAAGTGCTGCTTCGGGGTCATCTGTGGGACGGCCCTCCGAATCTAAAGCCCAATCAAGCGGGATCCTTTCACCACGTCTCTTGGCCTTGTAGATTTTGCCTCTGGCTGCAACTGATGGAGCCATATCTAAAATGAAAGGACCTTCTTCGCCCCCGGGTGCGCCGCACGCAATGGGGGAGACACCCACTACAGCATTTGGAGTTAGCAACATTCTTGTCGGGTATTTTTGGGGAATGCCAGGAGAAGAAGCTCGGGCTTCAAGAGTAGAATGCCCCGAAAGGACGCGATTACCCTCGAAGCAAGCCGTAAAGGGCATAGAAACAACACCGGAGGTTGCTTACTTAGCTTGCTTTTGCCGCCCCAGACGGGTAGCGCAGGACTGGAGTTTGTGAAGACCAGACTCATCAGATCGGCATTGAGAGCCTGCCGGACCACCCAAGCGCTCATTCCATAGTGATTCGAGTGTTTCACGCTGGCCATGCCAATGCCGTAAGTACGGGCCGAATCTATGGCGGCGGCCATGCCTGCATGGGCTGCGAGGAAACCAAAGCCATTGTGCCCGTCTACTTGAGCTACGACTGGTGTGATCTGTCGTACTTCAGGTTCAGCCTTCACGTCCAAGACTCCCTGGCGAACGCGCTCCATATAGGACGGGATTCGATTGATACCGTGCGTATCAACGCCTCGCAAATCGGCAGCCACTAGACATTCGGCAACGATGGCGGCATTCTTCTCGAGTACCCCATTGCCACACAGCACGGCTTCCACGAAGCGTTTTGCCTCAGCTGCATCGACGTACAGCTTCTCCTCTTGATTTTCGGCCATGATGTTATGGAGTCAAGACTTCGAATTGTTGTGGGATCGTAGATGCTGTCTCTCGATCTGCGGTGCTTTTAGCTTCGCCTAATGACACGGAGTAGTCCGCAACTTGCCCTAAGGCGGAGCATCCCCGCTCGCTCACCACCCGTGGTGGGCGGGTTTTCCCCGTTTTGAACTACACCACCGGTCCTTGTTTTATGGAGGCTTCTCTACGCCTTGGCACTGCATCTCCGTTGATATTCCTGTATTGCCACATCTCAAGGATGTCTTCAGTGGATCAACGGGAAATGGCCGATTTGGAAGCTGTGGAAGAAGCGGCAAATACCTTAGAGAGACATTGACGCGCCGGGAAGGGCGGAATCGCTCCCATCTAGGACTGGACTTGCAATCGCTGCCAGAAAGGGGAAATACGTGCGTGGGCTCACACATATTCCAATTCTGTGCGAGCTGGATTGATGGTCGTCTTCCGCTGCCACCCACGAAGGAGGCTTATGAATATCTATGCTTGGGATGTTTGGGGTGATCCAACCTCGTTGTTTCATCCTGCATAAACTGAGTCTCATTGACTTACTTCACCAAATATATGAACCCGACGAACCAGACCCTTTCATAATCTTCAGCTTCTCATGGTAATAGCCACCGGTGCTTCAGTATGCTATCGTCGCTCTCGGCGTGGGATACTATGTGACTCTTGCAGCATCACATCGATGCGCTATTTTCTCCAGATCAATATGGAAATTCGTTAGAAAGCCTCAGATAAATTTTGCTTTTATCTGTTTTAGCAATACGTAAACCTTCGGTACCGCTAAATATCTAATTGCTTAACTATTAGTGCATAGCAAATCTTTGGGGCCTAGGCTTTCAGCGGAACGACTATACCGTGCCCGGTGACAGGTAGATCGAGTTGCGGGGAAATCCAGTGTCGATGAATTGTGGCTATATGAGAATCGTTCCAGAACATGCTTCACGATCTTTTTGTTTTTGGCGCAGACCAAATTTGCGTGGCATAGTCAGGTCTGATTTTCTTTTCACCCTTCGGTCGTGATACTGTGATTTGTGGCGACTACACTAGTTGTCTATAAGGCCCTCGGCAGTTAAGAAGTCAAATTCTGCTCCCTGATCTGCTTGTAGCACTGATCGCTTGTAAATCCCACGATAGCCCCTCTCCTTCCGTACGTCAACCCCTGCCTCGACCAAAGGAGAGGACTCCGTGGAAGCTTGCCTTTTCCACTGTTGTGCCATGATCTCGTCATCAGAGAGATGCAAGGTTATCAAGCGGCTCTCAGTATCGAAGATAATCAAGTCCCCATCTTGCACAATCCCCAGGAGGGAAGATGGGTCAGCGGACTCCGGAGAGATATGAAGCACGACAGTTCCACCAGCAGTTCCGCTCATCCTACCATCTGACAGTCTCAACATCTCCGTAATGCCTTGTGCGGCGAGTTTCTTGGGAATGGGTATCAGCCCAGCTTCTGGCATCCCAGGATTACCCTTCGGCCCGATAGTCTGCAGTACTAGAACACTATCGGCAGTAACAGGAAGCTGGGGATCATCTAACCTCCGAGCCATATCTTCAGAATTCTTGAAAACGATGGGTTGTCCTGAGTGTTTCAATAATCGCCGATACTCGGAAGCGCTTGCTTTGATGACTGCTCCACGAGGTGCTATATTACCCCGTAGAACTACAAGTGACGACGCTGGATAGAGAGGATCGCCAAATGGCTGGATACAACTGAGGCCCCGTGGCACCCGCATTGGGGTATAATTTGCCAGTTCTTCCCCCAAGGTCCTCCCTATCACGGTCGACACATCAAGGTGAAGTGGTGGCTTAAGCTTACAGAGCAGCGAAAGCATACCGCCAGAATTATGGAAGTCACTCGTATAGTTTTCGCCGTTGGGTTAGAGATCCACCAAGAAAGGCGTTTTGCGTCCAATTGCGTCAAACGTATCCAGATCAATAGTGCCAGCAACAGTTGGGTGTCGACCGTTGATAGCCATCAGGTGCACCACAGCATTCGTCGAGTCACCGATCGCCTGAAGAACCGTGATCGCATTCAAGAATGATGAGCGCGTTAAAAGCGCCTGGGGCTTCAGCACTTTGTTTGTCGCGACCTCAACCGCAATGGGACCGGTTTCCTCGGCAATGCGCAATCGGCTAGAACATACAGCCGGCGCTGATACACCTACAAAGGGCATTAGGCCAAGCGCAACGAGCACGCAGGCCATTGTACTTGCAGTCCCCATAACACCACATATTCCTGAGGTAGGAGCAAGCTCGTCGTTGATAGCTGAAATATCTTCAATGTGGAGTGTTCCAGTTCTATATGACGCCCAATTGCTTCTGCAGTCGGTAAATGCGCCAATGCGGACTCCCCTGTAGCTGCCTGGCATCATGGGCCCAGTAATAAGATGTGCGACGGGCTTGTTTGCTGATCTTGCACCCATCAACTGGGCGGGTGTTGTTTTATCACAGCCTAAGTGCAGTTAGTATGTGCCTCGTCCCCTCCTTGGTAGGATGACTTACCTCCAATAAGAACAACAGCATCACAGGGCTGTGCCTTGATCATCTCTTCTGTGTCCATGCCATCAGATTCCGTAGAAACATACTCGTGGGTGATGAGAACGACTCGTGAATACTGATCGTGGGGAAACCTATGGCAAGACCGCCACGAAGCTGAACCGCTCGCTTCACAGTTTTGATGAGCTGTGGTACATTGGCATGGCAAGGATTAAAGCTCGAATAGGTGTTGACCACGCCAACGATTGGCCGAGATAGCGCATCTTCACTATATCCCAGCGTTTTAATGAACACTTTGCGCAGGAACAAGGAGAAGTGCGCGTCACCATATGAGGTGAGTCCTTGACGTAGTCCATGCGTAAATTGTGTTGGGCTCTAAATATCATAATCGGAAGTTGCTTGCTGTTGGTTGTAAAACAACTTATGCTCTTTGTCTTCCATTCTGATTGCTTCGTATAGAGTTGCTATATGTTTTCTGCAGTTCTAGCTTCACAGTAGATAAGAAAAAATGTAATAGTAATATTTGATCGTCACCATGGCACCGATGTCCTGGCTCGGTGTTTCGCCGGATTATGTATGTGAACGGGCAAGGTCCGTCAGGCGAGTTGTGGCTTCGGGGCCACGCCGTTGGGGCCGTTGACTTGCCTAGTCTAAAGAATAACTCGCTACAATCAACCAAGACTAGCATAACATCTGGGAGAGATTGAATTTCCGAGATAATCAAGCAAGCAAACGCCAGGTTCTGTTGGCGACTGCCACCATAGAAGTTCTTATAAGGTCGCACAGTTTGGTTCCAAACACAAGAGATTTATCGTAGTGCATACGCATCAAAGAGGACCTCGGGGCTATCCAAATCATCATGCACGACCTTAAGGGCAGAGTAGCTGTTTTAATTGGACTCGGTCAAACTGGGACTGAGGGATGGGGCATTGGCGCGGCCTGTGCCGTCCTGCTTGCTCGGCAAGGCGCTATCATCTTCGGTGGGAACAGGACAATTGCTTCAACTGCCAAGACAAGAGAGACAATCGAGTGTGAAGGAGGGCAATGCGACATCATGGCCGTGGACGCTACCTCCTCGAGTTCAGTGCAGGCATTGATGGAGGCATGCGTAGCTAAGCATGGGCGAATAGACATTCTGATTGCAAATGTCGGCCAGTCGCAGCCAGGTTGCCCTGCTACCATGTCAGAGGAGACGTGGGACTCGCAGATGGACATCAACCTCAAGAGTGTCTACTTGGCATGCCATCATGTGCTGCCAGTAATGGAAAAGCAGCCTACTGGTGGAGCAATTGTGTGGATCTCAAGCATTGCAGGAATGCGATATATTGGCAAGCCACAAATTGCATATAACACGGCAAAGGCAGCAATCATGCAGTTCGTTAAAGCAACAGCCGTTATCTATGCTGAAAAAGGTGTGAGGCTCAACTCGGTGGTGCCCGGTTCCATGGAAACGCCCTATACCCGGAGTCTTGCGACACGTTTCTCTACCGAGGGTGGATATGAGCAGTTCAAGAAAATGAGAGATAATCAGGTACCAATGGGCAAAATGGGCGATACTTGGGACGTTGCAAATGCTGCGTTTTTCTTGGCATCGGAAGAGGCCAGATACATTACTGGGCAGAAAATCGTTGTTGACGGGGAGATTACTTCCTCCACCGGACGCACCTAGATAGATGTTCCAGACAATATTGTAGGGTAACCTCGTCACCAATCATGGGACTTCAACCTTTTCCGGTGGTAAGGATCTTCTGAACGTATTATCTCTGGCAGTGTTCCTGTTATCAGAATTAAAGGGACATTAGTAATGCAATTGAATTGACAGTTATGCATATTGATACATTCCATCATACTTTCAGTTGTGTAGCATAGCAGAGCTAACGTTATGGTAAAGTTCTATTTAAATCTCGCTCAGAGGTGACGAGAGCACACAATGCCAAGTTCGTTGGCTAGCTGAAGAAGCTCAAAAACTTCTCCTGTATCCGAGATCAATGTTTGATTGTGGGGGGACCTGCCGTCACGGATTCCATTGAACACAACAAAGGTTACCACCTTGCTTTACTGATATTTCATCAAACCCAGGATGCCCTAACCGGATACTCATTTAAGCAGGGAATATCATAGGTACATACTTGCTGAGGTACAAGTGAGATCAATCTGAGCTAACGATTTCGAATTCATAGCGTTACAACCAAGCACATCTGACCTTTCAAAGAGGGTGCCGCAAGGGTAATTCCGAGGTAGCACCAGAAGATATGTACGTGGTTCAGGCTACAGTGAATGCCGTCCTCAATAGAGAAAAATAGAGACGATAAACACATATATCGACCAAATTATATACACCGGTGCTGGAATGTTAATATAGTTAAAAGCCTTTTATACCTTTATCCGGCCGGCGTGCTAATAGCTTACTGTGGGAACTGCATGGGCGAATGAGTTTCGTTTGAACGCAACTGACACGTGTTCAGGCATGTAGCTTGTAACATCATCCTATTATGTTCTATGTTTCAGCCCCATCTCGATCTCGAACATGCAAAAACATCCAGAGCATCGACAGGTCATATGAAATCTTCAATGCACCTGCTCCTCCAAACAAGACTACCCACCAGCCCTGGCCAGCCAACACACCAGAGGCACCAATGCCACCAGACTGAGCTAGGGTTTTGATCGTGTTCACGATCCCCATGACTGCGGTACGTTCGGCCGGAAGCACGACGGCGGATAAGAAAGCCTGTCTCGGAGCCTGGTCCAGACTCTGCGTACATGCACGAAGGGCGAGGAATGCCATCGCGAGCCAGGTCCCGAACGTTGAGGCAGGTGGAATTGCGACCATGGCCAGGAACACGGCTGATGGGAGATGAGTGAATACCATCGTCTTCAGAGGGCCTAGGCGGCGCGCCAGAGGGACTGCCAGGAGGTTAGAGATTGTTTGACAAACGTTCGTAACCAGGAACAAAGTGCCCAAGATCGCGGGTTCTAGTGAGTGGACAGTAGTGAAGAAGTAGGTGAGCCATGACGGTGTGGCCATTCCGGAAGCGAAGGAATCCATGAAAAAGAGGAATATGAGCCGGTAGAGGATCGAGCGCGATAATGGCGATATGTAAGGGAACAGAGATAAGAGTTTGTCAATGAGACTTGGTCGTCGTGGCGTTGGAGTGGTCGTGGTGCTTTTCGGCGTCGGCTGCGCATTGCTGTCTGGCTCTTCATCCGAGTCATCATCGCGAAGTAGACCTTCTCGTAGTTCCAAGTTGTTCTCCTGATCGGACGGCCTGGCCTGTGGAATTTCTACCGCCCTGCTCAATGCCAAGCTCAATGCGAGCTTGGCCCCGCCTGCAGCTGCATATATAAGGAATAGGAACCTGTAAGCGGAGACCTTCGTCCATCCATCGATGCTCTGTGTAAACTGGACGATAAGGCCGGAGAGAAATGCACCGAGGGCAGCCCCGGCCGTGCCTAGTAAGATGTTCCAAGCGAATATATCGCTATGGTTCGACTTCTCCGTCAACTGCGCGAGGATTGACGTTTCCACAGCTCTGAACGGGCCGATCTCGTTGCCAGTCGGGCTGATGACCCCGAAGACACTAGCTAACAAGAGAATCCAGTAGTTGTCAATGATGGCGAACACAACCCCGCTGGCGACCATCAGAGCAGCACCGGCACTGAGAACACGACGTCTTCCAACCTGATCTGTGATCGAGGTTAATAACAGGCTGATGACGACGTCCCCCAAAAGAGTAAGCGTCATGAAAAGCCCGATCTGGGCATCTGAGAAATCCTTGTTCGAAAGGAAGTCAACCAGTATCAGGAATGAAGCTCCGTAAGCAAACATACGGACGAAGCGCTGGAGACAAAGGATCTTGGTATCGCGACATGACTCTTTGATAGTCGTGAAGCCGCTCTCTGTCGCCAAGCGTGTAATCCATGTCGCTACGTCCAAGGGCATTGCGGTGTCTTCAATTGTAGGCGCTGGACGAGTCTTGGAAGAAGTGGGGCCGGAAAGATCAACCATCAACCAGTCCTAAATTACAGCTAGGACAGGATGTGGACTATGCCCAAATGTAGTCCGAGTTCCTAATGAAGCAGGTTCTCATCGAAAAACAAGGTAATCGAGATTGGCGTAGGATATATTCCAATGTCAAGGGACACAAACCGCGTTATCGTTTCTTCTCTGACTCTTTTTTCCCCTCGGGAGGGGCGAGGGTCAAGGTTAGCGCCGGGACTTACCGACATGATTCTCAAGCTCATTGATCCCGAACTGCCATACTTCGCATCTATAGAGGAGCCTCTATGTTGAACAAATACTGTGACACAGTCCATTTGATGCCTGGATTTCCGATGTGCATTAGCAATGGATCACTGCCAGAAAGACTGACCATGACGCCGATGCACGAATACGTACTCGACCAATGATGAGGTAGAACTCTCGCTCTTGATCGCTTCCGCCAATCTGATCCTTGTATCTGGAACTTTCTTGCCCTGCAAACTCCTAACTCCTGGACGCAAGTCAGGAAGACCGATCAAAATACCTGGCCAACTTTGATGATGTGTTACCCGGTTATTGGGTTTTGCACAGAGACGAAATCGGGTTGGGCCCGCCATTGACACAGCGTCCGATGGTTTGCAACACGACCGGACCACCCGCAATTAGAACTCATAACGCTAGCAGAAGATGAGACCTACAGTCTATATATTCATCACGTAGCATGTGGATTAATTTGACCTGCGAGAACTATCGGTGATCATGCGGTCGCATTTTCTGGTGCAAGAGTTTCGGTCCACCAGATGTCAAATAGGCTCGCTTGGTCGTATGGTTGGCTGTAATAAACCCTTCCTCCGACCACAAGGTGTCGGCATTGAGCTGTGCGCGAGCACAACTCCGAGGAAAAGCTTTTAGATACGACCCCAAAACCTATGAATCCACCACGGAACTCGGGAAGCTTCCATAGGTTCTTGCAGAGGCCACAGTGAGAGCATTGCTGAGTAGAAACTCCACCGATATGTCTGATCTTCTGCTAGCTCCTTGCTCAAATATCTAAGTTGGTGCACTGAGACTGAGGATAGTAGTTTTCTCGGATTGTGGACCGGCGTCAGCGGATGAACAGTCAAGTTCACATGGGAGCCCATTTTCCAATATTTTATCCAAGTATTCGCCTGTATGATATCGTTATGTAACAATTCGCGTCGATGAAATCGAAGCTCCCAAGACTATGCACGATAGCTAGCAGTTACAGGTTGCCAGCGACTCTACTTGCGGGCGATTTCAGAACCCCACGCTTTCAATTACCCCACCAAGCACCCACCAAAATGCTTTAACCAGTGTACGGCTACACTGCTAACCGCCTGCCCCCACACGCGCTGGTGGTAATAGATCTTGAATTCTCCTTGCGGAATCAGCCATAACCGGTTATAGATGCTATTTATTATATTCGGCAAATGGACCCCTTAAGGCGTGTTTTCTTACCTCCTGTAATTATACATAGTGTAGAAGACCTTCTGAAGTGAAGATTTCAGGAGCATCCTGGTCGTCGCAACTAACTAATGATATGGTAGGCGCATTTAGTCCCGACGTCTGACTCAACACCATGCTTACAATGTTATGAGATCATGATCGCATCAAGGTCATAATAGTTCAAATGCTGACCTATACCGGTTCGCATCCAATGACTCAAGAACAAAATGCCGGAAATGGATTGTTCAGTCAATGGCGCGTTGCTTTGTTAATGTAACAAGTCTAGAGGCCCAATAGCACAAGTTCTACTGCAACGCAGTGCACTAATTAGCAGTATGCGCGCCCGACGGTTTTGACAGGCTTGATGGCCAGTAAGGGATCTATTGATTGGTGCAAAGCGATACTCTTAACAGCAGTACTTCCGGATAGGGGGCCTTGGTGCAGGAGTATTATGGGTGCCGGGTTGCCGAGTGCGGCAATGAATCTTACTTTACTTCAGTGGTTTACAAAGCTGGGACGCTGCGGTAAAGGCGTCACTTGAGCTGCCCCTTTGCATGTAGAGCAGTGATCGGAATCTTGTGTCGATGCATCATGACAGATACTCATGCTCCATAGGCGTTTCTGCGACTAGTAGTAAGTTTACTTAGCGCTTGCATCCACAGACCTATGTTCGAAGGATATGTTGAAGGCAGCATTTTGTGGCGTAATTGTGCGCGAAAAGGACATGTAACCATCGCGAACTTAGAACCCCTCATCACGATAGTGCGCCGCCAAGCTTGTTTTGCAGTGGACCAGCCACTAACTTTTCCCCAGCTCCGCCGCTATTTCTCCTGCGCATCAGGACATACACCACTACATGTACATCAATCTGATGGTTGCATTTGGGGGCCGCCATGGCGGAGCCCCTCATGCGAGCACTATGGCATGTGCCCTCCATCCATTGGCCGACCACTGCATCTATCGCCTTGGCATACCTATCAGAGCCCTAGCTGAGCCGTGGGTTGGCCTTGTCGCGTGGTATCGGTAGGGGTCATAGCTCCTGATAACGGACAGCTCCCAGCTTTATCAAAGCTCACCCGCATAAGCTCCCCGCCTTTTCTACTTCAGAGTATGGAAGAAGCTTAAACAGCCTTGCTCGTCATCGCCGTTGGTGGTCGCGATGAGCGGTGGGAAGCTGCGGGCTGACTTCTCCTTTCTCCCAAGACTCACTTACTCGCCCATGTAAGGCTGGAAAGCGGCCCAGTCGTCATGATGTGATGACCTGCAGGAGAGCTCAGGAAGCTGCGATTAGCCATAAGCTACCATAGGCGAGCCTTGCATGTGCTGTACCCGTGGACTAGAACTATCCCCTTGTGCCCGCTCGAATTGTTAACTCGCCTTTTTCTTGTCTTCTCCCGTCCATGTACGCTTCTATACCCAGGCTTATCTTCTTATATGAGCTGAGGTTCGTTTCTTCCCTTCTCTCCTACGCCTGTATCTGGCCCTCTCTACCCTCGTGGCCGGTAGGGTTCGTCCTACCGCCGGATTTACCATACCTATCATGGCCCCCTCAGGCACAAAATCGATCTTGACCCTCCTACTTACTTGTGGTACCTCAGTCCAAGCTGCCGAGACTGTTTGGTCAGCCTTCGCATACGTCCTCAATGGCGAGCGCACACCTCTTCTAGCGGGGACTAGCGCTGGCAGTTTGACATCCGTAGGCGCAAACCAGATGCTTTCACAAGGGTCTCTACTTCGAACGAGATGGCTTGACAACACCACGTTATCCGGCGACAGCAGTAATATCACTACAAATGCGCCAATAGTTGGCATTCAAAAGACAGCTATTGATAATAGCCAACTCTCCATATACAGCAGTAGAGACCAGTATGTCACTGCTGGCGCTTTGGCCTTCATGCAGGGGTTATATCCGCCAAGGACCCAAGCTTTTGCGCCGGGTAATGGTGGCCTCGACGCAGCCGTACTGGCTAATGGCTCGCTGGTTGAATTTCCATTTGATGGATATATGTACCCCAATATTCGGACTGTGTCGCTTTCAGAACCTGAATCAGTATGGTGTGTGACCTGTCCCCGATGAACGAGTCGCAGTCCCTCATGCTGACCTACTTAGGCTTGAGGGCCATGTGACATGCACGGAGTATCTGAAAGCCACGAGTGATTTACGCTCCGACCATCGCATTTCCGAGAAGTATGATACGTCCTACCCTCAATATCAGAAACTGTGGTCGACGGTGTTCAATGGCACTTTCCCGCTAGCCGCAGCCACCTTCGAGTACGCTTATGAGCTATATGACTATGCTTCATACCAATACACACACAACAAGACGATCCGGGACACCCTACACGCTGACGAGCTTGATTGGCTGGCAGAGTTTGCCAGTATTCAACAGTTCGCGAAGAACGGCGACCTCAGTGTATCGGGCCGGAACAACGGAGATATGATTCGCGCCATCTCGGGTCGTACTTTAGCAGCCATGGTCGTTGAGCAATTTCAAGAACACATCACTACCGGCGGGGAGTCCCCTCAGCTCAGTCTGATGTTTGGATCGTTTGAGCCCATGTTGTCTTTCTTCGCACTATCGAATTTATCAACAGGCCACTCGTCCGGGACTTTCCAGGATTTACCCCAGCCCGGAGGTGCAAGTAAGCTCATCAGCTCTTCTCTGTTACTTTGGTCTAGCGTATACTGATTTCTGCAGTGATCTTCGAACTCTTCTCTGAAGGTACGGATACATCAAACATGCCAGGCGTGGAAGACCTTTGGATACGCTTCCTCTATCGTAATGGGACTGGTGCAGATACGCCCGTGTACGAGTATCCTCTTTTCGACATGGGCAACTCAGAAACTCGCCTCAAATACAAGGATTTTGCATCCCACATTCAGGCATTCTCGATCAACAGTGTCTCTGAGTGGTGTATAGCATGCGATGCAGTCAGTACATTCTGCTCAACGACAAGGCAAATTTTGGATGGTGATTCAACTTCTTCCACCAATTCCAATAATCTCAATCTATCACCAGCCGTAGCTGGCGTTATTGGCGCTTGCATGACGATCGCTGTCATCGCGGTGGCCGCTGTTTCACTTGTTGTATTTGGAGGGTTCGTTGTCCATCGCAACTCGCCGAGTCGGAAATCGAACCTAGCAGGTTTTAAAGGTCCCGAGAAGATGGCTTCGGATAAAGATCTCACTGTGGCCAAGAATGGCGCTAGGCATGAACGCGTTGGTAGTTGGGAGCTTGGCGGGCCTGGTCGTCCTGTGGTAGGCGATTCAAAAGACGAGCCTGTTTTCGGAGCAACTCATATGCGGAACATTGACGACGATGGCGACAGCATAATCATGGGCAGGGAGCCGGTCAAACCTCACGAAAGTGTTTGAGGTCCCAACTACTGCGAGATCTAGTACCCTGAAAGTCCCTTCCCGAGGCAAATTGCTCTATCCACCTGAGCTGATCAGTCTTTGATATACCACCATTCCTCAGTCACCAGTTTTCTTACTGTCGTTGATACCCTATTATGAAGATCTTAGTAGAAACGATACATCCAATATATTACGGCATTACGGGTGTGGCTTAGGCGGCGTTTACCCGGATCTGTATATGGCATTCGTACTGTTAGTTGCTCTGGAATGCTAGACTATTCACATTTTTCAGTCCTGACCATCACGATCTCGAAAACATCATATCAGACCAAGATTGATGTAGCATCTATTCTGACGCGAATGGGGAACGATAAGTATTGGTTCTGTGTTTTAAGTATTCTATCCAGCGCACCGAAGTAGACCACAAATGAACGATAAGTATAATTCGTGTTTCTTCCCTATAGTGTCAATTCTGGAAACTTTGGAAGAAAGAAAAAAGAAAAAAAGAACTAAGCTGCCCTTAGTTCCGTCAGGTACGAGATCTCCGCCTGGTACATTTGCAGTTTCTATTCACAGTACCGGGCGATTTATGTTGAGTTGGGTTAAAAGATTAAAATTGGTGTGAATATATATTAAAGCGTGGTATATGCCACTAAGAATCGAACTAGGTTCAAAGAATATATGTTTTAGAATTTCAGACGATTTTCCCAGCCCGTTTATGCGACTTTGGAAATCTTGAAGCCGCCTGGCACTCGAGATTGGAAGACGGCCTCCGGATCATATTTTGCAGCAACGTCGCGGATGTACTGAATGTTCTCCGCACCATAAGTGCCCAAAGGATCCTGGCTCCCGTCCGCATAACCGAGGTACTGCCATTCAACGTCGATGCCTTCGTCTACGGTGTATTGCTTCAAGGATTCCCGCATGGCAATGAGCCTCGTTCGTGCCTCGTCCTCCTGCTCAGCTGTGCGCACCATGTGCTGCATTTGGAAGAGAATGGCGTTATCCGTCTCGCGGTCCATACCAATCACGTTTCCTCCCTTTTCGACCGAGTGCTTGAAGATTAGGGTTGGCATGGCCTGGAATGTGATGTAGTTGAGGAAGTCGGCGTCCTGGTCGGCCTGCCAGCCAGCAACGAAGCTGGCCTGCGCCTCGACGCCCTTGCGGATGAATCGTGCGTCGTTCTTGCCTGTGAGCGTGACCCAAATCTGTCTGTAGCCTGATGGCTCCTCCAGTTCAACGGTCATGTTCAAGTGGCTGGCGTGTCGAAGCGTGTTGCTCAGCTGAGGAGTGATGGAAAGGAATTCGTCGTACGCAGGTGCTCGCTCCGTTCCGGTGGTGTCATGAAGAGCAGACGAGACAATGATTCCACCAGCGGCGGGTGAGTATGCCCAGAAGGTAACTGCGGAGCCCTGGACATAATTGGGAATGTTGTTAACCCAGTTCACGTAGGCGGCAATGTGCTGCTCAGTTGTGTTCAGTGGGTATACAACCTGACCTCCCCAGAGTTCGCCGGCCTCGAAGACTTGCATGTCGATGCGAGTGACGACACCAAAGTTGCAAGACCCGCCCTTCAGCGCCTTGTGTAGGTCTGCGTTGGTCTCATTGTTGGCGTTGATGACCTCTCCACTGGCGAGAACAACCTCGAAGTTGACAACGTTGTCGCAACCGAGTCCGACCATGCTGCTATAGAAATTGTTTCCGCCTCCGGTGAGGAAGCCGGCAACGCCGACGGTGGCTGTGCGACCACCAGGGGCAGTCACGCCGTACTTTTCTAGGCTGCCGTATACGTCGGCCCATCTCGAGCCAGCACCGATATGGGCAATCTTGCTTTCAGCCACATACTCCGTCTGGTTCATGAGTCCGAGGTCCAAAGTGACGCCATCGTGGACTAGAAGGTGACATGACTGTTAGGGTTTGATATATCGGACGGTGGAATAAGTCAGCCTCACTATCGGACGCGCCTGCCCACGTCATGTGGCCACCACCCCGGATGGCCCAATTACATTTTGTTGCCGTTTTCAATGTGGTAATGGCCAATGACACCTGTTCAGTGCTTCTGGGCTGCACGATACAGTATGGACTCAGTTGAGCCGAGACCGAGAAGTATGATTCATCCCGTGCCGTATATGCATCAGTGTCTGGGCGTAGGATCTGAAGACCCGCGGTCTCAAGAATGTCACACTGAGTATAGAAGCACCATTAGCAAATCTGGATCACGAATACAAAACCGGCAAGATTCAGGAAAGGGGGTTTAAGGTTTTCATACGCAAGCAGAAGCCATGGTGCCGTTACCACTCAAACATGTACCCTCACACAGACAAGCGAAGGCCGCAGCGGCGCTTAAGAAGAGTGCCGAATGTCTCATAATTATGGGCTAGGAAGTATATACCAGCGGGATACTCAGCGTGCATACAGGTAAAGCAGGAAGGGTTGGCAAACTCATTGACCATATGCAGGAACGATGAAACTGAAACAAAACGCGAAGGAGATCGTTCACATATCCGTGCGGTTCGCAACGAGTGATGGAACCTGCATGTTGCATCAAGGATAAATAAGCCGCATAGTAAGGGGGACATGACCGTTCACTTTCAAGCTGCCATTCAGGGGCCCATAATCGCATTTGACTGAAAGTTCCAAATGTATGCCAAGTTCACTAATAATATGTCCCCGTTTTATCCTGGCATTATTTGAGGAACCCCTAGATTAGATTATTCGACATCGGCTGAGCTGACTAGCCGGGGCCCCGGGCATCTACATAGTAGGAATTTGATCATCACTTCCCGGACCCACCGTCTTACCGGTCACCGGACACCGGCCAGGGTGGCATGGTGGGTAGGACGTGGGGGAAGGCGATTCGGGTCGCTCAGGCACGTGCCTTCGCTAGCACTTGGTTCTCTGTGATTACTTGAGGATTGCCATATTTGAGTCGCATCTGAGGCTTGTGTTGTTTGCCGTGACTTGGACTAAATCCAAGGAAGCATGTTCATGGAAGGACGCCCAATTGGGACGAAGGGTTCATATCAGATTGCATAACGTACTTCGTATTGACATAGTAATTCTTGAGAAAATGCAAAGTGACTTTCCAGAGCCAAGTGGGGATTAACTTGGCACATGCGACCCAACGAGGTAACAGAGCAATTCCACCCGCGGATGCTTCCCGGGGAGCCACAGGCGCCATGCAGCAGGCAGTCCGTATCAGGAATTGCCTGCATATACGTACCCCGGAGGTTCCATAGATTGAATAGTTCGGCAATTGATCGTCGCCAATTGCTTTCGGCCCCGGGAGCACGGACTCGCGAGTCGCGAGAGCTTCCGATGCCAAGATGACGATCCCCTCAGACGTCGTAATAGCTCCCGGATTACCGGTATTTAGCCCAGCCAGCCCCAGCATGAGGGTTTTCGGGTCGCCGTTTTCCGGCCCGCGATCCTCATCCCCGATGGTACTTTAATCCACAAAGACTGACTTGACTCGACACTACACCATTAGCGAGATGGCCGGAAGCAGCATGAGCCCTGTCGCATCGATTGATGAGGGAATTTCCGGCGCTGCGGGGGGTTTCGTATAGGCCCTTGTCCAAGGACGCAGAATATAGACATGGCTCCAAGGTACTAGTGTGCGGATATCTGCTTCCCAGGCCCACCCTGCTGAGGCGGGACTTCCCCGGCATGCCTGGGTGCTTTAATGAACTCACGATGATCTGTAACATGGCAACCGGGTTGTTTCTGTCCGCATAACTGCGATTCTCATGTGCCGCGAACTTCTGAGGTCGAATCCTTTGCCTTGGCAACATGGATAACTTAGCAATGCAACACGGTTGTCCCCGCTATAGCCCGACTCTGTCAAAATCATGCAGGGGTCCGCAGGTAATAAGCAAGTTGGTAAAGCTGAGACTGCCATCGTTGAGAGAAGTGAGTACGATCAGCGTCCAAGGAAGATTCTATCATAACTAACCCCATGCTCAACTATGAGAATATGATAGGCTAGATAACCAGCAGCTGGACGAAACATCGGAAAGAGCGACGCAATGCTGGACGAAGATTCGACGTGACTATGACAAAGGGGAGGACATTTTAACATCAATAATCTTAATTCGTCTCTTCTTCGAAGCGGCCCATCTCATAGTGGGCATCAATACTCTTTATCGCTGATTCGACCTACTTGCTTCCGCAACACGAGGGCGGATGCAAGTGAGGATTAGACTTATACACACCACGAACACGGAGGCTATTCAGGGAACATGGCATTCCCAATCGTCAATGGAACGGAAGTCATCATGGAGCCTCCAGAAGGCTACCACGTTGACTTTGCCCATCCTACTTACGACACCTCGACAATTAATTCCCATTACTGGGCTTTCGGAATCGAGTTCCCCATCGCCACTCTCTTCCTCGCACAACGTGTGTACACATCACTCTTTGTGCTGCGAAAATTTCGTATTGATGATTGTAAGTAGAAGAAGCCTACTAAGTCAACTACTCCTGTCGCATTTCGCATCAGAGACTAATTGGCCGCCTTATTATTCAGACATGATCATTGTAGCATGGGTAAGGGCCGCAACTGGCATATCAGCCATGCGTTCATGCTAACAAATAACGCAGGTCTTTACAACAGCTGCACAATGCATGATTCTTCACTGTGTGGACCAAGGCATCCTAGGCGTACATATTTGGGAGATATCCTCAGACAAGGCAATCTACGAGACGACGGTAAGGAAAGCTATACAAGTGTCGGGCAGTCTGGTCGAAGTATAATACTGATTTGAGTCACAGTTGATCCATGCTACAACTTTGACGGTCATTCCTGGCACAGTACTTGCCAAGTTGGTATTGTGCATTTTCTATTACCGCCTGTCTCCAGTCGTATGGTATCGGTACACTATCGCTTTCACGGCTTTCGTCACAGTCGCCGCATTCACATCTGTCTGGTGCTCCGTTCAGTTCGCGTGCAAACCCATCGAAGCAGCGTGGGACCTCCGACTCTATACTGGGGACAACTGTATAAGCAGACCACCTGTATACATGCTTCAGGCTGTCATGGGAGGGATCACTGATCTTCTGCTGATGGTGCTACCCATACAAACGGTTGTTGGCTTGCAGATGTCCCTGAAGTACAAGTTTGCATTGCTTTGTTGGTTCGGCACTGGCCTCATCACCCTCGGAGCTGCCTTGGCACGCCTTGTCGTACTGGTTCCAGCCCTCCAAGACTCTGACACTACATGGGTCCTCGGCCCAGGAACGCTATGGCTTATCGTTGAGGCCAATCTGATCATCATCTGCGGCACACTGCCGACTTTCAAGGTCTTTCTCAACCACATTGCGCCAAAACTCCTCCGCGATTCGAAAAATACGAGTAATGGAAGTGAATGGAGTGGCAGGAACAAGAGAACGGGTGGAAACGAGAATGGAATAAGATATGCCCTGCGGACGTTTGGAAGCTCACAGACGAAAAGAAGGCAATTCGACACTATCGATGAGATCGAACATGGAGATAACGCCGATAGAAGATGGAAGCCTACCCTCGACAGCCAAGCAGAAGATGTTAAGGGGGCAAACAGGACGAAAAGTCAATACAGCGACGAGGAAGCCATCATGCCGAACACAATTAGCACCACGGAATCCTATGCGACGCGGTAGATACAGATCGAGACCTTGTATTTTTCTGGATGCCTCAAGATCATGTGTGGCCTGCATCGAACGCCGCTTCACAGTTTAGACCAAGTTCTACGACGCCTTGGATAATTTTATGGGGAATTTCAAAATGCATTTTCTACCACACAGAGAATCCTGAATCTTCTCCATCGTGATTCGTACTAACAGGGTCGTCCTACGCATCTCAAACAATACTGGCGCCGAGTTCCCCTAAGCCTAAGCCAGGGAGTCTGAGAGTTCGCGCGTCCGCTGAGGCGAGAAGAAACAGTCATTGCCCTTGGGGATTAAATCGTCGTGGCCTCTATTTGTGACAGACATTCCGTACTGCGAATTGGTAGTGTGCGCCAAGTTCCAGCCTAACGTAATGAAGCTAGGCTCAACCTGACAGCTTGCAGGAAAACACGAGACGTCACGAAAATGACGCTGCGTACCCCTTAATAAACACTTGATGACATGAGTCGGGGCACTTGGGATCAAGTCGTTGTTTGTGATGGGCGAATTTGACCATGGTTGTCTGTTTGCACGTGGGGCCCAACGGCCATATATTATTCATTGTAGGTGCGTAGTGCCATTTAGGCCTAGCACTACATCGCGGTATTCAACCTCGGCAAGTCAGCAAAACTTAGCCCCATTCGGCACGTCTGGCAACTCGCATCTTCAAATGAATCGACTGCCCAGCGATAGAGAGTCACTCGATATCGGTCTTCAGTTCAGTCGCCTTTTCCATAGCCAGTGCACTTCTCAGTCCTCTGGGCCAATTTCACTTGACGCAAACCAAGGTCAACTCAATATCGCAGTGTCCCGACGCTCAAACAATGCCGGCCGAGGACAAGATTAACCGACCCAGCGGGCCTCAGATGATGACAGAGCTGGGAGACGCGCACGGCATAGACCGAGTGCATCAGTTTATACAGTGGACCAACAATCGTGGAGAGAACCCGGACGATATTGTGAGTGCTCTCATTACAGTCTTTCCCAACCAGTCATCGCAATTCAAGACACCCCCAGCTAGCATACCAGGTTGATTCAACCCCTCAACAGCGCGTCGTCTTACTTCAAGTCATGTTCGCATACACGTGAAATTGGTTGGCACCATTCGCACAAAGGTCACCAGCTAAATGTGCACACAGGAATGGATGTCAACAATCACACCGCATCTAAGTGTGCATTCCCACTCGAGTTCCATGCCGCACCCGCGTATCAATTTTCGCTTCACCGTACATCCCGTGCACTGCAATCGACTAGGCAATCTGCACGGCGGCTGCACATCCACCATCTTCGATATATGCACAACGCTGCCTCTGCATCTCATCAACAAGCCCGGATTCTGGATGTATTTGGGAGTGAGCAGAACGCTGAATTGCACCTACCTCAAGCCGGTCCCTTGCGGCACCACGGTTGACATTCAGTGCGAGATATTGTCGGTCGGCAAGAGACTGTGCGTGATCAAGGGTGAGATGAGAGCCGTGGACGAGGAAGGGAAGCTCGGCGCATTGCTCACGGTCTGTGAGCATGGCAAAGTAAGCACAGACGCACAAATGGAGAAGCTATGATGTCGAGATCCCCAAAGCAGCCCAAGCCGTTTGTTCGAGAGCCCATCTGGGACGCTCACGATACCAAGGAATGCACGTTACCAAGGAGTAGGGCATGGCGACAGACATTAGTTAGAGCAGGACGCAAGAACTGGAATTCGGAGATCTGGCCAGAGGTGCACCTAGATTTGTTCCGGTTTCTGTATGTATACACCTGTTAGAAGCCAACTCAAAACATAACCCCAATCTATCATCGCTTATCGCTGGGTGGTTGGATCCATCAACCTCCTTGACTGTCATGCCTTTGTTCAGCTATGCAAATCTGTTAACAAGCAGTGGTAGTAATTTGGACCGTGAACTTGTAGCTTGCTGTGTTCGACGTGGAAAATGACGGAAATAATGACATGGTGGGCAGGGTAAAGCCAGCCTTGGAACAAGAGTGATGTCGAGAATTCTATTGAGATAGAACAGCTACTGTCGACTGGATGTGACGCCAGATTGCAGTGAGGGCCAATCTCAATTTGCGTGTTGGTTGTGATGTCGATCTCGTCTGCACAACGCGCGCAACCTGGCGAAGAAGAGTGATCAGTGAAACAAATAGGGCACTTCGTACACATTAACAGGGCCAGTCCAGACTTCGAAGTAGTATTTATGTTATTTGTTTCAAATCTTACTGCATATATGAAGTCTCTTCGTTTGCACCACCCATCGTGATAGCTCCTGGGGCAGATGCATTGTTGGTCAGAGTGCAGCAGAGGATATTGTGAGACACGTGGATGTTGGAGCCTGTTCGCCAGAGACGAGACACCCAAGCACTTTCCTCGTGCTCTATTCTTGAACTAGGCTATCTCCTGTTGCCAGGGACTACATAACTAGGTAGTTATGGATGATGTTTCGTTGCCTGCGAACTCAGATGGCAATAACTTCTAAAAGCTTTTAGCACCTCCCTTAACACTCCAATACAGTGGGCAGAGCCCTACCTCCGGTCGTGTTTCTCTCTTTTTCATTATCATCATGGCGTTGCTGAAGTTTGTCGATATTCTATGGTAAGAAGGGCAGAGCAGCTCTAGCATGGGAAACATCGAATGAGTTCGAAACTGGAAAAATGCTTTAGTGTTAGATGATTGAAAAACAACCACAAACTCGACGAATATACCCACTAAAAGCATGCTTTGTTACATTTTAGGGCCCGTTTCTTCCTTGCTAGTCTTACTCAGGAGCATGTATTCTTTGAAGAAAGGCCATTCTCTATTCGGTAACCAGCTACTCCCTTGCGTGATCCTCCCAATGAACTTACGCATTGATTGAATAACCTAGAAAGGAATTCCGCAGCCTATGGGCCAGTCTCCCATCCTTCAGATCACGCTTCTTGTCCCACACCTTCCAACTTTCGGAATCAAAATTCACTGCCCAAGTTTTCCAACCCCATCAGGCAGATCTGATATTCTCAACACTGTCACTCCCCTCGCAGCAGCGGCTATCTGCCACCTTCCATATCATCACCTCAACCAGACGTCGGACCCCTCAACGGAACCGTTGTGACGGCAGGATGGATCAAGAGAAAACTTTCACCTATTTTACTCGACTGCCCCCCGAGCTCCGCATCATGGTGTGGCGCGAGGCTATTCGCAACCAAGACCGAGTGGTGGTGGTCCGTAACCTCCAAATAGTGGTCGCTCGTGACCCACGGTCATCTCGAGGTCGTCTTCCGGCTCTGATGTTGACCTGCAAGGAATCTTCCGCCGAGCTTCTCAAACAATATCACAAGAAACTGGCCAATGGATACTTCTTCTCTCGCCGCAATATTACGGCCACATCCAAGCGTCGGGGAAGTTTGTTTTTTCCTCACATTGACATCCTCCGTATCGAGTTTGGGAGGTCCTCGATATACTCTGCATGGTACCGGATTACTAGTAATTGGAACGACAGTAAGACGGTAGTAGGGCACATGAGACGGTTCTCGGAGTATGGCGCGCGACGAATCGGAGCCAGTGACCTCTGGTACATCCAGGAATTACTCCGACACGACCATTCGGCATCCCAACGTGGTTCCTACCAACCCCATCTCTCTTGGCTTCAGTCGGTTGAGGAATTCCTCTTGTTGGACCAGCGAAATGACGCCGTCATGGCCAGCTGGCGGCGACAGACGGTCGAGAACCCCCCCAACATTAACTCCCGAGTTGACGAATTCGACATGAGACCTTATGGTTTTGTGAGAGTCAAATGAATGGACCCTGTGTAGGTAAGCATCTCAAACACATTGGTAGCGGCAGGAGATTAACTTTATGTATACAGCAGGAACGGCTAGCATCTCACGCTTTAGTGGACAGATGACAACGACAGCCGACGTAGCAAACGCGCGAAGTAAAGACAACTCCATCAAATTCATACACTAGGATGGTCGGTATCGAGGTTTTGCAAAAGAATTCCCAGGGCAATCCAATATATACCAAGAGAGAAAAGAAAAGGAAGGTGGGAGAGTGGCAAGTAATTGGTCGAGCTCTGTTGTGCACGTTACGCCCTACTTGACACAGCGAGTTTTCATATCGATGTCCATCACAACTATTCCTCAGCCCCTGCAGACGTCAATCATGTGATACATTTCGTGATAGCACGAGTCCTCATATATCAGCCAAAGATCTCTCAGTGAAAGCTGATCGAGCCTCTAACATGAAGTTTACGTCTGACATAATAGTGAGAAGCTAGATATGTTTTTAAGAGGTACCATTCTATTCAGCACCGAGTCTCAAGGTTCAGTCTAGAGTTCTGTGAATTATTGATTCCACTGGCGCCACCACTGCAGTGGTTCTAACGCTCTTGCTCGTAGTCTCCCAGCATCAAGGATGAGACCTTGCGGTTCAAATGCGGCTCTCGTAAGGCCCGTCCCTGGGGTGCTTGTGAACAGAACCTTAAGCGTAGACGATATTGCTCGATCGTTGCAAGTTGTCAGAAGACTTGAAAAGACCATCGAAGCTTTCCGGCGGAACTCTTCTCTCTCAAACATGACAACCCCATCAATGATGCAAAGGAGTGTAATATCTGCGGGGAGTCTTCGTATCAGCCATCCGAGTAGTTTGATCAGCTCCCTTATTTTTCCCTGCTGCACAAACGCGGTGTTGATTTCTTGTCGCACCTTTTGCATGTCGAAATGATGGCACCTGAGTAGCTGGTCGATCAAGCTTGCAACCATGGCACGGCCACCAACGGCCGTCTGAGGTTCTACCGGGTCTATATGCAACCCACAGAACCAGACAGTAGTCAAGAACTCGGGCTCCGTTTCCATATTTCGCACCAAATCTGCACAGAAACCCGAAAGAGGTGATACGCCAGCTATTGTCGTAGGCTCATTATTGTCCCACTGAATTAGGAGCTTCTGCGAAAATGTTGAACGATTCCAATCGTGGAAGAGTCGGGCGTTGAAAACTAGATCGACTTGGACTTTTTGATCCGCTGGAAGAAGCTCTCTTGTGTGAAGAACGTGTGATATGTCGACGTCTGCGTAATCTGGGCTACCGACCATGCGCCGGAGTACTTCTTGGTAATCATACATGTCCGGTTGTGGAAGAATGGCACCAGGAAGGAGGCCGACCCGCTGAGTCAATAGGTCCTCAGCAGCGTCGCGCGCTTGTGTCCCGTTTTGCGCGACATCGACAACGGATCTTGTTGAGGCGTAACACTGTTTCCCGACCCTCCGTTCTGACCTCTTAGAGCTACCAGTGCCTGGGCAGCTTCTATATCCTCTGTGCGTCGCAAATTAAGGTGGCTCGGGCTGGATGCCATATCTAGGATTTTTGATTTATGGCCTATTGCTCGGCGGGGAAAGCACCTAATCAATACTTCGACCGAGTTGATACTATCGGCTGTGGATGGATGTTGCTCTAAAACTTGTGGATCTTATACCATGATGCTTATGAGTCGTTTGTTTTAGATTGTTAAGTAAACAAGATGGATATCATACTTACATATTACGGGGCGTATATGTCAGACTCGATCCCTTTAGGGTTACGCTTTGCTGTGTTAGTTGCTCTAAGACCTTACAGTAGTGAGTCAACTGTATTTTCTACGAGTTAAGAGGTTTTGGACATTTTATAGGTTAAGAGTTTTAGGGCATTATCAAAGCTGAAATTGCTTGTGCATCATCAGCGGGTAATCACTCCCAGCAAAAACTCACGGACAACGCCTGTCTCTTACTAAAAAAGCTGGCACAGTGAGTTCAATGCATGTATGTACTTCCGTTGGAAAACAGTAACTGAATCACAAGGCTCCGGCATATTGGTCTTCCTGTGTCACTGCTGGCGTGATATCTCGGCGTCGTTATCGACGTAGGAGTCTAATTTCATTGACAACACAAGGCCCAGTGGATTCCAGTCAGTTGATATGGTCTATTTCGCCTTGATAAAATGCGGGGTGCCATTATTGCGTATGACGAAGCCGATTCTTGCGAGCCGATAGAAAAGGATAATTTGGAATTGGCATCGGTGTCGGCTGTCACGACCGACCCCTTACTAGCAGTCTCAATTTGACCTTCAACCACGGCACTGATTTCTTTGAGCTATTTTGCACGGGAGTAAATGTGACTTTCTACTGAAATCTTCCCAATTTGCGTATCGTGAACACAGCTATTCTAAACGCTGCCACTCGCCAGATATTCTACGCTAAAAGGGTAATCTACATAACCCACTGCGGACGTGGTGTAGAAAGTCCCGCGTTCGTAGTTATTTAGCGCCAGCCCCTCTCTGATTCTATATACTAGGTCAGGGTTGGAAACGAAGTATCTCCCAAAGATGACGACAATGTCCTTGTCCGGATATTCTTTGTCGACAAGCTCGCGTGCGTCCGCCATTTGGTACCCGCCGGCGACAAGAAGGGGCCCATTCCAGAGCTTGTACGCAAAATCCAGCTTCTCGCTGCCCTCATAGTCATCGCTGCCAGATATCCGAGACTCGACTAGGTGTAGGTATGCCAGCTTTGACTGGGCGGCTTTTTTGATGACATCTGCAAATTGTGGGATTGGGTTATTCATCTTCATGCCCATGTAAGGGCTCCAAGGGCTCAGGCGAAGACCAACTCGTTCTGGGCCGATAAGATTGACCACCGCCTCCATGACCTCGTTGATCAATCGAGATCGGTTTTCCACGCTCCCGCCATATTCGTCGTCACGTTGGTTGCTGGCATCTTGAATGAATTGATCGACGAGGTAACCGTTGGCGGCGTGCAGCTCGACACCATCAAAACCTGCGTCGATTGCGTGCTTCGAGGCGGCCACGAAGTCTTGGACCGTCTGCTTGATCTCTTCGATAGTCATGGAACGTGGTATCGGGGCGCCTTCTTCAGCTGGAATGGCGCTTGGCCCTATGATGCTGATGCCCTCTTTCTTGGCGACTTCAAGATCTGCAGCACGGCCCATTGCAAATATCTGACAGAAGATGAAACAGCCTTTGCGGTGAACTTCGTCGGTGATTGTTTTCCAGACAGCGACCTGGTCTTTGCTCCATATGCCCGGCGCATTCGGCCACCCGCCGCACGCCGACGGCGATATGAAGGTACCTTCGCTAATAATCAAAGTTCCAGGTACGGCAGCTCGCTGGCTATAGTATTCCTTCATCAAAGGAACAGGCACGCGGTTGTTAGTTGCTCGGAAGCGAGTTAGTGGAGCCATCCCAATCCGATGCTTCACTTCGACGTTGCCGATTCTCAGCGGTTTGAAAAGACGAGTCTCAGCCATGAGTAAATATTCTAGGATCTAAAATCTACCGCGATTTGGTTCGAGTATCGAAGTGTTGTCAGGTAGTGGTTTGGATATCTAGTTAAGAGGTGAAGCCTCCCACCACTTGGGCTTGGGATTCTTATACTTATGGCTTTTACAGTTCAACAACAAGCTCGCTGTCCCGAACATTTTAACTTTGGATATTCTGGGGCAGCTATAACGCTGTGGATATCTAGAAACAAAGAATATTCCATTCGAGGAGTAAAGATACTTCCTTTCACGGAACATACATACTTCTGAATCCAACACAGAACGCGTGTCTGGTAAGCGTAAGCATATTTCCAACCAACGGAACAAGATAGTTCCAGATATGGAAAAGAGGTATTTCAAAAAGAGATTAGACGTCTACTAAACACAATAGCATTTGCGCGATTGTAGAAAATGTGGGCCTTGATTCTGATTTCTAAGCAAGCGCGGAACAGAAGCCACAGTTTGGCATCAGCAAAGACCCACTATTGAGCATCAGCGTAAGAACCGCACTGTTTTGTTCAATCTGTTGCATTGATATGGCTGACGTGCATTCTCATGACTTGATTGCCAGTCTTCGGGTCAGTATTGTGCAATGGAGTCAGAAAGTCATGGTCGGAGAGAAGCCATGAGCGAGCCCAACGCAGGTGGGTGGTGTAAACCGGTGGCGACCTCTCTATTGCCACTAACCCGTTTTAGGTGGGCGTTTTCAATTTATTTCGATCCAAGCTCCAGGTGACTCAAACGATCGGTCGTCAAGACGTCTGGCCCGTTCGCATGCTGTAAGGCGGGCACTTGAGAATAAACGAAAGCTTCAGCAGGACTCGAGGGACAACTTCCGTGTCACGACTTCGAAAGATGCATCCAGGAGCCCAGGGAATAATGAAACTTGTGCCAAAATATCAGGCGCGTTGTTCTGCTCCGTGTCAACAGGCGCGCTAGACCCGTTTCAAACGCTGGCAGTAGATTCTTCGAGATTGCAGATACTGCTTAGTAACTGTAAGCTCCTGCTGATCGTGGTCAACTACGTCGGATAGACTTATAAAACGACCCAGACAAAGCTAGGCAGGCTCCCGAGCCAGTATTCAGTGTTGCGGAGGAACTTGCATTCCAAAGCTTCCGCTCTGTTTTCCGAACTGGGATGGTAGATCCTGCTCTAATCAATGCCGTCATGCTCTCACTTGCCTTTGCTGTAACTGGAGGTTGCATCGACCGGGAGTGTCTCGAATACCAGGGCCACGCAATCAGCTATATTCGTGAGAGGATGGGCTCCCTAGGTGAAGCCACCTCCGAGTCCAACATTGGAGCTATTTTGCTACTAGCTGGGGTTGAGGTCTGTAGATTCTGAACTTGTCATCTCTTACGTCAGGCTAATATTTTGTTTCCTAGGCCCGACTTGGCATGAAGTCTCATGTCCAACTTCACATGGACGCCGTACAGCAACTGCTGAACACCTGTCGAGCGGAGGGTATCTACCTCACTGGCGGAATTAAACGGGCTATATTTTGGTAAGTGACGATGGAGTATCTCCCTGCTGCCTCTTTTGATACGGTCCCCTAGGCAAGACCTAAATTCTTCGATTTTAGCAGGGTCTCGTCGCATAGTTGATCATACGACTTTCGCCGAGCTTCTATGGACAAGAGATCCTTTCTCTCCCAGTTTCTATCGACTCCCATCGGGGTTCCAGACGCGATCTCACTTATTTACCGACGAATTTATTCAAGCCCTTGAAGACGTACATGCCTTACAATGCATCCGAGAACTCCACCGCGTTATCAAGGGTGATATGATGCAGATGGCGCATATCAACAATCACACTGCATCAATCCAATCCAGGCTCATAGGCCTACCGAACACCTCTCATGTCCTAGAGTGCTGTCATCTTGCCACATATTTATGCTCAGTCATGCTGTGTTGCAAAGTTTGGTGCGCTTTAGTAATCCCTGTAAGTCAACTATAAATACTACCTCCGCTCTCCGTCGCCAGTCCTGCTCTGTCACAAAGAAAAAGGAAATAGAACCTCTGTTAAAATGCCCGGCTCTATGAAATGCTGGACTTTTTTGCTACTACGGTTTGACATCAGGCTGACTCTGACTACTTTAGTCTTGTGTTTCCTCACAATTGCTTCACGTACTACAAAAGGCAAATGACGACCCCCTGTGGGATGATCATCCCGAATTATTACTTTGGGTCCTATACATTGGCGGGGCATTCGCCACGACGGAGACTGTCCGCTCTGATTATGTCGCACTGATACGCTTGAACAACGCTACCAGATTTGGAAACTTGCACACGTCCTGGATGGAACTACTTGAGACACTGGAGCAATTCATTTGGTCTGAGAAAGCGTTTATGTCGCACGTCAAGGCTCTCTGGGATGAAATCGTCTTGCAGCCCCGGACTTCGTGATCCGAGCAACTTAAACGTCATGACAAATGGACATGACTACCATTGAGGGATTTTCTAACCCCATGGCCGACTTTTTACTTGAAACTCGCAGCAATCAGATCTTTAGCTTGCATTTTAAGTTCAAACATATGAACACTTTATGGTTTATGTCATTTGGTGGTCATTCTGGTCGGGTGTGGACAAGGGCGGAGTTATTTTGTGTTGTGAAATAGGCTCGCAGATGATCCCAATCTCCTCGCTTGATGCCATTGATCGTGCTGCGTCCCCCTTTGCTCTATTTATGTTCCAACATAGGTACAAGTCACCGAACTCTTATCCATGCCAGTACGGGTTTGTGCCTATCGCAACGTTGGCAATGGTCTTAGGCGTGCATGAAGAGTGTTTTTGCATGTTTCTGGATTAATTGTGGCAATCTTTATGCAAGAAATCAACCAATGCGGACTCTGCAAAATCGATAACTTTGTCCCAATCCACACATTGATGTGGGGCTCTCTGGTTCACGTGTGATAGTAGATCTCCGTCGACCCATCTGTGTGTTAGGACAGAGACGTCGCCTCGGCACATTACTGACAATCTGAATAGCTCAGGGCAATGCTCTAGAGAGGCAGTCGAATAAGTCATAGGCAATTGTGCATCGAATGTTGAGAAATAGGTTAGAGCACCATATAGTGACATAAGATGCCAGTAACACTTCCTGAACTACATTTACCCAAACGCGCCGCCGATACGCATAATAACTTAGAGTCTTGAACCCGGCCCATCGCTCATTAATCCAGTTCGTAGACTCAAGGATTTGCGTGACTCAGTGCGCGCACAGTGTCGAACTGGCCGGACCTGGGAACCGTGAGCCATTAGATTGTTTTGTCGGCGCAACGGTATATTCTGGACATCTTTCTTGACACTATCGCTCTTCAATTTCAAGTTAATTTATGCAGATAGAGCTGATGAAAAAGAAGGCTCATTCCTTCTTCGACTCGGCGGTAATTAGGAAGCTGTGTAGATTTTCACGAACGCATAACTTTTGGCCATCGATGAGGATCTCTCGAACTTGACAGGCGGAGTAAAAACCCCCCCATGTATATGAAAGGGCTTTATAGTGGGTCGTGGATAGTTGCTGTGGCCTTACAGCTTCAAGTTGATATATAGTGTTCGCGGAGTTACCCAGCAAACTCAGGGAAAGAGAGGCGCAGGAGCCTTACCTGTTTAGAAGCGTCCATTATCGGGTGGTTGAATTTGTGTCTCTCATGCAACGCCCTATCAAGGTCTTTTATTTCGCTATCTATGCCGGGCAATTGAGTTGAGCAGCGGTTAATTGTGGCAGCAGGCCGAGCTTTGGTGCGAGAACTCTCAGTGATTGAAGTAGTCCGATGATGTGTGGGGGGCGCAGCCATGCCGGTCTTGGAAGAGGGTCGTCCAACCAAGTCGACGTGCGTCTGCATATTCGCCTAATTATACAATTGACCCAAAGTCCCCACCAGGTTCACACAGTAGAACGTTTATGCCCAGTGAGACGACTCGCTGACTTGTTTAGATTTGGGCTGCGTATGATTCAGTCGCGGAATATTGGTGTACGGTTCTCCTGGTGTATTGTATCCTTCCCATATTCTCTGCTTGCCTGTCTTAACCCATAACCTCGCACACCAAGAATATGATGAGGATGCACCTCCTCTGCCCGGCCCGAATAGTATTAGTTAAACCTCAGTTCAATTCAACTCCGGCGAGCGTGTATCTTCAATACTTACGACGGCGGGCCCAACGTGGCTCACTGAATTGAACGACGCGTCGCCTAGCCCGAACCGAGCACGCTCGACTTTTCATTCCATTTCCGTTCGATGGATTTAACGTCTTTGGCCCGGTTCCTTGCGTTTGTGTATACCCGCAAAGGCACATACTAGAGTCACCCAGCGGGCCCCGTACCCCGTACATGAGGACTTTACTTCATTAATTCCGACCCTCCGTGGGGTATATCCGGATCAGCGCAGTGGAGGTCGGCCGACGCATTGTCAATACATATACTTAAGTCGCCCAAACGTAGTGTAAGCACTCGAACACTCTTCCAGATCTCTTTTTTTTCATTATATCTAAACATTCGAGTCATTAATTCTCTATTGTAAATCTTGGCTAGCAGACTTGAGATCGATAACTCCACTTTTTCCTCAATTATACACAAAATGACATCTACCTGGACCCTACCAGCCACGTTATCTCCCCCTCTTGATGATCGAGAAGCAATCCTTGACGCGCTCTATCGTGTTGTCAATGCTTTTGATCACGATGATGAGGATCTATTGAGCTCAGCCTTCACTAAGGACAGCAAGTTCATACTGAGTGGTTTCGTCATGGACGGTTTAGCTGCCATTAGGAAGGATTCGTTCGACCGGGTCTCCAAGCTCAACACCACTCACTTCATCACAAACACTCGTATCAATATCGATGCAGGAGGTACCACCGCTAAGCTAAGTGCCAACGCACTAGCGCAACACTATCGCACTGGTACGGGACTCGCCGAGGCAGGGGATGCACCACGGTACCTTGCTGCTTCCTTTTACATGCTTGATCTAGTCAAGCAGGGAAATGGGATGTGGAAAATCACAGAGTTCAATATGAAGGTTGCCTGGGGTGAAGGTGATAGGTCTGTTTTATCTGACTGAGGCGGTACCAGGACCTACCCGTAACGTCGACGCAGTTATGAATAACATGATTGCACCATTGAAAATATCTCCAAACCTCAACAGTCCAACGTTTGTTACGGAGATCCTGACTGCTTTACATCAAACTCTATTGTCTTAGTGAAGCTTCTTATTTAGAGCGACTCGTCGATTATGGATCGTGTCATCTTAGCTATGTTCTTTATCATTATGCAGCAGATCTAAGACTGATAGCTTGAAAAAGAGATGGCAACATATGACACACCAATTCCACGTGTGATACAGGATTGCAAGCATGGATTGTCGCGTCACACTGCAACTCTGTGCAACAAAGGGTAGTTACATTACATGTTCTAATATATCATTAACAGGTTTAGAATTGAAGTGCCTATCTAGCCACACAGAGCAATTGGGAGTTCTTTTGATTCCGAGGGACATGGTCTCTCAGCGGGAGGCAACAACAAGCCAAGCAGAAAGTGCGTCATACACTCAAAGCTTAACGAATTGTCCACCTATTCAGTATTTCCTGTCGATCAAGGTTACATGATGTCGCAGACCCCAGGGAGTGTTTTCAGCCCGGATATAAATGTTAGCTTAATTCTGAACTGAAGACTTTGGGGGAAGGGGTACAGGTAAATGAACCGAAGTTTCCTCCGCTTGCTGAGGCTTGGTGCAACCAATTGCATCTTTCCCATCTTATATCTTCAGCACCTCTGAGCAATCCTCCGAAGCACAGTTAGCTCCTGGAGCATTTATGGCGCGCTGAAGTGCATCGTCTTTCCAGCCAAAGAGATAGTCGCCGTGGGCTCCTCCGTATCCAGTACTATGGATGGAAACAATCAGCGTTAGAAATAATGGTAAAGTTACTCAGTAATATAGCAAGCGGGAGGGCTAACGGATCGCTATAAGTATAGGCTGTGGGCAATCTTGAGGTCGGACTAAGATCGTATATGATCGTTCAGCTATTTATAAATGTGTGGCCAGTGACATAGACCATGCTACACGTCGTCCCAATCTGAACTCTAACTTTATCCGAAGGTTTGGCATTGATACCTAGCATGTGGTGAGAGTTAAGGAGATCCGTTTGCATTTGAACCGCGTTGCCGGGGCCTAGAATGCAGCGAGTCTGATTGATCGCAGGGCACTCCGTCGTGGCCCTATATGATATGGGCAACCGTGGAACAGGAAATGCTGGACGAGCCGATCGGACATTGGTCGAGGTCATGTAAAAGCTCAGTGCATAGTTCCTTGCTTGGCTGGTGTCGTTGGTGGCCTTGTTGAGGAATGCAGTTTGCTCACCGTGGTTTCCGTTCTGGGTAACAGCAAATCCGCAACTGTGCTCGAGACTTGGAGCAGGAATAGAACTATACCCCCTATTCGCGACCCTCGAAGTAAGGATTGGTCCAGCGGCGAAGAAACCCCATCAATGGCCAGCAGTATCGTTCTGTCCCATGAACCTTGGGCCTTGACTTTAGTCCATGCGAACTGCACCTTGACGAGGTCGAGCATGGTGCCGAGAGCTCCAGCGGTGTTTCGAAAGAGCACTTGGTGCTGCAGTCCGATGGCATCGACGCCGGCAGGCCGAAGAGCAAGCATACTATGGAGAAGTGATGCAACGAGACTCCAGGCACTGGTGCCTGCGATGGTCACAAGGAAGGCTAGGAAGGAGAGTAGGACAGCCCCATGGTTGATAGGTAGCGTTAGTGTCCAGTCAAGCACGACCGGCTCAGAATTATTGAAACAAAGTCCTGTAGCGATATCGGACACTGTTCTCCGGTGGTCGATGTCTCGGAATACTCGTCGGAGCTAGAACAGGCTCGAAGCAGCTTATTGACATGATTCGCATCAGAGCATTCGTATATGATGAATACTACGACCTCCCTCCTCAAGATTATGTATGGTTCAGCCACGGATATGGTTACCAATAGCGGTGATAGTGGCCTGGTCAGTCGCGCTGGGAACGTCAATGCGATTTAATGTTTCTATCAACGTGGTGCCATAGCGTTGAAACCAAGACTGGGCAGACTGTTGATAGTATAGTTAGGTCTTGGCCAGGAACGTGCTATTGGTATTTACCTCATAGTAGAAAAGACCGGCCATCTCCATTCGTATCGATGCATTGAGACATTGATGTATTCCTAGTCTAATGTTGCCAAGCGGCCAGTGGGCGTGCACTAGATTTCAGCTCATCATATGGAATCAGGATTCTAGAAGCCTACGATCTTGGACAACTGGGAGCCCTCGCAGCCTGTCCTTTTGTTAAGTAAGAGGAGATTTATCGTCGCTGGGCACTTCAGCCAATAGGACGATAGAGCCTACGGGTCATTCGCTTAGAAGACTACCTCCACAGCTGAAGCAGGGTGGACTCAACTGGGGTCGGCGGTGCCAGCTGTTGGTCTACCTTCTTCACGAAATAATTATACCCCACATTTACGCTACCCTCTTGCCTCTTTCCACCTCTAGATTTCGACACTGGTCTCCTGCCGATGCATCCAATCGCTCGAGACTCGCCTACTTCCAACGCTTTGGAACAGCAAATATGTTTATGGCCCGAATGATGGTCTGTGTCTGTAGTCAAGCCCTCCTATGAACCCTCGGCTATGAAGAATGGTTTGTCCGGGCTGGCCAAGCTTCTCTGTCTACTTTTCCGACTTTAGCTATTCCGACGGCGAAATAGTGTCCTTCAGTCGGCATCGCTTCACTGAGGGCAACCAGAATATGGCTTTACTGTACAAGCATCTTACGACATCAAAGACTTGGGTCGGAGATGAGATCTGATGGTCTATATCCTCAAGGTTTAATGCACTGGTCCTGCATTATTACAGTTCTATACAAAATTGCGCAAAGGACCATTCACGTTATCAAGCGCCAGAGGGGACAGGGGAGTATCGCGGGCATGTCGGAAATCGGCCGAGTATGCCCCAGCCCGTTGGGTCCCTTGCAGGGTTGCAGGGATGCCAGCCTTGGAAATGACCGTCGCACCTTCAAAAGCTTGTTTGGTTAGACTTGGCTGACGATCCTCGGCTACTCGAACGCTGTTTGTGCCTGGACAGCGTCACAGCAAAGCAAGGAAATGTGTTGTTCCAAGGAAGTTCTATGGAGTACAGCATGGATTTCGTGCAGATTGCTATGACGACGAGAAGGCAAAGCAATCTATACATAAGGGCAGCGCGGGTCTTCTAGTGAAATCAAGGAGGGAGAATCTCAGATTGCGGTTTCGAACAGAAACAAGTCCTCCGTCCTCCGGCACCTCAGTCCGCCAACACCCGTCATCAACATGCACTTCAACTCTGTCGCCGGGCTCCTCGCCGTAGCCACCCTCGGGGCCGCAAATACCCTTAGCGCCGCCGACTTCCCGGGAGCATGCTCAGCGCAGTGCAATGACGCCGTCAGTCTGTCGACGAAGTGCGCATCCGAGACCAACAGTGATGCCGAAGAGCGGCAATGCATCTGTGGTGCCGGCGCTAGAAACGAGCTAATGTACTGCGCTGCTTGCTCCATCTCTAACGGTCAAAATGAACCTGATGGCAGTACGTGAACCTGCCTCCCGCCTCGGCCGTGTAACACCTGCTAACTAGAATGCACGATAGGTCTTGCATCCATTCTCACATCGTGTGGTTGGAACTACTCCGACGCTGCGAGCAGCGGCGCATCATCCGCCGTGGGATCCGCTACCTCGGCCGCCGGCGGAGTTGTCACAACGATTACATCGGACGGAAGTGCAATCCTGTCGACCATCACTGCGGGTGCTGGTGGCGTCGTGACAACCTTGACCTCTGGTGGCAGTGAGATCATCTCAACTATCACCTCAGGTGCCGGCGCAGTAGTGTCGACCGTTACATCGGACGGTAGCGAGATCCTCAGCACAATCACTTCCGGCGCTGGTGCCGTGGTCTCCACCATCACGTCGGATGGCAGTGAGATTCTGTCCACCATCACTTCTGGTGCGGGCGGTGTCGTGTCGACTATCACTTCCGACGGAAGCGAGATCCTTAGCACCATCACCTCCGGCGCCGGCGGTGTTGTGTCGACTATCAGCTCCGGTGGCAGCGCAGTCCTGTCGACTATTACCTCTGGTGCAAGTGGTGTCGCATCAACCCTCTCAACGGGCGTTAGTGGCGGCGTGTCTAGCGCTACAGATGCAGCAGGTAGCGCCGCACCATCTTCAAGTGGTAACGCGGGAATTGCAGCCGCGAGTCCTGTGGTTGGTGGGCTTCTAGCTGGATTCTTGGTTGCTGTTGGCGCGATGTAAAGCCTTGGTTGATACTTATTGACTCGGTCCGGCGTTTGGACATGTCATAGTTACTTGCATGGTACTTGGGAGCTGGTGCCTAAAGCGTTAGAATAATTTAATGATATAATGACATAATGATACAAGTCATACACCAACCACATTGTCATCGTCATTTAATCAAGCAAGCGAGTGTCGTAAGGAATGGCAATATATAGATACATGTCAGTTATCCAGATTGTCGCACTAAAGTTTAGTAAAATAATAGGAAAGAATTTGAGCGACAGTGGATCCATTTGGTGGGTGAAAATGAATGTAATTTGAATTCTAGTAAAGTAGAATACAATCTTGAACACCCAGCTATCCGGAAGGAGTGTAGGCATTATGCCAGCCTCATTCGCTACGTCATCGATGTCTTCAGAACGTTTATCAACAAACGAGTGGTGTCGGTTTCTCATGTTATCGATTCGGGTTATCCTGATATGGACGAAGAACCCAGGTTGATGCATCAGCATTGTCCAAGAACTCAAGCGGCAGTGATAGTGACAGGCAATCTGCGGAAACCTCCACAGCAAGCAACGTTCTCCTGCAGCTCAGCCATTCGTTTCTGGTCGGCGATTGGGTCCTGTGAAGGACCTTCTAGTGTCCATGTCAGGTGCTCGTTGGTGTAGTTGGGGACGAAGTCTTTCTGCAGAACACCCAGGCGCTTGCCATACTTGGTCACCTTCTCCCAGTCACGCTTGACGTTCTGGAGGTCCTTGGAGAAGTATGCGTATGATCGCTCGAAGATCTTGTAGTTGACTGGTGTACCCATACTTGGCTTCATGTCGACATACTGTTTGTACGCATCGGCAGGGGAGGCAAGAACAAGATCAGTCGCTTTCTTGACCGCTCGCAGAAACTTGCGAACTTTGTCGGGATTCTCAGCCAGGAACCGGTCGTTGGCTAGACAAGTTAGACACGATCTATCACTTCGATTTTTTGACTGCACTCACCAATGTAGAGGATACTGCAGAAGCAGCAGCATCCGAGCTCGGCTAGCTCGTCGATTCTAAGCATTTGGACATCGTCACGGGGACGACCTTGAGTCGCAAGCCACTCCGCAAGTTCGACCATCTGGACATTCTCGAGACCGATACCAGCATCGATGCTGCCTTCGATGATGGCCTTGCTGACATTCATGCCACAGCGCACGGCGGTATACTCGTCCGGAGTCATCCCATAGTGCGAGGTGAGTTCGTCGATCTGGATCTTTCCGAACTCTCCAACGTAGCCGATGCGTTTGCCCTTCAAGCTGCGGAAATCGGTAGTGATGCCGCTATCCTTGAGGTAGACCACACCAGTGAAGGGTTCGTCAAGAAGTGAGCCGATTGACGTGACAGGGAATCCTCGAGCTTTGGCCTAGAATGATTGAATAAGCAGGGTGAAGTAGTTGGAACGGGGAGGGACCAAACTCACGGCCAGAGTGTGGATCATGGCTTTGAATCCCATGTCAACCTTTCCGCTTCCGATGATCTCGGTGACATCGCTGGGGTCATTGGGCTCAAGTAGAGCAACTTTGATACCCTCATCGGCGAAGAAGCCTAGCTTTTGAGCCAGGTATACGGGGGCGTGGTATGGTGTGGCGTGCCTGTTAGATTCTACTTAGCCTATGCTGTGTGGGGATAACACGAGTAGCTCCGGCTTCCCTCAGTCAGGGAGCCGTGGCAGGAAGAGTCTATTTACCAGTTAGTGAGAAATGTGATCTTATCGGTCGCCATTTCGATTGTTCAAGCAAAGCTGCACTTGTTAGACATTCTCCTGATGTGAAGAGGGAAGGGAAGCATGATCCTTGCGCTAGAATTATCTAGATCAAGTTCGGACGGTATAATCTCAGATCCAGCTCGTACTAGCCCCAGTCCCTCACTCTCTTGATTCTGCTCATTTGATCGATGAAGCCGGGAACAAGAAAGTGACGATGCTGGAGGGTTCCAAGCCAGAACACCCGCCATGCTGTCGTTCGTTACCTTGATACGTAGAAACTCCATCGCACTAGATTCTTGCGTCGCCATCTCGTACCTGTCGGTTTCGGGTTTAGATAATATGATGCACAAGGAGCAATTGTAGTGGGTTAAGATGATGAGTTCTCTCGAATGGCAAGGTGAGGGAGTCCCCTCTTTTTGAGGCGACCAGAGACTTCCTCTTTACCCCTCTCGCCGACCACGGAACGGCCCGTGGGTCGGAACACGAAGGATTTACTAGTCTCGTTGATGCGCAGCTTAAATTCAACGTTAAAGTCGCTAGATACCTAAGACTGCGCTAATCTGCGTCATCACACAGATATCTGCATCATATTTACTAAATAGTCTCCGGTCATCCGCCAAGGTACACAAAAGATACTTACGAAGACGTATTTCACGGTATCCTCTCCCCAATGAATATGGAGTTTATTCTAGGTATCCCGCGCAGGAGAATAGAATCGGCCATTAGCGACCGACATTCTTTCAAGGGCTTGAAATAACTGGATCTCTTTCGTATGCTAATTAGAGAGCGTCGCTGGATGGCTCAAGACGCTTAGAGCTTCGATACCCAGTATCGAGACGATAATCTTCATCTTGAATATCTGTCTTGTTCCCCGGCCATTGAATGAATTCAACAATTCAATTGCTGACGCTTCATACTTGGTTATTCATTTGAAAAAATCCCTCTTCACATGCATGTTTCTGGATCCATTGGTCCAGGCAAGTGCGTGTCATGTGAGTCGAACATAGTCGTGAAATGCTGGGTAAAACTTCGTTACCCTCGGTATGCCTGTTTTGGGAGAAGTAGACGCACGCAGGGTGTAAGTCTGCTAGCTGATGTTACATGTGCTGGGCTGAGCGTCCCAAATGTACACGTTGAAGGATACAGCGGGTGGATTTGGATCATGTAAGCCATATGGTTGCCACATACGCTACTCGCCATCCAGCATTACAGCATTACATGCACCGATGGGGGGTCTGTGCATTTTGACACTTAACTCACAACTTATTATGCCTTGACGTGTTACGTCCGAGTCTTAAACGTATATAGCTCATCGTCCTCCGTGTTGTGGTGGTAAACCGTGATCGTTCTAGATAGCTATCAATCAACCATCTCCCCCCCCTCAAATCACTTCTGACCGTCGTTGTCGCCCCCTGTGTTCTATGATACCGTGGGAAAAGGAAAATGGTCGACCAATGCGGATTTCTTAATCGTTCAGAATCCAAACCTAATGTCCACTTGGACCGCGGTAACCGAAATTGGTATCCGCACTATTATTAAGTTTGCTTTATTAATTAGCTTCCATAGTAACTCGTTTGACACCGTTTCCGTATTTATTATATTTAGGGATTTAAAGATTTTGGCCTATTTCCTTTTTTAGCGCCTAAGTGCGAGAATAGCGGGTCTAACCAGCTTTTGGTTATAATAGCCCTTTAAGTTAGCAATAGCTATTATCAGATCTTCGTGGCGCTGTATGAATCATACTCGCAATGCACGGTCTGCCTTGTCTTCCCCGTCCAAGAACGGTCCTGCTTGATTGACTGTCGCGACGCCTCGTGGGCATATGCCGTCGTTGGTGCCTCCAACCGACACGTTGGCTTCGTGTCGGGACTTCGCAGAAATCTTGATTTGCAGTGGTGCTGGCCATTCGTGCTAACTCGGACGTTAATTTCGACTCCATCCAGGATCCTAGCTTGTCTTGTCCCAATCTTCTTCGGCGTGCGATACTTGAAGATGCCTTTGATGCCAAGTTTCGGTTAATTTTTTCTGCTGACTAATGTTTATGACACAGTCCTGATCCCCCTCGCCTCTTTGTGGCCCGGGCATTGACGACCCCCTGGTGGTCCCCCAATATTTCCATATGATAGTGTAGGTATTCCTCCCTGATATTCTCATGTTCTCTGAGATGCGATATCACCAGGTGTCAAGTTTTGCCGCCAGAGGTTACTAGGGTCCAATCCAATCTGGCCAAACAAGCTGGTTCCACACATCAGGCGATGTTATGGTACCATCGGGACTTAGGAGATCAGAATGCCTGTGCTCAACTAAAAGATTAATGGTTGCATTGTGACAGCTCAAAGTCTGTCTGATGCGACTCTCCATTTACTGTCAAGTCTTTCCTTGTTCTTGGGCCTGAGCTTTAGTGATGAGCCCCATCATAGCCATGTAGACCTTTTCGCACTGAGTTGCCAATCGCACGACCTCCTCGAGGCCACTGTCGTTCAGCATTCGCGTCTCATTTTAGTTCGCAGTCTTATCTGCCTCAATTGAACCGTCCAGTCGCGAAAGCGCCGAAGCGGCAACGCTAATGTCGAAGGCAATTTCTCCCATGCTCCGATCCGTATCTGATACAGCTTCAACATATGTCTCCAGAGCAGCTGCAAACCGCAGACGGAATGAGACTGCCAACGATTGATCCGGCGGCTTCTAAGGCTTCAGCCATCATCAGCGTGGGTGGTGAATTATCCATTGCGATACCGCTTCCAGGTAGTCACAATCATTCACAAGTCCTATCGTTCATAACAAATGTTATCGTGGTAGCCTGGAACTCATTTGGATCAAATTCTCTAGTTTTAGAGATACGGCATATATAGCTCAATTCCCAATCCTCCGATACCGCCTAGGTAACTCTTGTTCCTCACTTTCCTCTAACAATACTATGGCCTTCCCACTCTGCCGTCTCTCAAACAACCTCCTTATGCCATCCTTTGTCAGACTGAAGAGCCCAGGCATTTCGGAACCTGGTCCATTGATTGTTGCAGCAGGATGTACCACGATGAAAACTACAATCGCAAGTACCATGGGCGTCGCCTCCAACGCGTAGAAGTATGATTCCTGCCTCGTTAAGGAATTATCCGTGCTACCGGAGGAGAATTCGATCAAGCGATAAATGATGCGTACAGTAATCATAGTGAGCGAGAAGTAGAGTGCGTAGAGTATGCTCAGCCCAGCTTTGCGATCTACCACCGTGTTTCTGTCTCTTTTTATCTCTCGCTGGAATTTGACCGCCAGGCAGAGAAAGCCGACGATGAAGATTTCTTGCATCCCAATACCACCCATATAGATATGGATTGCTCTTAGTTGGTCTTCAGCAGAGGATGTCGGGCCGGACATGCTCCCACCCACTAGCTGAATCACGAATGAGACAAAGTCGAGAGAGACGAAGACAGCCGCGATCACGTATGCGGGTATACGGAAGAGTGATCGAGATGGGATAAGGAAAAAGTTGATCATGCGACCAAGTGTCATGTATGCAAAGGCGTTCACCCCTGGAGAAAGTATCAGTGTCTCTAGCTGCCATTAGAGAGTCATCAAGCAGAGACGAGCTACTTACAGAGTGGCGCCAAGAGGATGAATATCTGAAAAACCAGGTATATCCCCACGCTCTGCTGGAATCTCGTGCTGATGGCACGGAAAGTGAATGCACAGAATTCCCAAATACTAGCCATGATTATTACCCAGCACCACCCCTAGATCACATTAGATCTTCCTATGTCATCCAGAGAGATATGCAGTAATGGTCTTCAAAGCAGGGTGCTGACCTTCTTATAGTGTGCGGCCTGCCAGAGATGTATCAGAGTCAATATGCCGAAGATGGTTGCAAAGACGATCGCCGCAATGAACGATGGATAGTAATCCCATAAGGCGCCACATGTGCCAGGTGGAACATAACCATTGGGGTCTGGGGTTATAGTCTGAATGCAGGTCGGGATTACGATGTTGATAGTCTCGGCCGGTATGGTAACGTGGTCATTGGTAACACCTGGTATAATGTTTTGGATCGTAGTCATGAACGTTCCGGTTGGCGTGACAGAAGTATCGATTATATACGTGGTGGTGATTTGTCGAGGTGGTATTGAAGTCGGGGCGGCATAATGAGTAGTGGGAGCGCCAAGGGCAAGACCGGCTACAACCAGCACGTTCAACGGAATCAACATAATGAGAACGAGCAAATATGTGCTATGTATCTTTTGAATATATGTGAAAATGTGTAGTCAATCATGACGGACACGAGTTAAATCTAGCTTCAGAGGTTTTCGTCCTTTATGTAGATTGTAGATCATCCATGGTTTGTGGTAATTGCTGATGCACTGCCCCTTGTTTAATGTTGGGTGCCTGAGTTTCCGAACACACCAATCGCAAGCAAGCACCAGCGTGCCGCAGCTGCTCCACCCGAGCCTATTGAGGCCGACTGACTTGGCCCACAATCAAATCCTATCTAGATCTTCAAATACAGAGCTAAACGCGTTGGATCTTACTTTTATGAGCGAACTAATCTTAGCCAACCAACAACGATTCATCTCTATTCGTAATTCCATCGCCAAAGGGATCCTTCATTAGGAAGCAGACAATGCGATGCGAGGCGCCAATATCCAAATTCCCAGTCAGTACGTCCGAGTCCGGCTGCATGATAGAGTCCATGATACGCCTCTCTTCTGGAGGTAAAGTCTCGTTGAGTACCATTATCCCCGACTCGATGATTGTGTCTAGTTTCAGGTCGTGTTCAACCTCAATTGTACGTCGGCCCAAAGCTGACAACACAGCCATATCCCAGCAATGTTCCCGCAGTGGCGAGAGCTTCTCCATCAACCTTAGCGCGGTCATCCGAAGCTTCAAGCTCCTACATTTGATAACCACAAAAGCTAAGAACGGGCCGAAGGACATTTCAAAACCGAATCTACCTTTCCGAGGCGTGTTGGCTTTGTTCATTATTATTGCAGCTTCTGTTGTAAGGTTTACAATCGCCTGGAACTTGTCCATATGTGTGTCATATATCGACTCGTCCTTTGAGAAACACGTAGCCAGCCAGATGCTGCAAACAAGCCAGCGGACTTCCAACATTTGCACGACGTGGTCGTTGTGTAGCTTCTGGATTCGATGCTCCTTGAAAGTATTGAACGCTGCAAGCCAGGAATTCAGAGATGCCTCGATTAATAGCTGTTTATCTGTTGTATCCGAGTCGCATTGTGGTGTTGCCACCAATCCGAGCCGGTACGTGTCTGCAGAACGCACAAAGCGAACAACCCTTGCAAGCAAAGGGGTTAGTGATGCATGTGCGTCTTCCAAGCTGCATATTTCTCTTGTTGGATGCGTCCAAGGATATTCCAAATCGGGAAATGTATTTGGACTAGCTCCGAAAAAGTACGGAAATATGCTTAAACGACAGAATGCCGGTCTGAGATGGTCTCGTACGTGTTCGGAATCGTTGGGCATCCCATTGAGGATATTGATCCCATGTCGACAATGGTCGACGGCACTCTGATGGTCTCCTCGCAAAAAGTCGATGCAGATAAACAAGATACATACGAGCAAGACTGTGTTCTGATCTTGCACTGTACGTAATTGAACAATAGCCTCGTTGTAGTGTCGAGCAACAAGGGCATCTTCGCGAGCGCAACACGGGGATATCACTTCGATGGTGTTCATTGTTTTGTAGAGGGAGCTGATAGCTAGCACCGCATGCTTGGCCGCGGGCTGCTGGGAAGATATCTGCATGACCACGCTGGTCCACAGATGGCTGTCTAGTGGACCGGAGATAGAAGGGGCAACCACATGCCGAAAGTAGGATATGATATGCGGTTCTGCATCGAGTGCTGCTTGTATCGGCGCCGTCTCAAGGTGGAGCAGCTGAGACCAGGAGTATGTGCCTGGTGCCGCTGGAAGATAGCCATCGCATCTGCGGCCTGTGCTCAGGCAGCGAAAGCACTGCGGACGCCCTTCATCGCATCTGATCTTGCGGATTCTGGTCAAAGTCAGTATGGACTCTAAGCGCCAATGACGATCACGGCTCAGTACTAAGAAGGCAAAGCTTACTTGCACGTAGTGCAGCCTGTTTTCAGTCTCTGTATGCCCCTTCGCGCCATGACGATAGCATTCCAATTGACGTCCGAGTCAGCCAAATCGAGGTGAATTCGGAGGTTGGGACAGTCGAAAGCGACATTCGATCTCAAAGATATCTCACATCTTCGATTTGCTAACGAATGAACAGGATGGCCTCAGCCCCATTCGTCGCGTAACCATGTTACTAGGTTAGATGTTTGCCAGGCCGGAGGGACTGAAATCTAGACCAGACACGGACTAGCGCAAGGGACCGGCGGGGCATTTGCGAGCGGCCCAATCGAACCCGGGATCTTGATGACAGTGGAGTACGCCTGTGATCAGGGGTGACCGTACAGACGCGCTGTAGCAATGCGCATAATGACAGAATATGCACCACTTCACAGCCGAAGCATCCCGTAAGACAGACCGCCTGGTATCTTACAGCGCACAGCCACATTAGCGTAATGCTTAATGAGCACGTAAGATAAAGCCTACTAATTTGTGTTCTTGATAAATTATTTGCCATACATTACTAGGGTACGACTCTCATTTCTTCGGCGACCATATCCACTTGGAGGTAAAGCTAAAGTTAGAGCCAGCCCTGCGAAGTGCGCCCCTCCATACGTTCCTCAATACTTCATAGACGAACGGACCTGAGCTTAGCTATGCCAAGCCACGTTGAGCGACGTCTCGCGTTCACCGATGTGACCGCAATCCCGGATTTGATGCAATATAGTCATACGGAGGAATTGGCGGACAAGACAGCCGGCAGGATCACCTCTATCTTTTTATAGAGAGCATCTGACAAGCATCAGTATCGGAAGTGCCAAAAGTGGGGGTGTCTGTTCTCTAAGCATGGGCATCGGAGTTAGCCAGCCGACTGCATAAGTGGAGGTTAACCGTATCTATCCCAAGTCAACCCACTTTCGGGAATGATACCAATACATCGGGTGCCCTTCTGTAAGAAAACCATCCTTATCAGAATCAGCAGTTGTGGAAGGGTGTAGGTTCAGGGCTTCAAGAGGTATAAATTGAACCCACCAGCCTGGTAAGCATAAATCATCGGCGATGCGTACATGTGCTTGATATAGTGGTCTTGAAATTGTTACGTTATACAGCAGCCTCGAGAAGCTCAGCGACAGTAGGCCGGAAACCTTGTAGCTCAATTCCGCCTATAGATTCTATACAGTCCCATCCTTGCTATGGCGGAGAAAGACGGAAAGCCCGATACGGGTGACATGACCACCGTCCCAGCGCCGTCCGAATCCATGAGCCTCGGAGATATAGTGGTAGACAAAGAGACGGAAAGAAGCTACGGTATAGCCCATTATTGATGAAGATGGCATACATGATTGGCTGATACACGTATTGCAGTTAAGAAACTTGATCGTTATTTACTGCCATTCTTGAGCTTGATGTACTTTTTCAATTCTGTGGATCGGGTAAGCATCACGCCCATGTATCATACATGCACATCATCGACTCTTACACTTTATACAGAGCAATCTGGGTAATGCACAGACAGATGGCCTCGGTACCGACCTTGGCTTTGTTGGCAACCAATACTCGCTGTTGATATTGCTGTTCTATATTCCAAACGGACTTTGCGATTTGCCCCTCAACATGCTGACGAAACGGTTTTCGGGAAAAGTCATGCTACCGGGGCTAATGTTCGCCTGGGGTTCAATGGCTCTTGTCCAAGATGCCGCGAAAAATTTCGCCGGTCTGCTGGTGATCCGCTTGCTACTTGGGTGAGTAGGAGAGATACGATTCTTCCATACCTACGATCGCAATCAGGCTGACTCCGGAGAAGGGCTTTCGAAGCTGGATTCTTTGCAGGCACTGTCTTCTATCTCACGCTGTTCTACACACGTGGGGAACTTGGTTTTCGCATTGCGCTTTACTTTGGTTCTGCACTGCTTGCCAGTGCCTTCAGTGGATTGATATCTTTTGGGGTATTTCAGATTAAGAATACGGCACTTCAAGGATGGCAGTGGCTCTTCATCATCGAGGGTGAGCAAGTCAATTCTTCATCGACTCTTCTGTCGGATATCATACCACCACAGACACTAACGCAATTGGACTGATAGGGGCTATAACTGTTGTTGTTGCTTTCGTCGGCTTTTTCTGGTTGCCAGCCTCGTCTTCCACTGCTTGGTTTCTTACCGAGCCTGAGAGAGAAGTCGCTCGGTTACGGTCTTTACGCGATGCATCACGCAAAGTGGACACCGAATTCAGCATTCGCGAATCGTTCCAGACCTGGACCGACTGGAAGTTCCCCATCTGGTGCATCATCTCGTTCACTTACCCTGTGGCATTCAGCACATGCGCCAACTTCTTGCCTATTGTCCTGCAGAGACTGGGATACTCGACTGTTGTCACGAATCTGCTGACCGTCCCGCCCAACTGCTGCGGCTTCCTCGTTCTCCTTGCGGTGACATACTCGTCAGATAGATTCCGCGAGCGCACATACCACATAGTCTTTTCGCTTGTTCTTTCGTTCGTTGGACTTATCATTCTAGCCACCGTCGACGGGTTAACGCATCGTGGCGTGGCTTATTTTGCGTGCTTCCTCGTGGCATCAGGCGCATACATCCCTAGCTGTCTCGTTCATTCCTGGCATAACAACAATAACTTGAACGAAAACTCTCGCGCAGCAAACACTGGACTGCTTGTTGGCTTGGGTAACCTGGGTGGTATCCTGTCGGCGGCCACATTCCGCACAGAGTATGCCCCAAGGTATGTGCCCTGCTTGGTGGCAACGGCCTGTTGCAACGTGGTGTGTGTGGTGTTCACATTGTGGCTGGGACTGTGGATGAAGGGAGAAAATAAGAGGAGGGACATTCAGTCGGGGGTCATATTGAAACCTGAGGATGTAGACACGAGGGAGCTTGAAGGTGGTGAGAGTGATGCGAAGTGGCGGTTCTTCACATGAAGGCTGATCCAGGTCTGTTGCACTTGTAGGCAAACTTAGGTAACTTTTCCTTGCCGCTTATTAGGAGCTGCGCTGAATATGAAACCATTACAACCTTTACAAGGCTACGAGGCAACGGTCCACTTCCGACTGCCAGAGACTACTCCGACTGGTGAAAACGATATGTCTAACCTACATATGCAGTTCCTATTGAGATAGACACCAGTATCGTAACCAGAAGGCAATCCACTATGCCTTCACCGGAGGGTTTATAATCCTTAAGACGCCAACGGTATCTCAGGGCTGATGCAGCCATCCACGACGACCTCGTGATCACCTGGGTGCTGCGCGAATGAACAGAGTCCAGAACATGGCCGGTTACAAAAGTTTGTGGACTCCAGGATTGTCGCAGGTCGCAGGTGTTAACAGTATCGACCTCCCTGATTACATACATGTGCCATTGCCAAGGGTCCCCGCAAGCCCCTGGCCTAGGGGCTTTCCCGTGCGGGATCTGCCCCCACGGACCCGGCTTGTACCGCATTTTAGGCACCGACTTTTATTATGCTGCATTTGCTGCTGCAAGGAGGTCAACAAACTTGACTGGGGCAAATCTGTCTCATCGATCCCGAATGTGCAGATACGAACTAGCAGTATCTCTAAATTATCGTTACCGCTGGTTATCATGTATCATGCACCAGCTAAATGGCTGCCTAAGTAAAGAGCTTCCTTAATACCAAGCCTTCCTGCCAACACATTTGTTTTTAGAGGTGTCTCTCCATTAAGCATAGCCATGGCAGCAGCGCCACTAGAAGGTTGCCAAAGTCCACCGAGCTGAGCTAGATTCAAGCAGTACACTTGTGAAGCATCATTTCGCATCGATTGGGGTCACCTATTCTGCAACATCTTTTCGCGCCCTTGTCACTGTTACGGACCTGACTCGCTTCCAGGCTGAACTCTTCTGCCCTATACTCAAAGCTCTTTGTGCAGTAATTAGGAGCTACTTTAGGGTCTTGCATTCCTGTTCCACGCCCGACTGGATGCACATGAAGGTTTATCGGCGACTGTCGTTCAGGTGGGACAATGGACCAGTTTTATCTAAACAACGCTACTCTGTACCAGTCTCTAGTGAAGGGATGTACTCCTCCCCCGGTATCTCGAACAGTCACGGCGGCTACGGGAACAAACAGTCCAGATATGATTGTGAGCGCCAGAATTCGGCCCATGCTCGAAGAGGACGTCGCAGCAGGTTTCCCCGTAAGCAAATTGCTCAGTCGCTTCCTTTTTCTTTTTTTTTTTTTTTTTTTTTTTTTTTTTTTTTTTTCCGCCTATTCTGCGAACTTGGTTTCTCCAAACTTGGGGTTCAAGACCTAAGCACGACTTACTCTTCCTCGTTGCTTATGTACACGTCAAGAATAAGTCGCTAACCTGAATATTCTAGTGTGCTATATTCCCCCGCTCAGTTCATACAGGCATTGTAGATGTTCATGATCTATACAATCATCCAAGAGGGCGACCAGTACTCAAGGTAAGAATGAGATCATGCCTATCTTCTCCATGGCACTCATGCTGAATGTTTATGCTTCTAGTCCTCCAACTACCAAGTGGATGAACTCTTCGACTCCGAGACAACAACTGAAGACATCTACGCGAAACTCATAGACAGACTAATCCCTTTCGCGTGGGATGGTGGCATCGGAACTGTATTCGCCTACGGCCAGACTGGTATGTGACTGCCAGATGTTCTCATGACACTTTGGCCTACCTCTTTTCATCAGTGCGATATCTCGTAGCCCCTCCTACTCCTGTCCTGAAATTGCTATGAATTCTGAATGTCAGACAGGCTCCGGCAAGACATTTACGATCAGCCGGATCGAGGAGCTCGTCGCAGAAACTCTAATGGATGGAAGTCTTGGTGGCCAAAGGGAGGTTTATATCACTATTATCGACCTTGCCGGGAATTCTGCGCACGATCTACTCAATTCACGGAAGCCATTCTTGGTTCTCGAAGACTCATTTGGTGTCACCCAGCTAGCTGGCGCAAATGAACACTTGGTACAGGACAAAGATGATATAATGACGCTGATCCGCCGCGCAGCATCTTTTAGAAGGACAGCCCCAACCCACAAGAACGATGTTTCATCTCGCTCGCATGGCATTTGCCGCATCCGTATCAAAGATCAATCGACCGACTCAGATGGACTTCTTTACCTGGTCGATCTGGCCGGCTCCGAAGCTGCCCGTGACCGTGCAAATCATAGAGCCGAACGTATGCGCGAGGCTCGCGAGATCAACATGAGTCTCTCCGTACTCAAGGACTGCATTCGTGGCAAGGTGGAATCCGATGCCATAACGCTTTCGGGCGGCCCGAAGCCGAAGCAAAAAAGGCCACATGTCCCGTTCCGGCAGAGTGCGTTGACCAAGGTCTTGAAACATGTTTTTGATCCTGCCAGCAGTCGCCCCAGCAAGACCGCAGTTATAGCATGCGTCAATCCAGTTCTTGCCGATGTCGGGCCAAGCAAGAACACGTTGCGGTACGCTGAGATGCTGCGCGTGCTGCTTCCTGCGGATAAAGCAGCCAAATACAACCCGTCGGCTCCCATGACTTGGAACAACTCACAATTAAAAGATTGGATTGCGAAGAACGTGAGTCTTGAACCCCCATCAACTCACAACATACGTACACTGAAATTCCTCCTCCAACTCCAGTCAGGTATCCCCCCGCTCTTACCGTCTACTGTGGCGCCTACCGAGTCTGGCGCACAGCTTCTACGCCTCTCAACCGCAGAGTTTGAAAGTCGATGTCTGAAGAGTCCTGGTAGCAGTATGGAGCGAGCCAGGGCCGTCCGATCTAAATTATGGCAGATGCACGTCGATTCCCAACACGTTGGCAATACGCCGGCTCCCAGAACGGCTACGACTTCTAAATATCCAATCCAGTCTAGCACCGGGTCGAGTACTGAGGAAGTGCCCGGCAGATCTTCAAGCCGAGATCTGAACCCTAGCGCGATGGAAATGCCGTTCAAAGAGCGCATTCGTCCAGGCATGGTGGTCAGTTGGAATGGTCCATCTGAACACTATTCTGCCCTTCATTTACCAGATGGTCTGAAGTTGGCGGCCGTACTTTGTCCGGTCGAATCTGTAAAAGATGCCTTTATCAACGTGATTGATCCGGCTGATAATGAGCACGCAAAAACGCAAGAAAACGGCAGGGAGAGCAATACACGATACTTGGTAAGCGAACCACGAGACTCCCTTTCCATTCAAAAAGAATTTCAACATTGAGATTTTGCACATCGTGTTTCAGTCTGGGGTAACAACTTCCATTCCTGACCATCAGCCTGTTTTGTGGGAAACAGACCCTAACACGAGTTATACAGTGTGCGCTGTTAACACCGGGCCTCATGGTCGAGACCTACGAGTTAAACTTTTGGCGCCAGATTGTCATTGATGTTGACATGATGGAGGGAGAGGTCATCCTAGAATATGATGCGGGGACTAGATATTATTACATCTCCGTGTAGGCAATAAGGCCATGTTGCTTCGATACTAGACTCACGTGTTGAAACAAATCTCAGTGTAAGACGTTTTTCTGTTATTCTAACATTTTGCATGATTTATGTATCTTATACCCTGGCGGGTGGGTTAGCAGATATTTAATATCGCACACACTGCAAATCTGATCCAAAAGCATAAAAAAAAAAAAAATCTTTTACATCCTCTGGTAAGAAAATAGAGTCCTGTAGTCGCAACCAAAAGCCAGAAGTCCGGTGAAACCATTGGGGGGTACTAGATACAGTAGACATCCGATTTGAGGGTCCAGCTTAGGGTTTAACTTAGGGTTTTAGCTTAGGGTTAGACGAGTAGAATGCTTTATTTCCTCCAAAGCCTAGTACTCCTCGTCAAATGAGTACATGTACCGGCAGGAATGGATGCTTGACAGTAATAAAGCTTTCCTCGGACTTTGACCTGAGGGATTCACCATGGTCACCATCCACCCGTGGGTTCTGGCATTCGGCCACCGTCGGGCTTGGTATGGAGCACTGGAGCATGGATCTAGGTCTAGTGTGGGCCCATACTGGGACGCTGGAGCAGATAACTATGTAAGAAGGTGTGAGGGGTGGAAATCTTTCTCCAAACGTAGCTGTTTTAAGGTTATCAGATGGCGCTAAGCCCGGGTTCATCCTGCGGTGCGGGTCTTGCCCTTAAGATGTCCCCCAAGCCTCCCGAATCAGGCCAGGGGGATGCTACGCTGTGCACTTTAGTTCGTCACGAGATTGGACAGGCAGAGAGAAGTGGCACGTTTGTTATTGCCGAGGTATTTGCGGGACTTGTAGTATCCCTCAGATGTTCTGGTCTGGTAGCATGTGATTTACCTTAAGTCATCCATCAACATATGGAAGGGCATACGGCGGGTCTGCTGAGATTCTCCGGGAGCGACGATCGGCCTTGGCTGTCAAAGGCGATCCTCGTGCTCTAGCTCCATGGCGATAACTGACTGCACAGCGATCTGGCATCACCTTGCCGAGTCGATATTTATTCGACAAAAATGTTGGACTAGCACTATATATACACGACAGGTCTTGTGCTTGCATATGCGATCCAGCCTCATCACCGAAACTCCTTTACTCAACCTCTACTGATTTTCGTTTTGCACCCCTTGACACCAGATTAATCATCCTGTTTTCACAATGACACGGCCCGCATCTCCAGAAATCGCTGCGGAGCCTAAGCGGGACGCGGATACTGGGGACAATGTCACTCAAATGCCAGGACACAATGTCAAGGATAGTACGAACGACAACCAGAGCGACCTCGAAAACCCCGAGGGAGTCGGACAGGTTGAGGCAATTACCAAGTTATGGAGTAAGAAAATGTTATGGATAACACTTGCATTGTGAGTTCTCCCCTTAGCTTTGCGCCATATTGTTTTCCGATTGGGATCGACCTTGATGCTCCTATTTTCATCCATTATACTAACACTCTCTGTAAACTTTAGCATATGGTTCCTCTCCTTCGTCGTGGATATGCTTTCGTCCGTTCAGGATAACCTTTCACCCTACATCACATCCTACTTTTCGAAGCACGGCTTACTCGCAAACATCAACATTCCTTCTCAAATCATCGGCGGTGTTGTCTTGCTTCCCGTGAGCAAGATTATCGATATTCCTGGCCGTACGGAGGGCTTCGTTGGAGGTATAGTGCTCATTGTCATTGGCATGGTCATGACGGCGGCTTGTCAGAACGTCGAGACTTACGTTGCGGCTCAGGTCTTCTACTGGGTCGGAAAGGCGGCTCTCGGCTTCGTTCTGGATGTTTCGTTGCCGACATAACCACTCTGAGAAACAGAATCATCATGTTTACCCTTAACAGTACTCCGGTCCTAGCGACTACTTTCGCCGGTCCGGAAATTGCGCAGCTGTTTTACACATACTCGAACTTCAGATGGGCTTTCGGGGCGTGGTCAATCATCCTGTTGGCATTGTCGGTACCTGTGATCAGCATTCTCTACCTCCAGGAACGCAAAGCCAAGAAAGTAGGGATAGTCCGTAAGAGATCGGGGCGTACCTTCATGCAGTCCTTGAAGCATTATTTGCTACAATTTGATGGTGCGTTACTTAAGTTTATGGTTCGTTTTATCAATGATTGGTCACTGACGCTCTTACAGTAGTTGGCATGATACTTATTGCAGCTATGTTCATCCTGTTCCTCCTCCCATTCAGCCTAGTATCCTACTCCAAGGCCGGGTGGGAAAGCCCCCACATTATCGTCATGATTATCCTCGGCCTACTTTGTCTTGGTGCATTCCTTGCATGGGAGAAATATCTTACTCCCGTCAATTTCTTCCCTTTCGAGGTGTTGAAGGACCGAACAGTCATGAATGCGGCATTGACACACGCTCTCATGTTCATGACAATCTTGTGAGACCCCAGTCGCCGTTACCTGCGCTTTTAACAACAACTGACACAGTCCTGTAGTATATGGAACGCCTATTACAGCTCATACCTCCAAGTGGTTCATGGCTTGAGCATTCGAGATTCCAACTATGTGCTTAACGGTCTTGCCCTAACATCATATTTCATCAGACCCTTCGTTGGCTTGTGAGATCCTCTTCTTATTGATCTTACTAGTCAGTCCCTCACTAGTTCACAGGTACATCCGATACACTGGTCACGTCAAGTACCCGGCTTTGGCATCTATTCCCGTCTACCTGTTCGGAACCGCTCTCATCGCGTACTTCAGGACACCGTCTGCTCACGTTGGTTATGTAACCATGTGCCAAATACTGATCGAATTAGGCTCCGTATTACTCACAGACACTTCAAGGCTAGCCGTTATGCCAGCGGTCGAGCACAAAAACATGGCTTTGTCCCTTGTTATCCACAGTCTGTTCATCTCTATCGGATCTGCCATAGGCTATGCCATTGCAGGAAGCATGTGGACAAACATGCTGCCGTACAAACTTGTGGAGTATCTTCCAGAGGACGCCAAGTCTCAGACATGGACGATATTTGGAGATATCACCTTGCAGATGCAGTATCCAATCGGTCATCCGATTCGTGATGCCGTAATAGAGGCGTATGGCGACGTCGGCAGAAAGATGGTCATAGTTGGGTCAGCCCTTACACCTCTGATGAATCACCGTTCTGTTCTCGAGGAATATAAACGTCAAAGACTTGGAGCAGGAGAAAGGAAAGCGTGGCACAGTATTCTGAATTGCTCGGGCAGTATGGCTTATTGTGGATAGAATATTTATGAGCTGACTATGGTGCTCGGGGCGCGGAATCGCCTGTACACGTTCCCTCTTATCCGCTTGCGATCATCAGCATGCATATACCGCATGCTTGTTGTATGGTCACGTGGGGTTGGGTGCCGTCCATCCTGAGACGGGTTAGATTGGTTGTTGATTCTTGTCCATGAAACCTTCGAAGTCCCGGGCCACACAAATATCTTTACTCTGGCCGTAGCAAAAGCTTAACTTTCCGGAGCAGTGTGAACGAGAATTGTTTAAAGTTGAATACATGGCCATACATTCCAGTTGTTTGTTTGACCACCCTTTTCTTTGTTGTCGTCTCGAGTGATTACTTCCTGTACCACATTCGCGTGATCTTCGTTCGGCGTATTTTCTTCTGGAGTTGGAAAATACCGTAGAGCGTGGCTTCGGCGGTAGGAGGACATCCTGGGATGTAAATATCGACCGGAACGATTCGGTCGACGCCTCGAACAACACTATAGCTATAGTGATAATATCCTCCGCCATTTGCACAACTACCCATGCTGATAACCCATCTCGGCTCCGGCATCTGATCGTAGCACTGTCGTAAAGCCGGGGCCATCTTGTTCGTAACTGTCCCAGCCACAATCATCACATCAGCTTGGCGGGGAGAGGCTCGGAAAATAATCCCAAGGCGATCTTGATCGTATCGAGGCATCGAAACATGCATCATCTCGAGAGCGCAGCATGCTAGTCCGAAGCTCAATGGCCAGAACGATCCATTGCGAGCCCAGTTCACGATCTGATCCATTGACGTCCTTCAAGATATAAGTTAGTTGCTGTCCAGAAAACCACTTGTGGCCCCATGATATTTATGAGTCGCTCGTGCCTCTTATAACTCTCGTCGGCTTGGAGGGTAGAAACTAGCGATCGACCAGAAGGGTGCGTATAGAGAGAATTTGACTCACAAAACGTGCTCAACAATGCTGGAAGGCCTCTGTTCCGTTGATAAGGAAGTGTGTCGATGTTTCCCGCCCGATGACTGGTGTTCGTTGTGCAATTTGCTGCCGGTACTCAACAGCCGGAGAGCCATCTGAGTTTGTGGTAATCCATGACTTCCATTCCCTAGAAAGTGTCGGATATGTGCTCTGGTTAACGAAGATCTATAAACTGAATACATGATTGATCTTGGAAACCCGAGATGTCCAGCCTAGTAAGGAGCGACTTTTTAATAGACCGGAAAAGAAGGAAAATAGTAGTGAAAGGAGACATGGTGATGGTCAAGCTACGGTCCCTTGGTTCCTGCGATAGGCGACTCGGTATAAACCCACTAGCATCAAATCAGTGCTCGGTGGAGTCGGAGTAAACCCACAAGCGTTGTGGGGCACGGCGCGGCGGGGCCCATAAGATTTTCCACCCGCCGAAGATCCGTTGACCCGCCTGCGAGCTCCAGCGACGGCATTCAACTATCTATCACCTGATGCTGCTGGGTCTCGGCGCAAGCTCACCACACTGCTCGAATCACCAAGGCCAACGGAACATGCCTACACGCGAACATGTGTGCTCAGTATGCGGCCGTCAGTTCCGCCGAACCTGCCATTTACGGCGGCATGAAATTGAGCATAGTCCGGCCGAGTATCCATGCCAGTTTTGTTCAAAACGCTTCTCAAGATTAGACGTAGCCCGGCGGCACTCTTTATCCTGTTCGCACAGAAATGGCCAGAACATCCCCAAGCAGAAACGAGGAAGGAAGCCACTTGCGTGCGACCCATGCGTCGAGGCCAAAGTCTCATGCGATAAGCAATCGCCCTGCCAGCGCTGCTCGGTTCGTAAACTGAGTTGTACTTACCGATGCAGCAGTACCGAGGCTTCCGGACTACCAGTGTTGGATGAGCGTCGAAGCGCATTGTCAGACCGAATCTCGTGGTCTTTCCTTCTCGGCATTACCAACCCTGCACTCCGGTCTGTCTCACATTATTTGGTAGCCAACATCACCATGCCCGATGAAAGTTGTTGCTCGGGCATGTTGCGCAGGACGGCCGTCTCCCGACCACAGCATCCGCACTCAAGCTCAGAGTATATGATCACTGCACGCCCAGGCACGACAGATGATGCCCATCGTGATGAAATCCAGCACCTCGTGGACGCGTATTCCCTAACTTCCAGCATTCCAAGTACCGAGTCCGATAGGGAGAGGATGCTCAATGCGCTCCAAGCTCGACTCAACTTGACTTTCGCTGAAATCCAATCAACCAGTATCAAAAACTTAGCAGGATACACGACCTTTTTCACCTGCGCGGCTTATTCTATGTTTATTCCAGCAGTCTGGAATTACAGACAATGGCAATGGTGTACCATCCACTGGCCGACAATACGTCTAGATGAGGTCGCACACCCTCTGCTAGTGACGTTAGGCTTAGGCGGCGCAGGGCTGGTCAGTCATCGAGGTAAAATGGATAACATCTGCACCCTGGATAACGAATTCTACGAGATAGTAGAGACTTACGTCTTTGACTGTCTGGAAACTGCCATGACCTTTCACAACGACGGTCAGCTAGATGCTCAGTTCATTGAGACCTGCCAGGCGGCACTGTTAATCATCGCTGTCGAGAATGGTATCAATGATAGCGCTACGAAGAGGAGGCTCCTTACTAGACGATTTCCCAGCTTAGTTGCTGCGATGAGAATTCTGAGCACAGAAGCTCAGTCTCACCGAGGAAGCTCACATACTTCATGGAAAGACTTCGTTCGTCGCGAGTCCTGTATCAGGACTATCACCTGGACATTTCTTCAAGATGCCTTATTCACGGTACTGTATTGCCACCCGCCCTCCATGGCAGTTGCTGAGATGACTTGCGACCTTCCATGCAATGAAATGCTCTGGGCTGCCGAGAGTGAGTTTGACTTCAAGACTGAATGGGATCGCCGCAATCCAATTGAGGGGCCACCATCGTTGAAGCAAGCAATATGGTCCCTGATCGGAGAGGGCTCCTCGACTCATCTCCAAGGAGGGCTGACCAGCTTAAGCGTGGATCATCTATTTATCTTAATTTGGGGCAAGTTGCTTCTGCCTTGCTGGGCCGATCATGGTGCTAACCTAGATGTGTTGCAGGTGTCTACTCCGCTCTATTCAGCATACGTTCATCAGCTCCTGTCTGGACCTGGTCTACCATGTTTCTAGGGGCCCTAAGTCGATGGTCAATGTTTTGGGACGCGGCCGTCAAGCGCATGGAGCAACGCCGATATGCCGGCATGGATCACATAAAGCACGCGCCCGAATTCGCCGCGCTGCTGCGCCGGATTGTAGACATCGAAGCAAACGGACAAACGGGTGCTCTTTCCTATTTCCAGGGCACCATACACTACGATTTTCGTCCCGTACATGAATTGATTCGATGTGTCAGCGAGTAAAATTAACACACTTAATTCAAAGTATCAATTTTAGTACGTTTCAGTAGCTGATTTACACATACAACAATATCTGAGATGTGAGACTGACGATGGAAGACGTAAGGAGTGAATTTATTCAGTCAGCTGAATTAAAGACAGCACCGAGCGCTGATTCCGCAAAAAGTTTCCATTAATTCCTTTCACATTCTACACCACTTCGTCCGTCAGCCGATAGGCTATTTCTCGCGGACCGGCTGAATCGCCACAGCATACGATGTGGTCCCCGGGGTTGTAAAGGTTGTTTTGCGGCAGCGCCTGATCAAAGCTAGTATATCAGTCAGGTAAGAGAGGGTACCGGCGCCGTTGCCACTTCCTTGGCAGTTCATTCCCACTTGCCTTGTTCCCAAACCGTAGGTGCTGGCGGCCAGACTGAGGGCAGCTAGAAAAACGCTTGCGGGCTGCATGGTCGATATGACTGTGTAGATATTCCTGTGAGGTGCCTCGACTGATCCGATGGTCTGCAACTAATTTCTTAGCAAACTCTACGAGACCTTTCTTGTTTTTGTAGGTCGATGGATCTAGCGGTGTGTGGGACTGATGGGGTTAATGGCGAGTTGAGATGTCTACTGATCAAGAGGGATCAGGCCCCTTCTATAGCGATTCTTGATATTATGGCCTTTCCATGTTCAGCATTACGAGATTTTGTTTGCATTATCCTACTCAGCCTCCAAGTTTTTCTGTTGTTGTTTTTGTTCTCGCGCACTATTGGAACCGGTCGCCGTCTCACAGCGAGTGTGTCAATCCAATATCCTAGAAGTGGAGATGTTGCTACACATCGTTTAATGACGGTGCTTACCGATTACGTTTCAAAATACTACATCATGTCATAAGGCTTCTTAAGGCCTGGACGATTGGCGGTCGTTCTGTACTTCCATAAGCCGCCACGACCGGAATTAAATCTCACTCCAAGAGATCGCCAAGATAACTTTCGCATCTCAACCGGGTCTCCAGTGCTGATGGCGATCAGCGCCGAAAACAGACACTATATGTGTTCATAATGGCACGCAGTGCGTGAAAATGGGAATCCAGCTGTGTAACAGTAAACCAATCAAGCGTACTCATGTTCTAGCATGCTGCGGGATCGTTGGTGAGGCGGACTAATACGATGTCTTAAGCGCGGAACTTCCGATATCATCTTAGTCCGGGTTTCCATCCAAGGAATCATTGAAGACGTATAGGTAAACTCGATTACAGACACAACCCAACGCATTTAAAAAGTTCAGTACTTCCATAACTTTTGTCTATTCCGACCCGAAGCATCATTAATTACCTAAGCTTACTAGGCATACGGTCACCCCTTACAATCATTAAACCTCGTGTTCGCCCAGCTCTGGGGAGGATCGGCAGTGCAACGAGCCTAGTGGACTTCTTTGGTGTACTTAGATTCGATTCCGAAAATACGAAGTGACAGTTTGGGTTGATCAACGCAATTCCGCTTCTCAAGTCTTCCAAGCCAATCGGTGGGGTCAGATCGTAGATTCAATAGTTAAAGGGCCAATGAAATGATCGCGCCAGTCTCAATACTCATACTGCATATTCCTTCGCTTACGATCTATATAACATCGAGGCTTCTTCCCGAGCCTGGCATCTTATGTTATTTCATATTTCAAGACTTTCATTTGGCTATAGCATATGTGTTCTCTGGCCTCGAAAGGCCTACATTCTTCCTCAACGTATTGGCCTCATATGCCGCCCTGAAAAGTCCTCGTCTGACAAGCTTAGGAGTGGTATGCCGCAAAAGTTCAGCCAGGCCATTGATCAGGAACGGCTTAGTGACCGCAAACCCATCGGTTGCCTCAGCTTCAACCTACGCCTATAAGTCTTCAGGAATTAACTCCGTTGTTCTTACTAAAGGTCAATGCCCAAGACCCACGGAGCAACACTGCATTTCTCTGATAGCAATGTTGTCCGACTTGTAAGATATTGACCGTGCTGGAATGACCCCGCCAGCAGCGTGCAGTAGCAGTATGGAAGATGACGTTTCCACTGCAATGGAAGTTCGCTCTCAAAACTGCAGACTTAATCACTGTAACTTCGATGTTGTACACAAGCAGATCAGATTATCTCGTTTCATAGCAGTAAAACAGGCCCGTGATATTGATAGCAACTTATTAATATTCTTGAGGATGGCATAGCTTAGACACGATCATATATACCTTTTCCCAACAGAGGTCCCAAAACTCGAAAACAGAAAGTCGGCGAAAAGAATGGCTGGTTACAAGGCAACTCTTGTAGAAGGCTTTACAAGTTCTGAGGATAATAGCCTGACTAACCATCAGGACTGTAGACAAACCGCATAGCAATAAGTGGAAGGCTTGTTGACTATTTCAAGGTCTTGGGCTTAGCCGCGCTCATCGTTGAATAAGGAGGTTCTGTGATTTACTATATGTTCAACTGTGACATTCACCCAATTTGTCCGTATCGGAAAAATAATTATACAAAAGTTCGACCACATAAATCACTACGACGAAACAATGGCTACAATCACAGCCCATGCGTGATGTTCATTACATCTTGAACCACAACTTGTAGAGTTTCCATGAAATAAATAGGGCTTGTCATCTTATCTCATCTGCTCTATTCTACCTTTGTAAACGCTTCATATGCCAAGACTCACAGTAAACAATACCTAGTTAAAACCACGTTCAACCCATGGTTCTGCAAAATGAGCGACCGAACACTCGAAGAACAGCAGGTGCATATCAGGCAACTTGTTGAGAAAGCTCAGCAACGCGATACTACTTTAGAGAATCAAATAAGCAGCGCGGAGACCAAACTCAACTACACCCAAGACGATCAGGAGCGAAGAAAGGTCATGTCGGAGATGATAAAAATGAGACACAGGCTAGTCAAGCGATGGAGAGAGATTGTTGACGAAGCCAATACGCTCTCTAAGCGACTCGATTACATCGGCAACCATCTCCAGGCTCGAGTTGCACGACAGACCCGTGATACATTTGCAGCTAAGCACGAAGATGGCAAGGAAGACCTGAAGGCACGACAAATCCTGCTGAGTAAATCTGGAGGTAAGTCTTGACTGCCTCTATGGACTCCTTGCAGGCTAAATGAGGGTATATAGGATAGCACTACTATTTCTGGGTAACTAGACTTCGCAAATGGCACTAAATAAGCTGGTCTAGCCATGGGTTAGTCCAGTAGCCTCAGTATCAAGATGGACGAAAGTCATGAGGAGTGAATTGATTCCTTGGATGGTTGAGTATCAGAGAGAGAAGTAGAAGGAGATGATCTAGTATGTGTACATGTGTGTGTGGCTGGGCCACCTGTTTCAACACTCAGACCCATCATTGGCAATATGAAGAAGCATACCATACCTCATGAAGTAACAAAACCACTAATATGCAGACATACTGCTCTCACTGGCCGCGCAAACTTTTACTTTATTTTATTGGTTTTCGAATCTGGCGGGATACTCTCGTCCTTTGTAATACGGAGGATTAAACACGGAGATATTGTTTTGTGCTTCATAAGTCGGCTTTTCTCAACGTGATGAAAAATATCACTCTCGCCTGTGCCCATCATTACTTCAGATAGCAGTGCGGGGAGGGGAAATAGGGCTCACTTAGGAAACAGCCAACTAAAACTTTGGAATGTAATGAAACTTTCTTATTTGTTAGGAACATCTAGTAAAGGTCCAGTGAGACCAAACCTACATGCACGTAAGATACATGTACGAATGCTGCTGACTTGGAGTGGATACTGCCTAGGGTGTTGCACTGCAAGGACGTTCAACCCACAGGCGACCCCCCTGATCTGGTGCTAGGCACAGGCTCGGTGCGCATCGTGTAGGACGTGCCTACTTCAACTGCGCGATCCTGAAAGTATTCAGCCATCAGAATCAGGTCATCGATAATATCAAACAACCATCATATTCTTCAGGTCAAATGCTTGCTACTCTAGCTAATTGCTAGATGAGATTCGTACTCTCATATAGGAGTCCGCGACCGACCTTTAGAGCAGGATAACCGCTTGTATCATCACAAATAATATGGGCACCAGTCTTGCCCTTGTTTCTGATCAAAAGCACCCATTCGTGGTTTTGACAGGACTTTGCATTTATGATATAGCATACGAAGGAACGGCTCCGTCCACGACGAATGCGTTCATGGCAGGATGAAGCCTCCGGAATATCAATTGTTCTCCAATCACAATTTATACAGTCAAGAATCCCTCAAGGTCGAGAAAGGAAATACTTATCACCGCTGAGCCTCAATCTTAAAAGTGCGCCCATGGTGGCATAGTAACACCACAATTGCGGGGCGTTGCGTGATCGTGTTGCAGAACTAGCAACATTCAGCCATTTTGGAACATACCGTCTAGGCTCGTGAAGACAACGGATCAACGCATTCGGACAAGTTTACATCCCAGCTTATTAACTCAAACCTTTCGTCGCCCATCCATCGCCAAAATGGCTTCAAGTGATACATCCAAGCCCGACGGGCCTTTCACAGGGGGCTGCGCGTGCTAGAGAATCCGCTATGCGCTCCCGTCCCGTCCCATTTACATCCACGCTTGTCATTGCCGATACTGTCAGCGGGAAACAGGGTCGGCATTCGCCCTCAACGCCATGTACGAAGCAAATCTCGTGACTCTCACCACGCCCACCGAGCCGGAGCTCATCCAGACCCCTACGAAGTCTGGCAACCCGCAAACCATTGCGCGGTGCCCGGCTTGCCGTGTCGCTGTGTGGAGTCACTACGGAACGCATGGCGGCGGTGTGATCAGGGTCATCAGGGTCGGCACGCTAGATGAGCCAGATGCATGGGGCTTTGCTCCCGAGATGCACATCTATACGTCTACAAAACAGCCATGGATGGTTTTGAGTGGCGAGGTGCCGTTTGTGGAGGAGCTTTATGACTTCTCGGACTATTGGCCCAAGGAGCGACTGGAAAGATTGAATCGGGCAAGAGGAGTGTAGGGTAGAGAAAGAAGAACGGATAGCTGGAAAGTCATGGTAGCCGGATCTAGAATCTTAGATCCAAAATGATAGGCAGAAAGATTGGGTGTATCCGTGATGGTGAAGGAGGAGATATCTCTGAACTCCAGCCTCTTAGGTTAGCTACACAAGTGACAATGCAAGGATGATGTGGGTTATCCGCCACAGAAAGGATGGAGTTCATCATGAAAAGACATATGGAAGCCATGTGCCAGAGCACAGTCGAAAGACCTAGTCGTTCTCGCCTGAGTAGACTCCGCTAGGTGTGACGGTCGTCATGACCTCGAGGACGCGGAATCTGGTCTGACGGAAAGAAGACGGCGTACGACTCTCCATAATAACAGGGCTACGTCTCATCAGTATCAGCACCTTTAGTCTGGAATCCAGCTGTCATTACGGTCGACTGCCAAACACGAGGTAAGACGCAATCAGAACTGAAGAGTTATTGCGACAAGAGAATTAATCAAATCTTATTACTCATAAACCTGTACTTCTAGCTACTCCCCTATGCCCTCTCACTATAGGCAGTGCCTTCCAAATCCAACATTCTTATCTCCATGAACTGCTAACGGTCGCCGTGGTCGAGCAAGATGTTGGAACGGTGTACGAGCGGTTCGGGTCGCTCTCCCAAGTGATGGCACCAGAGCTGCTGACCTTGACAAACTTGTACTCGAACGCGGTACCTGCAGGCAAAGACAAGTTATATGTCCACAATGGATTTGCGCTGGTGTACGACGATGCCGACATGGAGGGAGCGTCCGCCACGGTCCAGCTGCCAAGCTGCGAGATGGAACCGACGACCTTGATCGTGTCCCCATACGCCGTCGTCACCAACTCTGAAAGGGACACTGCGACGGTGGCGGCGTTGCTGCTGCAAGCGGTCGATGTTGATGTCGTAGCTGTGGTGGTCTTCGTGGCAGAGACGGTCGACGTTGACAACGTCGAGGATGGTGTGGTCGAACCGCTACCGCCAATGGCAATGTCCGCACACGAAAGGTAGATCTGACCCGTTTGGAAAGAGTTCCACTTGAACTGCAAGAGGGTATGGTTCGAGGTGTAGTTGGGGATCTGAATCTTCTTCGTGACGGTGTATCCACCAGCAATGGTTGTTTTGCAGGAGCCTAGTGCAGCATTATCCACGCCCTCACAGCCACGACTGCTGTCGGCATTGAACGCGTTGCACGTGAACCAGTCGTTACGATAGCAAGCTGTTCCTGAGCTGCAGTCGGGGTTGTAGCCACAAGTCTGACCAGAGACGTCAGTACAGTCCAGGAGTCCTTCATCAAAGCAGTCCTGGGCCGCCTGCTTCTCGTCGTCGGTTGGCGTGTAGCCAGAAGTCAAGAACTTGTCGACAATGCTTTGGTCTTGGCAGATACGGTAACTGAACATGCCGCCATGATCGCCATTTGCATCAACACACCACTGTACATCGATGACTTGTCCTGGAGTATATGTAGCCACGGTCGACTGGCCCCAGGAAGCTCCAGGGGTATTGTAGTCGACGCTGACGCGAGCATTATAGCCACAAACTCCACTACGACCCACAGGAGCGACGTCAAGATCCGGCCACGAAGCCACAGGCTCTAGGATTGTGCACTCAGGGCACGTGTCGGTCCCAGCCTGGAGAGATATAGTTAGCAACCTCGATGATCATGGAAAGTGACTAGTGATCCTTGACTTACTTCAAAACCCAGACGGGTTCGACTGGACGGAATAGTAAGATATCCGTGGCCAACGACCGAAGTGGCGAAGATCAACGAAAGAAGAGCAGGAGCGACCATTGTAGCGATGAATCGGGCCGAGTGGGTTGAGGATCTTAGGTGTGTTTCCCAGTGTGGTTCATTTAGTTGGAAGTTGAAGAGGAAGGTGATCGTCTACTTATAATCGATGAATGCGGCGTGATACCGGAGGTCACGATGACCAGACTAGCCCAGAGTCGCGAGGTGCCAAACTACAAAACATGTCCAAAGTGACCGTTCGCTCGAAAAACGTGCCACCATCGTCAAGGCAAGTGAAAGTCTAGCTAAATTCTCCACTAAAGATGACGACCGGCGAATACGAACGCGGCGGAGTTTTATGGAAGGGCACCACACCTGCGGATGTCATTCTCTAGAGGTGTGGAATATGGTTGCGCTGGCAGAAGGCCCGACTCCCGGGGCGGCAACTGCCATTATTCTAGGTTGTTTTCAGTACTATGCGAGTCATATATTTTCGTTTGGGTCTCCGAGGGTCCTCAGAGGCAAGTCGTCCTCGGCTCTGTCCCTGCTTTGTGGGCGACCCGAAAGCTTCTCCCTCGCTTCGAGACAGTGCTAGCGGACAAGCGGGCCTCATCCAGGGTTGCAGTTGGTGCCCGGGAACGCAGCGGAGGCCTAGACAAACTCGGTCAATTAATCCCCATCTTGGTCGTGTCTCTCACGTGAAGCAGAAGTAGGGCCGAGATGATGGGGTGCGAATTGGCGGAGTTTGCTCGAGCCCAGCGCCATGATCTGGAGAGGACCAGGCTCGTCCCATGGGGATCGCCAGCTCGCGTCTTGCCGAGACACGTGCGGTCGCGGCTGACAGCCCACAGTTTGGGGGATACCTGCGACCTGTGCTCCATCCGGTTCATTTGGTAGCCGGAAGGAGTTGCGTACTCTTGGATAGTCTCGGTCGTTCTATCGGTCCAATGCGGAGACCAAGCGAGCCCCGCGAATGATGCTTAAAAATGCCATCAATGAGCACCCAGCCAACCCCAGGTTTGTGGGGGAGGCGCGTGGGTCTATAGCGGGCGCTATGATACCCCAAGGTGCCCCAGGGCCGTCTGGGGTCGCACCCAGCCGCTCTCCAGGCGGCTTGGCGACGATTGACATGCCTGATGCGCACAAGTTGCCTTTGCTACAAGGATATGTCCTGCTAAAAATACCAGGATTAGTTGGCGTTACTAATCTTCTTTGCCTTGCTTGTTGTGCTTTATTGTTCTGAATCACTATCTAATTATACTTTCTGGTCTTTCTTTTGGTCCTCATCTGACATGATCTCAAGTATGCAGGGTGATGATTCTGACATCATTCCTCTAGCTTTTGCCCAAATAAAATCTCAATATTCCAGCAACAGTGAGATTTGTGGCCCTGCGAATGGACGAGCTGATAATCACAATTCGGCAACATAGAGCCGGACTCAAAACGACATTGTCTTGGTTGCAAAGAGCCCTGCTTGTATGATAGGACAGAGCCGACTACATTCTCGTGACCACACTCATCTGGTCGTGGCAGATATATTTAGCTCATGTCAACTCCTCTTAAGCATTAAGGAAAGCAACGATGAGTACGCAAGTCGAAGAAGTCAGATGGTTCTAGAGTCAGTTGCTTGTTTGATAGAATACATACATATGAGCTTAAGTAACAAGGGAATTCCGATGATTTTCTAATTCCAACGACAATAAGCTGTAGGAACTCGTCGCCTGTGATGGTATTTCCTTGGGATACACTATCGTGTTGGCGACTTCGAACGATCACTTTCTTTGCTCGTTCATGGTTCTACGAAAGCATAAACATCAAAGTACAGTTTACAATTATAACGATCAAGAACAGCGTGATAGCAGTTGCGAAGAAGGTGTGAAGCACAGCTAGGAGCCTGCCTCTGTATTATCGAGGAGTTTCTATTCCACTACAGCAACGAACGTGTGCCCTTTATTGGGTGGCAAAGTTTCCCCTGCCAAACCTTGCCATAACACCGACATTAGTGAAGCATGGCTGTCACAACCCCATCGCAATGCATAATCATGAATTGCCAAGGCTCAATATAATACCAATGGACGTGACGCAATCAGAACGCCTCTTTGCAGTCACATTTCATAGATCAACAGACCCAATAATTTGTAGGGTGAGGAACTGATTCAAATGAGAGGAACTTCCCGCAGCCGATTAACCTTTTGGCAGTATATTCTGTTGTGACTGTCCCTGTGGTATGGACGATGATTCAAAACTGTGCACCAAGGTATGCGTGTTGATGGCTGTCCCTTCAGGAGTCCTGAGATGAAGTAGGCAAAGCTACATACCTGAATATAGCACATATAATTTGCTATTCTTTTAAAAGCTGCAACAATGGTTAAAACTGTTACGAGTGCGAAAATCTTTGTAAAAGCTCCTACCTTATTCTTGACTATGGTCCAGTGCCTGGCCGTTTTCTCTAGATGATATGATTTAATCATCCCGCTGGGAACACGCAAATCCTATTATATGTCTGGCATACCTTACATAGCTGAATGACTATGCGACTCATATATAATTACATTTCTCAAGGTACCCCAAGTTTAGGTTGCAAATATTGCGTAAGAGCCAAGCCGACACTAGATATATTTTGCGCCATGGTATAGACTTAAAAGGCATGATTGGATATCTCTTATGGAATTTTTGCAGCGGGCTAGGCAATAGCCCGCCCATCCTGGATCATGGTGGTTCTTTGCATTTTCCTTGACCTGCTGGAAGCGTGATTGGTGGCCTTGCAAAACGTGGCTGAAAATGATGACTGCGGTAGTTCTCTCAATAAACATATTTGGCCCACCATTCTCTCGACAGGGTCACAGTAGTGTGTCACTATTTGGCATATGAACATCAAAATTGCACAACAAGAGAACACTGAATAGATTGTGATGAACAGATGGCTCGCCAAAAATGGGTCGCTTACCCCGCATTTCGCTGATTTATGAACGACTCGTGTTGACTTCTAGATATAGTAACATCTTAATGACAGTTCAACTAGCCACAAGCTCCATGCTTTTTTCAACTAATCATGGATACCTTGATATAGCTGTTCTCGGCGGGAAGACTTGATTCTCGTCTGCTTTCCACTGAAGCGAGTGGCAACCCAGCAGCTTGATCCAGTGATACAGGACAGGAATGGGTGACGACGAAGACCAGCCGGCGAGGCTGTTTAACCATAACGATCGGCAAAGTCAGGGTTCTGACTCTATACAAAGGCTTCCTAATCTTGAGCAGGAGGTTCTGCGTCTGGAACTCGCAGATCCTGACCATGAAGATGTGCCAGCGCAGTACGAGTGGAAGGAAGTCAGGGGCCAGCTTGAGTTGCTGCACTTCGAATCCGCTGGAAATGGCACGGGAAGCAAAGAGAAGACCATTTGTTCAACTTGCCACCATTTGGGGCGCGTGTCTACGATGATGCTTGATTCCAGATGCGATTATCACTTCACGGTTCGGCAAATTAACGCATCGACATCAGAGGGTTGCTTGTCATGTTCATTTTTGTGCGATGTGCTATCCGAGTGCGTTGTCACCGAAACTGAGCCAAAAATGGCGGAGTACCATTTTGAAATCCGCGACCACACTTACGACCGTTCTCAATCCTGGGACTCAGAAAACTCCACGGGCTCCAAAACCAAGTCTAGTCTAGTCATTGTTTTGCTTAAACCACCCTATAGGTTATGGTCATCCGCACAGAACCTTGAAGTATTTTCCGTCTCTGGTATATTTTCTCCAATACGGTGGACGTGAATATAGCAAACTGACTTGTGGCTAGGTTCACCACATCCCTGGGGAAATATTGGCAGCGCGCTGGTGCCCCCACCATCCTCATTCTCTGTGGGAACTGTAGATTTCATAATGGCATGTTTGCGAACATGTGAGCCGAGCCGTAGTCACAAGCATGCCATGTGTGAGGCTGCTTCAAAGCCGCACAGTCTACCAAAGAGAGTGCTGGAAATCACTCGCTCAACGTCGAACTCCCCCAGAGGATCAATTGGAGTTCGACTTGTCGAGACTGACGGAGCAAAACAGCCCTACTTCTGCCTGAGCCACTGCTGGGGCGGTCTGCAGAGCATCATAAAAACCACCAAGTTGAGTTTAGGATCAAGGAGGGCTGATATCCCCTTGAGCACGCTTCCCAAGACGTTCAGAGAAACTGTGGTGGTTGTCAACATCATTGGATCACGTCTTTCATGGAGCCGAGCCTACTTTTGGATCGATAGCTTATGCATCATTAAGGATGATCCGAACGATTGGGCGGTTGAATCGGTCAAGATGTGCGACATCTACAGCGGGTCCTTTCTGACGATTGCGGCAACCAATGCCCGAAATAGTGACCAAGGCCTATTTGCCTTTCAAGACAAAATCCACACAGCTCGAGCCATCTCTAGAAGAGACGAGAATGGGACCAAGTACCCTCTGTATTGCCGGTCAAGTCTTCCCCATTGGAAGTGCGATTCATACATTGATTCGACATTTACTCCAGAAGAGAATTTTGAGCATTTTCCACTTCTGGCTCGTGCTTGGGGTTATCAAGAACGGTTATTGTCGCCCCGGATTATTCATTTCTCGGCACAAGAACTCTTCTGGGAATGCAATACCGACATCATCTGCCAATGCCGACTGAGGCGAGAGTTCAGCGGTTTGAAATGGCGGTATACTAAATTGACGCAAACAGGCAGAGAACAGGGATGCAACTAACCCCATTCCTGTTAATTCTGTGTCTGTGCAAATGCAATGGTATGCTATTGTCAAGGAGTATTCAAAACTTCGCTTGACATACGCATCAGATCGTCTTCCCGCACTAGCAGGTATCGCAAAGCAATTGGCACAGTCGCACACAATGCACTACCCAGACGAGTAGGTCTTTTGGAAGTTTAATGTGCCAATGCCCATTACTTACATCAAATCAGGTCTACTCGTCGGCAATCCAGGTATCTGGCTGGCCTGTGGGAAGATACTCTGTTGGATGATCTTCTCTGGTCGACCTACAACAATCGGTGCAAACCTGCAACTTCGCCGGCGCCCTCGTGGTCATGGCCATCTATCGACGGTTTTATATACTACCCTCTTGATACATTGATCGACTCTTGTTATGCAACAGTGTCAGCCACCATTGAGACGGCAAGCGACCCATTCTTGTCGGCTCCAAGCGGCCACCTGACGATCACGGCTCCGCTTGTGACTGGTCACATAGATTCCAACCCCACTGCGGAGCATTCCCGTGCCGTAGAGAATCTCGTCTTGAGACTCGGAAACGAAAAGTATACAATATCATATCCCGAGCTCAATCTGGATTTTGGCGGGAACGGTGGTCGGCTCCAGATCAAAGAGGGAGACATCCTTTCTTGTGCCAGGCTGGCGCGAATCACAAAGGAGGGCGAGCAGTTTCTACTGCTCAAGCCGTGTGAGCGGCACGCCGGATTCTACGAGCGCGTTGGACTGATCCGACTCGGCGTTATTGATAGAACAAGAGCATCCGATGCGGAAAGGATTTATGAGGGTAGTCCAACCGTGACACTGATAGTTGTCTAACATGGAACCTCTCACAGTCAGACAGCATCTTCAAGACTTGCTAGTTATCCATCTTATAAGGAGAAACACCAGCTCTTTGACCATTCGAGCTGCAACCAGATCCCAAAGCTCTTGACTGCATAAGCTACATGTAGGCTATCGGCCCAGCTCACGCTTTACCATTCCAAGGGCTACAATTTGGTACACTGTCTCTCTTGTTCCATTTCGTATATATGCAAATATTTTGGTTTTCGAAGTCTGCAATCACCGGCGGAGAAAGTCAAATCCACCAGCGCTATCACCGCGAGTGGACAGCTTAACCCACAGTGCTTGAACTCCGTGGTCCCCATTTTCAAAAAGCAATTCCCATTATGCCTCCCCATCGAGCTCGTAAGGTTACTGTTCCAAGTCACGCCCTCGCAGCCATCGGTATTGACATCCTCGTTGTAAAGACAACACTTGCCCGCGCATTCAACTGTCGTCCAGGCGGTCGTCGTCTTGCCGGACGTGCTCAAGGCATCGTAGCCGCGGCGATACTGTATCAGGACTTTCGTTCCGGACGACGTGACAGTTGCGTTCTCGTTATCTATCGCCGGGCAGTCGATAGAGAGCAGTCCGGTGGAGGGAACATGAGAGTCTGTGGAGGTGAGCGTGGATGAGGTTGCCGTCGCTGAGTCGGAAGTACTGCCGGCCGTGGTGCTGGTCGGTACCGAAGTCGAAGCTGAGGTACCACCTGTTGGTGCTGGGACGTCGGATATGATGCTTCTCGCCTCGGCGGTCAAGGCTTTAATTGGAAGCATTTATGGTCAGCTAGGATGTCGGGTACATCTCTTAATTTGCCCCTACTTACGCCGTATTCGAGGTGGTCCTGCTCGCAAGTGCACCGCCGACCCCACCTCCCACGGTAGTGATGGCCACAGTCAATGTTGCGATAACTGTAATGCTCCAGAACTGTCCACGAGAGATCCCATATAGCCTCCCCTTCTGCTCTGCAGGCTCCTTCGCCGTACCGAAGTCATATTGCACATATTGCACGTCTTGGTACAGTATCTCCTTGGTGGGAGATTCCCAATCGCGTACACGGGCTCTTGGTACCGCCGATCGACTTCTAGATGACCCCCAGCAGAAATCCCCAATCCAGGTTGGTCATGTGTCATTATGAGCACATTGAGCTATCGCGGACACGACTGGGTCAAGAAGTATAAGGCCAATCGCTGGAAAGAACCGATGCGAAAGCGCGCAGCGGTCTGCAGAGCAACATGTTTGGCATACGTTGTCGCAAGGCTGAACTGTCTTTCAGATCTCAAAATAAGCACGTTCATGGACCCTTCAGCTGAGTCGCTCAAGTACCTTCATTCGTGGGTCACCGGCACTTCATGGTGTGAAGATATTGTTTCAGGGGAAGGACACGAAGCTAAAGAAGCCGAGGAATGCCAAGTTCAAACCGCATGCACACCATATCGGTGTTTTTCTACAGCAATACTATGTGGAGCTTCTGAATCGCCTTGATCAATGGGTATTTTAAGCCTGGACGAAGCGGATAGCTAGAGAAGAAGTTACGTAAAGATTCCTCCACGACTTAATGTGTTTTTATTGTTTCAATATTGATGGGACGCCACTACGCAAGATTTTAGTTATGTAGGAATGGAAGCGGTTCCCTGTCTCTCGTTGTTCGTGGGTTTTGGCACGATCTGGATCCCTGACACCGCGCCATGTCATGTTTCCCCATTAGATTGGGTCTCGATTCCGAGTCTATGGAAACGCGCTGCCCAATAGATGCTTAGATTCGCGAGCTGGTGAATTGAATTTTCTGCAGAACCCCTTACCAACCCGGCCCCTGGTCACTACATGTAGTTGTTGACTTGGGTTACATTGCCTAGCACAGTTCATTCGGTGCGTGAACTTCCTAAAATCATCGATACTAGCCAAGGTAATTAAATATTATTTTCATCCCATGTTGGAAAACACCAGTTAGGTACTTGAGATACATTAACAATGTCAGGCTAGTCAATCAACGTCACGGTCGATGAACTCGATCCGACAGCCTTGACCCGGGCTCCAATTTCCAATGGATTACCCTCAAATATGACGAAGTCCTCTGCAGGCTCAGGGGTTTTGAGTCCCAGAATCTTGTAGACGTTCGTGCTGACCAGGTCCAGTGCGTCTTTCTTGCCGAGACGCCCTTCCCCATTTGTATAGGCAACGCCAGCCAGAGTAGCAAGGTCACGAACTAACCAATCCTCCTCGAGACCGATCGCTGCGACCACACCCGCATCAACCAGCTTGTCAATAGCAGTACCATTGGTCAATGGGGCGCCGGTCAAAGCGCGGCGCTCATCCCAACTGTTCCGATAAGACAGCAAAGGTGACAGGACAACACCCACATTGGCAGCGGCAAGCTCCTCAGCGAGGAGATATGACTCGGCCCCGCCAATGATGACGAGAGTGATCGTGGACCCGCTGGCTTCTTCGATCTGCTTCTTCAGCTTCAGTGCACCTGCGATCCCGTCTGCACTTTGGGCGGTAATGGACAAAGGCAGCTCGCCGTTGACAACCTTCTTAAGGTATGCCTCTTCAGTAAATGCCTCAGCTGCTGTAATGTTGCTTGCATCAACAGCTTTGAGGAACTTGTGGCGAAGACCACCGAGAGCGGCGGAGATGGAACCACCAGCTCTCTTCGAGGGATTATCTAGCGTGTAGTGCACAGCAACATCATCGGCGAAGATTGCGCCCTCCTCCAGCGCGTGGACCGCATTGGTCTTAAAACCAACACTAGTACCAAAGTGTGTCCCTTGGCCGGTGAACTTGGGCGCCGAGATGGCACGTGTCACACCATATTGATGCGCAAAGTGAAGTTTCTTGGTGTCGAAACGAAGTCCGTCAATTCCACGGCTGAAGGTCTCGGTGCTCGCTCCATTGTCTGTACTTCCCTCGGCATCGATAGCATTAAGTCCTACCAAGGACCCAAACGCAACAAATGATTTGCTTATGTGGCCGTTCTCGAGGTGAACAACTCTAGTGTCAGACTGGGAAGCAGCCCGTAGCTCATCGATGCATTGTCCAATGCAACTGATCTTTCCGTTTAAGATGGCAACTGTGACATTGTCGCTCTGAGACGGTTGAGCAACATCGTCTGGAAGGAATGATGTCGATACGCCCGTGAAAATAACATCTGAAACTGCGATAGGATTCTGAGGGATATCCACAGGGCCGCGGGATGCGTCGAACGAACCAATCGAAGACTTGTCCAGCTCAACCGGATGCTCAAACTGTGCAGTGCCATCAATCCAAACTTGGACGGGCGCGGCACCGATGCTCAATGGATCACTATCCCAGACGGCAATGTCAGCATCAAAGCCAGGCTTGATTTTGCCGATTCGCTGACCCAGTCCCAAGCGCTCGGCTGGTGCGGACGTTACAGCAGCGAGGGCAGCGTGGTAAGGAAGACCGTAACCAAAAGCTTTAGCGGCCTCAAACAGAACATGCTGAGCGTTAAGCACAGGGTTGTCGCTCACGTAGATAGGTGTTAGACCGTTCTCGTAAAGTATCTTGCCAGCATATTCTGAGCCGACATAACTCTCGGCCTTGTACCACATGTTGTCCGCGAACAGGGCTGAAGCGGGCGGGCTGGGGCCCCAGGCGCGCTTCAAGATTTCAGGAACAAGGAAAGTCTGATGAGCATGGTGGAAAGCGCGGACGGGGAACTTGAACTCGTTCGTGTGGTCGACAAATGCTTCGAGGTCGGGGATGGTGTAGCAGTGCGTGTTGATGTGGACCTGTCCACGCAGAGCTGCACTGAGCGACTCCCATTTCAACTCCTGGGGGAGATATGTAGCCATAGTGTAAACACCATTGGTCTCGGCCTGGGCACACCAATCATCCTGTGCCCGGATGAGATTGGCCGCCGTCTCAAAGGCATGACGGAATTCCCACGACTCGCCAAGTCTGCTGACAGGACCATGCTCGCCGACCTTTCCATAAATCCGCTTGGCATTCTCTCCACAGGCCATCTTCATATATCTCCAGTTACGGTCTGGGTCTGCCAGCATGTCTGTTGCCGAGGTCTCGTTTCGTCCATCTGCCTTACCAACTGCATGTTTGATGACAAAAGCCTCGCCGCCAATGTTGTTTCCGGAACCTGGCAAGATAAGACTGGTAGTGACACCACCTGACTTGATGACCTGGATTTGGTGGTCGAGGGGGTTGATCCCATCAATGGACCTCACATACGGTGTGATATCCGAGGACATCTCATTAACATCGTTGTTGCCGCTGAGTGACGGAAGCGAGTCGACACCGGAATGGCTATGCATGTCGATAATTCCGGATGTGAGTTGGCGGCCCTTTGCATCCCAGACGATAACATCCGACGATAGTGTACTCAAGTCAAGATCCTTTCCAACTTGCTTGATGAGGCCATACTCCAGGTATACGTCGGCACTGATCCACGAATAGCCCTTGCCGGCTCGCGCATCCTTGACACTGGTCCCCTCCTCAGGCTCGCCGACCCAGACGGTAGCGTTCTTGATGAGAGTGGGCTTGTGGCCATCGATATAACGTACATTGCGCTCACGGCCCAGCCCAATGGGGTCTTGCGGCTTCGTCTTTAACTTGGAGCAAACCGCCAGGTCAGCCTGGAGCTTCTCAATCGACAGTGTCGTGACGTTGTGAGCTCCGGCCTTCGGCGACGATATCTGGCTCCACTGCGCGTAGACGATGAAGCCGAGACAAGCCAGCGCCACGTATTTCAGGCCCCGCGAGCGGCGTAGCGGCCGGCGCTTGCGCCATTGTTGACTCTCTACTGCGCTGTATGGTGGCAGTCCGCCAAATCCCTTTTCAAACTCCATCTCGGTCAAGTGCCCTTTGATGTGAGGAACGGAGAAAGAAGGTACATGGCTCAGCTTAAGTCAATTGACTTCCGTCGGAACGGTGATACACAGCCATGATCTCATGATTGAGGCTAATCTTGTCTAAGAAGGTGATACAACGCTGAGGTGGGGCGCTGGGGAACCAACCCCTCGATTATCACGAACCCTGCTGCGATTGCGCGACTTGCTTATGAAATCATCTGAGCTTCAACAACTACCATGAAGAACAGCATAAGCATGAGTCTGAGTGCAGGCTCTGCTGGTTGCTGGGGATGTAATTTCAAAGTTATGTTGAGTTGTTCTATGGCCTCGAGTAATCATGCATCACATCAAAGTCCGAGGTATTCTTTCATATTATGATACAATAGTTCCACAGATTACAGCCGGCCACTCCCATCTCTAACTCTAGCTATCTCAGTAATCCATTCCGACTAAGTTGTGCTTGTTATGACATGAATTTACTATCTTTATATGTATAGTCCGCCGCTGGTTTGGTGTCAGACCTGGTTCTGCCATGGATGTCATTTGTACAGGCTGTGCGCATTATGGTGAGGCGATATAACGCTAGGACGCAGATTCCACTGACGCGATCCAGCAATCGCTATTACTTATGCTGCGAACGTCTCAACCAGAATCGGCCGCCATGGATAGAGTTCATAGGAAGCTCTCGACAGCCTCCCAGAAGCCTTCTGGATTCTCGCACATAGGTAGATGCCCAGCACCGGGTACCACCGCAAGTTCAGTTCCTTTGGAGCCTACGTTACCCTTGAAGCCGTCCATCGCCTTGACTAGCGCCCCCTTCCCATCTCCCTCCCCAACAACTAAACGCCCTGGAACTTTGCATTCCTTCATTTCGGTCTTCATATCGTATTCCCAGAGTGCTTGGCACCCATACCTGAAGCCCTCAATGTCATTAGTGGCCACCTGCTCAGTAATCCACTGGACAGTATCCGTCTTTTTCATCGTGTCGGGGTGGAACCATCGCTCGACGGTCTGGCCGGCAAGCTTGGTAATGCCGGGTTTTCCATCATCCAGGGGTGTTTCAGCCATGGAGATACGGCCTTTCCATGCATCCGTGTTCGCTGCACTCGACGTGACATTGAAGTCACATGCAATGAACTTGCCCAGCTTCCCGGGATACTTCAGTGCAAATTTGAGCGTTGTCGCTCCACCCATGGACACACCGATCAAAGTGTCCAATTTCGGTATGCGCAATGCTTCCAAGATATAGCTCAAGTCGTCCGAAACCTTGTCCAGAGTTACTGGAGTGGGTGAAGGAATGGAATGCCGCCCCCTCGTGTCATAACGAAGGATCTGGTATTGGGGTTGTTTTACCTTCAAGATATCGACGAACTTGTCCCACATGTGCAATGAGGTGAGTAATGAATTACAGAACGCAATGACTGGCGCCTTCGGATCTGGATTTCCCTCAAGACGATAAGGTATTATGAGGCCGTCCGGTGTCGTTATGTATGAAGTGATGACGGGCTTTGGTTGGTTGGTCGTTGTCGTCTTGTTGTCCGAAGCCTTGAATGTAGAACTCTCTGCTGGTAGTTGAGAGAGCGATGAAAGATCCCTCGGCGCAGGCCCAAAGACATAGAACAAAGAGTATACACGTCGATCCTTGATGGCCGCGTGTTTCGCCATCAATTCCTCTTTCCACGGAGTGGATGTGGCCGCCTTGAATTCCTCTCCGCCTAGGCCGTTCTCCTTGGCGTAATCGTGAAGGCCCCAGATGTACGTAGCACCCCCGGACTCAAGGGTCGAGGTCTTGAACACTCTGGAACGCAACCAGCCCGGTACCTTGGACAACATATCGATGTGTTCTTCTTTGTACCACTTCACGACCTCTGCCTCTGCTTTCGCTTCGTCTCCCTTCAGTTCGATCTGGACGACCACTAGCGTCAATCCCTCGGCTTCGTCGTTGGTCAGTTTCTCGATCGGCAGAAACAACGGGGATTCCTTTGACTGGACCAAGTCCCAGAAGTATCTATTGACAGCGACCTGGCCAATTGTCTGGGCTTCTCGGGGCGATCGGTTTGCTCTAAGTGTCGTATATGTCTCAGTCTCCAGATGCGACATAGCAGTCACATCATATGCGGCAAGGTAAGTCGGTTCTTTGCTATCAATCTGTCGATATCTCAGCCCATTCGTAAAGATCTGCGGCAGTCGAAGGCGAGTCGGCCCGTGTTCGTTGTTGTACCATTCGTGGAACTGTGCTTCTGGCAGCTCGGGCCTCGGCTGCATAGTCACGCAGAGCATTCCAGGGGGAGACATTGTGCTGTGAGTGTGAGTCGAAGGTGAAGAAATGGAATCTTACTATAGCAAGAAATACCGGCCATGAACTGGCGACGCCCAAGTCTGTTCTCTTATAAGTCGCTGGATGGAGGGTCTTCCGGGGAACGCGGGGTAAACTTTTAGCCCTTGAGCTTGTGATGGATGCAGGTATCTTGGGGCATAGCTTACCCGGCTATGCCCTCATGAGAAATTTGAAGCCGTCTGATCCACTCGAATGACTCTGCTCTTCTTCACTGAGATCTTTGGCCATGACGCACCTGTGCCGGCGCGCCAATCGACGAGGAGTTGCGCCCGGTAAGAGTGGTCGGCAAATGGCCGCGGGGAAGTGCTATTATCTTTGATCCGTATTTGCAGTGGATCGCCCCGCCAAAATCGGGGGAGGACGGACCGCTTGGCAAACTGCATTGTAGAGTCCTGTCACCCAGTCAATGGCTGTTGCGCCGTGATATTCGGAGTCCGAGGGATTTGAGACTGTCCCTTCCAAACCCCTCCGAACGACCTTAGGAACGGGCCCCACGGCCGCCCAGCTTACGAAATCCAAGATCATCATGCCTTCATTTACTATCCAACATGGAACATTTGCGAAGCAATCCACTCCGTCGGACCGCCTGTGACCGCTGCCGTCTTCAGCGGCTGAGATGCATCCGCGACGCAAATCAGGGTAGCTGTCAGCGATGCATCCGCTTGGGCAAGTCATGCGAGATGGGCGAGACCCGGCGTCCCGGCCGCCACGGAAGTCGTACGTGGGTACCCCGATATCCATCACCATAGGACAGTCTCAAGACCGACTACCGATTCCTGCTACTGTACCCGATAAGACCTCAGCGTTGGACGTCACACTAGAAGATGGACACACCGCTGATGGAGTTGACTTTCTCCCCACCAAGTTATCTCAATGATATGGACGGTGCTCTAAGCTTGGGCGGTGTGAGAAACCCCGCCAGCTTCAATGAGTTCGACTTCTCGGATATATTTGGAGGTCCAGCGGCCGAAGGTACTCCCGGAGCTAGCAAGCAATCGCTCCCCGTCTTGAGTATGCACCAATGCCTCAAGGAGTTGTCAGACTTAAATGTCGAACTTCATGCTCAGTGGCTTGGAGTCAGCCCCAAACCCGGCGATTTCACGTTTGCTCCGTACATTTGTCCCGAAGCATCCTATGTCATGACGAGCGAGTTCACGATTCTTAAGAGAGCCTTGACCGCATTCCAGAAATTCTATGGTATTCTAAGCAATGTCGAATGGCTTCTGAGTCGACGCGCTGAGAGCCACGAGACTAGGGATGGCGCCAACTCGGAAGCCGAGACGAGTTTGTTCAATGGCGCATTGGATCCATTCATCGACATGCCGCTGACGGATCACTCCCGTGATGACTTGTTGAGTCAGGGTATATGCACAAGCGATTTGTCCAAATCGCCGCGTCTCAATACAGCACTCGTGCTCGTCGTTATCAGCTGCTATGTCCAACTGGTCAAGATTTTTGCCGATATGTGCAGTCATATCGAGAAGCATGTCAAGCAGCTCAAGAAGAACGAGGTAATCGGGCCAGTTGACGCTATCCGCTTCGTTCAAGTGGGCGCATTCTGCGTTTGGGATGGCAGGCTACAGGGCTTGATGTTCTGTACAATCATGACCCACTATCTTGATCGCATAGAGCGAATATTGGGGCTTCTACCAGATCACAGACAACAGAATGTCCCCGTGAAGCATGTCATTTTGGACGGCCCGTACTATCGAGAGCTTCTTGAGAAGGAACTGGGAGCGAGGTATTGCAGGCAGTACCAGTCCTCAAAAGCTAAGAGAAACTGTCGAAAGTCTGCGGCGATTGTTAACAGCTGATCCATCTTGGTAATACCGCCGCAAGGCAGATTCGCACTGTTCCTCGCCCTGTGCATTTATCCCCACCAGAGAAATCAACGCTGTATGTAGGTATCATAGTTAGAGCATTCGTATAACATATTGATTGATGACGGTTCGAGGAGAATGTCGTGACCAGCAGAACGCAACACTTCTCGGGTCAAAAGATATCGCATGCTCGCCCCTCGAAATATTTTATGTCTATATGCCAAGGCTGGAGGGAGACGGGGGAAAGGCATTTATCCACCTCCAGGAAGGTATTAGCACAGAATGAAACTGCTTATGATTGCTCTGGCAAGAAGAACCTGGTTCGGCGCATAAGTCTCAAGGTATCCTTTCGATCTCTCCCAGGTGATTTCCTTCCCCCGCCCCCTTTTTGTATTGGGCTGCATCTCGTGTTTATAAGTCTGCGGACGGGTTCAACCCAAGTAATAGGATTCTGTATGTCTACTACCAGCTCAAAGAATCCTCCAATGCTTCTTGGCCATATTCGGTTTCTAATCCTTGAGTATTACTGGCCTAATTAACCCTCTTATGTATGTGGAATTGGATTTGGATAACACGGATCTGGCGAGCATATTTGAAGTAAATATCACTTACTTGCAATGGAGAAAAGCCCTTAGAGGTAGAATCAAGATATCACGATCATCATTATGAAAACATTTAGAGTCCTCCCGGAAGGACTAGTTATCCTCGGTACGAGCGAACGGTACTCTTTTTTATCTTATTTCCGGGGGAGCGAATATATTAAACGCCTCGATCTTTTACACAACTACTTTTGGTCTGGATATCCCACAGCATTCATTGTTCGAGTTCGTCCCCATTCTCTGTGCTAGCGACGCCTATTGATGCAACGAGCCCACTGAATAATTTTGTCCATGTCTGTAGCAAACAATTTGATTAGAGACCAACTAGTGTAACTGATGCGTTGGTTTAGCCTGGCTTGCGGCTCCTGGGACATAGCTATATCGCTCCGTGGAGTGGCACCGTACAGGCATTACAATCTTTGCACAGGCACCTCGGGGTTTAGACAGTACATGAAAGAAGTCTGGTATGCTAGAGGTATCTCTCGGTCAAATCATGGTCTGGTACGAACAGTTCTCGGTATCCCAGAAATGTCTCATATCTGGGCTGTTGCTGGCGTCGGTTGTCCTGTCCTATTCTATATTGCCCAAGGTTGTCCTATCAACTTCGGCACTGGGCAATTTCTGTCGCACGAATTCAGGGCTGCCTGTACGATTTCGTTGTCCCGGCGGTGGTTTATTTCCATTTTGCGTAGTTGAGCATCATGCGACAAGCCGAAAGGGTCGTTCCATGGTGGGGTGACGGGAAGCGAGGCACCAATGCGAAGCTTACATCTCACACGTCACAAAAGCCCAAAGCTCGATCTGCAGGGAGACTTTCCTGACGACGACCATGCTGTAGCCCTCCGTAGCAGCCTTATCACATTTCCTTTGGGTTGCACCTGCACGCGTCGATTCTCGCCAATCGATGGAGCCCAGGGACCAAGGCTGCCACATGCGCCTGCCACTTGGCCCCAACCGACCCTTTCGATTGGGGGCGTCCGAAGCTGAGGAAAGACGGAGGCCGCTTGTACCTAATGCAGGTTAACCTAAAGCCTGCCTGCCAGCAAGCAGCAGTGTGAACTTGCATGTGCATGTTTCTCAACCTCAGGGAAGAAGCAACTATTCTTAAGCCACCAAACTTGTAGGTTGCCCTGCCTGCCCAGAGCCCCAGCGGTGACTCAGCAGAACCTTGGAAGCCTCCTCCGTCCACCTTTTGGGGGCCTGGCTGGCAACCTACAGTCGACGACGATTTGCTACCATCACCAGGCCCTGCGTCGTCTCTTCGTCCCCCATATTGGGCATCATCTCAGTTCCCTTACCAGCCAGTGAACTGCTCCTCACTTTCCTCTTTGCTCCCCTTCCATTTCGTCTCTCCCTCCACCTCAGCGGTCCCGCCCCCATTGGGTCAAGGCCAATCCAACCACGCGGCAACTGCACCACCACCCGAACACCCAAGCGAAGCTTAAACCTTCCTCGGGCATGAGCCTTGACCCCGCGGCCGTTGGCGGACACTGTGTGATGACCTCTTCGGACACCGCTATCATCTACATGCCATCAAAGTGCGTGACAACATCACTTTAGGCACCATGTCTGCCAGTGCTGGACGACGCCTTTACTTTGCCATGCCGTCCGGCCTGGAGAGGTTCCTTCGTTTCAAGGACCTGCCGTATGACATCCGACACAAAATCTGGGAGGACGTCATCTTTACCCCCGGCATCCACTTTCTCAAATTTGAGCGGAATGAGGCCCGGACAATCTCCTTCGACGATGAATCTGATGACGAGGATCTCTTCGACGACGATGAGGACGACCTGCCCGAGCCTCAAAACCCAAGGAGACCCGAGTCCGGCAAGGCTCTGGGTACAGAGAGCAAGAAGAGGTTCACGGCCACTCTGAAGCCCATTTTCCCGCTGCCGGCTGCAGACATGTCATATTATATGACAAAAAGCAAAGCACTCACCCAGCTTTCCCTTTCTTGTAACGAGGCAGCCTACGAAGTGGACCGCGTCACCTCCAAGCCCGACAACCTGACCCTCGACAGCGGCCGCCTGATCGCGCTCGCCAACTCCTCGGACATTATCTGTATAGACTACCCAGACCTTCTTCACACCCGCGGTCTCTCTTCGTGGGCCAACACCTTGGACCTTTCCCAGCTTTCTAGAATCCGCCGCGTCGCCGTGCGCTACCAGCCCAGTTGGGATGAGGAGCGCCGTTTCTGCCGAATCTGTGGGCGATACCACGAGATACTGCCGGGGTCACGTAAGGAGCAGGCTCCGCGGCGGCATCTCTATGAGTTCGCGGCATTGTTCCCTAACCTGGAGACTTTCTACTTCGTCGACCATCTCATTGTTCGCCGTCATTCGGGTCTCTCAGAGGATGAGCACGCTGACCCACGCTGGCTTGGCCCTAGCGACAGGGCTAGGGTCATGGCGGAGCTCTCTGTGAGCAGCAAAGAAGGAAAGAAGGCTGAGAGGTTTGAGAGCGGCAGTGACGGACGTACGTACTTTGAGATTGACCGCGAGCTGTGCACTGTGTGCAAGGTGCATAGCCATGTGTTTAATATGCTGGAGTGGGTGCAAGAGAACTACGTCGCACACTGTGAGAAGGACACAAACAAGCCCAGAGGCCCCAGGGGCGTCAGGTTCGCTGTCCTGGCGTGTGAGTGGGGCCAAGAACAACTGGTCGCCGAAAAGATCAAGAAAAAACCACCTCCTCTATCGACCACCAAGTCCAGAAAAAGCCGGAAGAGACGCCACAAACGTATCACTCACGACGATCCAGAGCTTCTTGAGGCTATGATGGCATTAAGACTGGAGTCTTCATATCGGGATTTCACGCTTCCGGCTGGTCTTCCGGTTGTTTTTGGTGACGAAGGAGTGTCTACATTTGAGTTCACCTTCAGGGTATAAGGGTAAAGACGAGCATCACGGTTAGGACGGCGGGGGGATAATGAAGAAACATGAAACAGCATGAGAACACCAATGGTGCAGCATCCGGATTGGAGGGAGTTCGCTAGGCTGACCATTTGCCAGGTGTAAGAGAGGAGTTCATGGAAAGGAAAGGGAATGGAAATGTTTTTTTTTTTAACCAGACCATAAGAATACCCAGGTAGATGCCCGCCAGAGCTGGCCGTACTTTGGTGTACGCCTGTTGTTTTCACCATAAATGACAGTATTCTTTGTTACTCGTTGGGTCCAAATTAAATTTCACACCGTTTATCTACTTGACGAAGGGCTTGTGCTCACCGCAATTTTTTGTCCATGAGCGATTCAGTTAGCATTCCAGATAAAACACTACTTCCGATGGTACTAAAGCCTGTGTATCAGAATAGATAATTCATTGCAAAATAGCTACTGCTAGTTATGGCATGCCGATGTGGTCCACTCACAGAATAAACGCCTGTACCTGGCTTCCCTCTTCAGATGAGATCAATTCTGTGCCAGGCAGAGCACAGCGAGCGTGGCATATCTCTCTTGCCTCGTAAAGTTGCAATAAAACACACTGTCTCTCATCAAGTCCCCACTCTATCTGCTCAGTTCGAATGCCATTTTATGAGGTTCGGCCGCTGACGCCAACATAACCACCGCCTATGAGACGGGCACCCGCTTGAACCTCGGCTCGTTTGATCGCAATGTCAAGCTCTTTGACCAGGCAGCATGCCGCAACCACCTTGAAACTAAGGTGGCCCTCGCCCTTCGACTGTCTGCTGTTCCACCCTGTATTCCTGCGGCTCTCTTGACGAATGCAGCCGACGTGGAGACACGCAATGCTGAGCTCAAGTGGTGTTAACTCGGCATCGTCGTTCGTCGTGCTTTCTGTATAACTGCCATCCTCGTCATCTTGCTCAGCCGTGAGGCCGGGAATTGACCGCTTCCGAATCAAGGCTTCGATCCACGCGGCAATGCGGTCGAACTCATCCTTAAGCTTCAGAGAACTGTCTCGTTGTCGTCGTGTCTGAATACCGGATTTGTTGAAGATGTTGCCGGTGAAGACCTCCAGTTCCGTGATGCTCATAGAGGCATGCTCGGAATAGTCGATGCAGGCTGATGTGATAGCATCTTCGTAGCTTGATGTTAGTCAGCAGAGATCCTTAACTAGACACACAGAGTCCTTGACTCACGAACGACGAATGTTCCATGCGTCCTCAACACAATGGGCCCAGGCAACACCTCCAAGCTTAGCTTCACACTCCTCCGTCACGTATGAAATGAATGAGTTCCAGACTTGGGAACCATCAGCTTTCTTACGGTTAATCTTAACGTTCTCGTTCCAAATCTTCCTCTCGTCGATAGCACGATAAAGCTGTCCCAAAATCTTGTCCGAAAGGTAAAAGCGGTATCTTGGGCCCGTGTCCTCCTCCTCGTCTGCGTGAGCAGCTGGTTGGGTGGGAGCATCGAACATAATTTCGGTCCTGTTCTGCAGGTGGGTCGGCGGTGCCGGTGCCAGGAAGTCAGGTCTGAATCGATTGCCCTTGATGTTGCCGAGCAAGCTCATATCGACGGGCACTCCGGTTTTCGAGTAATCCACACTGGTGGAGTGTAGCTGCGCAAGAAGTGTACAGTCTAGCTTGGTGTCAGAATGCACGATCCCGGAGCGTGTAGTTGTACTTACCTGCATCCACAGTTCCCGCATGTCGCTGGTCAGCCAAGATCATGTGCTTAGTGGCAATCAGACCAAGGTTGTCTGTCTTCATGAACTCGACAAAAAATGCAGTCATGTCTGGTCGTTCCACTTCTCGACTGATCTCTCTCGGTTTGACAAGCGGATAGTCGGCAGGATCAAAGACTCGCTTGCAATTTCTGACGGCGTACTGATCCCATATCGCATTGTAAATGTCTCCATCGAGGTCGCCTCCACTCAGCTGTGATGGCAGGTCTCTGTTACCCCTCTGCGAGAATACGATACAGTTTCTCAGCACTAGTAGTGGATGGCCGGTAGGCGGTATCCTGTTGGTGGCAAGCTGTATATCGCCGGGGTGCAGAGCCGGAGATCTGGGCAAACATTAGCCAACACCAACACCCAACTCGCTCGGGTACCTACCTAGTGATGATCATTTCATACCCGTCAAGTAATAGAAAGTCAGTATCGATAAGATCCGTCTTGTCGAACGTGATGTATACTTCCCCCTCTTCAAGAAATCGAGTTTCATCGACAATGCCAAAGAGAGTGACGCCTTGCTCTATTGGAATTCTGGCCTTGTGCTTCAGCAATCGTAGTTCTCGCAGAATCACAGCTTCCACCACAGAGCACAGGAAACGATCGTTCTTGTAGTCGATCTCGAGTTGATCCAAGCGGCGCATGAGTCGCGCTAGACCTAGTTTCTCAGCAATCTTCTGTCTCTTTAGAAAAGCCGCAGTGTTGAAGGTCGTGGCCGTGATCCGTCGCAGGCGATTCAGCTCTTTGTTCTGCTCTTTAAAGAACCAATCATTCGGTACAGCCATGTCCTCGAGGATTTTGATCATTTGGCGGTTGAGCACCAGAGGGATAGGCTTGTTGGCCATGTCGCAAATTTCCAAGTTGGCAGTATCATTACTCTCAAACTTGACCATTGAGGGACCTAGCTAATAGATGAGTAACTGGGGTTTGGGTGGAGTAGGATTCTCATCAGCATGCACTTACGGACGGCGAATGCGTTGCCCTCCTTTCTTGCGTCCAAGGCAAGCATACCCTTGGCACCACCCCATCGAATCTGGAAGCATGTGGCTTCTGTGTGCTGCGGGAAAGCAGCTTGGATGGCGCGCATGACTTCTTCAGATATCCAACCAACTCCATCGGTAAAGATACGTTGATTGTTCCTTGATCGTATATCATCGACAACATAGCACTGAATCCCATGTTCTTCCAGGGAAATCGCCAATGGAGTCTCGGAGAAGGCCTGGCCAATCCTGGCGGCACATCGAGCGGGCGAATAAATCTGACTGAACTTCCCCAAATCGGCAATAATGGTGAAGTAGGTCTGAAGCTGACCTTGGTGCATGAATGGAGCCATGAACCAAGCTGAATGGCTTCTCAGCGAAGAGTGTGAGAATCCGAGGAAATCATACCTCCTACCCCCAACTTGAGTACCCGTGTTGAGGAGTTTTAAGAAACGGTCGTATACAACCTCGTTTGAGACCTTTGCGTTGAAAAATATGTCTTGCCCATCTTCGTCGCAGAATTGCACCCGGACTAGGTAGTCCGTATTGTCCTCAAATTTCCGCAAGATGCGATTCTTCGCCTCTGGCTCGGGACCGTGAAGGCTGACAGAGGTCGGGGTGACCTGGACTTTGTACACCATCGTAAGGTTGTTTCTGGCTTTCTCCTACCTAGGCGGTTAGCATTGGCCAGTGTGACCTTCAAAATCCCGGAGACATAATAACATAACCAGGCTTGTAGGAACTCACCGACACCAATTCCATGGAAAGCCCTAGGCGGATTTCAGACTCGTAATCTCTGAGACACTCAATCAACTCATCTGTGTTAAAACAAGAAGATTCGATATCTGGCCCTGGGAACGGGATCTGAGAAAAAAGCTTCTTGATAGCTAAGCCGGAGATGGAGTGTTGCTAGAGGTTTATTAGTACCTTACTCTAAAATATGAGTTGTCAACATTGACTTACCCCAGGCGTCTCATTTGTGCTAGAATTTCCCTTAAGACTTGCTGGTTCAGTCTTCTTCGAGTCCTGCTGGAGTCGGATCAAGAGATCCTTACCTGTCCATGGTAGAAGGTATCCATTTTGAACCAAACCTTGAACTTGAAACAAGATCTCAAATTTGAGTGCTGTGACGGATTTCTGGATAGTGTTTTGAAATGCCTTGAGCCCATCGGCAAAGGTGGGGTTCGCTAGAGCTCTGGGAGGAAAGTTATAGGGGGATATTGACAAGATATCGTTGTGTCGCAACTTCTGAACCTTGTGGTGAAAGTCATTGGGGCTTGTGCAGATCTGGTAAACAAGGCACTGGCCAACAATCTCTGCGTGGTTTCCCGCGCCACCCGGGAGTGCCACAAGTCGACTCCTCGGGGGCTTTTGAGGTGTAGATAGAAAGCCATTGTTGCCTGGTCGAATTCGCAAGTCACGGAACACTTGAAGGAGGGAATCCTGCTGCGTCACCTCAAAGAAGCGAGGAGGTTCCCAGAGTGTTAATGTCAGTGAAGTTGGTTTTGTAGATGACAGGATAGCGTTGATTATGCGGTATGGTATCTCGACCCTGAACTCAGACGGAGTGCTTGACCCAAAGGTTAAGACCAGTCCGTTTTTGAGGAACTTTGCTACACCACCTGCAAGCTGCCATTGGACTTCTGGAGAGAATGCCAAATGCCCTGCTTGGTTGTAGTCATAATAACCACACATAAGCGTCGTTGCCTGAAACACTACGTTCATATAGCCGTCGGCCTCGGGAGGACTGGGGCATATCAATCTCATGAATTTTTAAAAACAATAGGTGAGTAGAGTACTTACGTTTCCTTTTCGTGGTCCTGGAGATCATGCAAATCCTTCTGCAGACTTTTTAGCATGAAAGGATCACTGTCGCGTGTCGACTTCTTGCAGTAAACTAGAGCACTCATTATCGTCAAGCGGGGTCGCATTCGCGGCTGCCCGTTAGCATTGTACACTACAACATTCGGGGTCAGTCTTTGCTTCTTCTAACCTGGTTGATAAGTTGTGGGGAGTAGTAAACTCCCAAGACAGGCTATACGGAACTTGAAATAACTTTGAAAGTTGCTTACAGCCGGTTTCCAGTTCACCGTGTTGGCGGAGAAATTTCTCACCATCATGGGGGTGAAGGAAGGTGATTGTGCCAATTCGTTTCCTGCGTTGCTTCTGGCAGGCCCAAACGCCAATACCAAGTTCGCCGATCAAGGGACTGAGCACATTTTTGAGTTGCCCATCAGTGAGGTCGGGTGGGAGGTTGGACATGAACACATCCATTTTGAAAATAACAGCGATGGTGTGGCTTGGTGATAGGCATGTAACGAGCAGTGAGTGTTGGCCTGTGTAAACGTGGTGAATGGGCTTGGGCTGGTGGCTATCTCCTATCCTGAGGTGCTGTCGATGGTGGAAGAATAAGAAAGGAAGGAGCTCAAATGGTCTTGCCGTTGGTATTTTGAATGCTTACATATGTAGGCAACAATATCGCATTGCAGGCGTTTGCACCTACCGAATTTGTTTCAAATCCGAGGGAACAGATTCTTTTTCTTGTCTGCCTCTGCTGATGCATCCGCTCATTATGCGGCAGGCCGACCACTATCGCGCAAGGCTGATCGGCACCCCGAGCGCAGTTGTTCCATTGGGTAAGTCGAACGACTGTAAGGGAGCACAGCAGCCTCAGGTAGAGACATTGTGAGTAATTTCCAGCACAACTAGCTTAAGGTGCCAGAGATATCAAGACAGTCGACGAAAGGGATCCGAACGCAGCTGGAATTTCTTTCGGCAACATTACTACTCACCCGAATTCAAAGTTCTGACGTACCAAAGAGGCGCTGTTACCAGTCAGTCTTGAAGCAATGGAAAAACAGATTCAGCCCGGACAACTGGCCCGGTAACTAGACTAGCACTAGAGTTTACCCCGCCATGCCCACTAACCTTTTTATGCTGATACTTTGATGGAAGATTGGTGCTAAAATGGTCCATCCATAGAAAGTTGCCGTTGAGCGATTGCTTCCTGTTCAAACTCGCTTTGAATATTGTAGACCGGCTTATTTCCTATATTGTCGTGCTTGGATAGATATTTGTATGCAGCCGTCTTTTGTCTTTCTATCCTGGTCTGCTTAATCGCGTGAATGGTGAATTGCCACGACGTGGGCTTCCCTTCAATCCCTAGGCACTACAGTAATCGAAAATTTGGCATACCTATGCAGCATATAAACTGTTTTTTTTTTTTTTTTTTTTTTAGAAGCCGTCCATGAGAATGCAGTGAAACTTAGTATAAAATGCTATATCGATGGGCCGGGCGTCATCTGCCTGCTCTCGACAGCCTCAAGGTTCAGCACGCGCCGCAAGAAGCGCTCGGCCTTGAAATAAGTCACACACCAACACACACTCGGGCGGTTCCTATACGACTTATCTGCTGATTTTATATTTCCTCAATACTTGGTCGGTCAACACCATTCGCCTCCTCTTTTACGCTCATTTTCCGTTGCCCATTATACGACACCCGTCACCAGATTTATCTCGCTACCTCCGTAAATGACAATATCATGTCGATGGTCCTTGGAGGAACAGGCACATGACTTGAGCCAGTATCCCAGCCCTGTTCATCGAGCAGTCATCAATAATCGGCATTCCCACCATCGTTGGTCCGATCAGAGTCACCATTGTCGTCGAAGCCATCAAAATTGTCGCTGTTCTGTATTAACATTATCATGAACATTTTCGGAGTCGTTGCCAACAGACCCAGTCCTATTTACCACTCACGCCTGACTCTGTATCCGAAAGAGAGTCGTCTGGTTCCCATCTGTGATCCAAGGCCAGCAAATTGTTATCAGTACTGGCCGGCCCTGGTCCAAGGATCGGTCCTACATCCTTGAAGACTCTGATCATGCGCCTGATATTGAGCTCATGGATCATAGGTTCGTACTCCTCCCAAAGTACCTGCATCATCGGTCGGACTAGGGACATGTCGTTTCGTGGCCTTTTGTGAAAGGCGCACCAAGTTTCCGAATGGGAGTCGCTCAGGAATACTCGGATTCTTTCTAGTACTGGGTTCTCCAGAACGTCAGGAAAGCTTGGAATGGCGCTCCCTCGACAAAATCCGACGTGACAATGGCCGTGGAGGGATCATCATCTCGTTGCAGACGAGCCGTCTTGTCCTGCATATCCACAAATGCTTCTTCCCATATTTCGTCGAAGGCATCATCGAGAATATTGGAAACTATCTCGGTAATTTCAAGATCTGTTGTGTCCTGCCCTTGTCTCTCCCGCAGTCTTTCTTCCATTTGGAGATCAATTCCTGTAACCCTGAGCCGGGTATCAAGACATTTCAATGAGCCTCCTTTAATCATGTTATCTATGATACGATTACAGTACGGAATGAACATAAGGCCCAAAAGTTCGGGCATGACAGGCAAGTCAACAACCAGCCGACGGACGCGCCGGCGGGCAGGACGATATCTCTCGCGGCGCACGAATTCCAGAATGTCGTGGCAGAGATAGCCGTTGAAAGAAAAAGTGTTCACTTCATAGAAAATTTCTGAAGGCTCGTGCAGCATTTTCGAGCTGGTGAGGAAGAGGTTGAGTGGGAAATTTCGACGGTAATCCCCGTACCTTTCATTTTCCACAAAAGGCTCCCATCCAAGGGCAATTCCCCTGTGGTTGTATGTCGCACGGAAGAGCACCTCTCTTCGAAGCTCAGGGGGCAGGTTCAAGAATGGGAATTTGTTTGTAGGGAAGATCGAAGTTGTGTCTGAGTCCTCCATCTGAGCCCACGAGTCAGCAGATGCGTTAAGGACATGATCAGGTACCGTAGAAAAATCACAATGTACGAAATGAATAAGGTGAAAACGATGTACTTGGACGTGGTTTATCGGGTTTAGGGAGTGGCAGGAACAAGGTATGTAAGTCGCGGGGCAAAATGGCCCTCCAACCAGCCCCGTCGCGGGCGAACCATGTCATTTTGCCTTGCGCAGTCGACCCCACGCGTTACTAGCAAAAGACTTTTGTTTGGGCTACTGTTGCGCAACCTTCAACAAGCTCTTTGGTGCTTCCCAATGACAATCATTGACTTAGCTACCTCGTTAGACATGATAGGCGCGTCAAGTTGTTTGTCGACGTTCCACCTTGAATCTCAATGTCATACTATGTACATCCTGGGCAATTCACTTCAGACCTCAAGCATTCCCAGATAGTGGCTCTACCGCACCAAAGCACATCATCCTACACGACGCTCGTTCATCATTGGTGAGTACCTAAGGCTGTCTGACATGCTCTATCGCGTGACTGCATCGCACATCGACACGTGCTCACTGGCTAGCAGCATCCGGTTGATCAAGTAATGTTTATACAACATATCCCTAATAGGATCTCTATGAAACGATGATTATAATTCCAACAAAAGTAACAATGTGTATAGTCCACACACATGCACGGTACTCCGTTCAAACCCCCATCAACCATATCCAGACGCATCAAGCAGCCAATATACGATGATCCGAGGCACGAAAACCCAGAACGCCTGTCCTTTCTGCGAGATATCGAAGAACGCCTATCCGATGCTTTGCACAATCGCCATCCAGCCATTCAGCCAGGGGGGGGCCAGATTTGTGTGCTTATTGAATTCCATAACGCGCCAACACCAACGTGCGATTTGCTCTCAGCATCTACACTTGAGCCTCCCTTTCTCTTATGGTTGACGACAAAGGAAATACGACAGATATCGATGTCATGTTTCTCGATCCTGTGTAATCAGGTTCGGTTCCTTGGGAAGGTGACAAAGGAAATATGACAGATGTCCTGGTGTTGGTGTTGGTCCTTGGTGGGTAGCTGCGTGGTGTCGTTTGTCTCGTCTTTTCTATCCATACAGTCTTCATGTCAACTACCACCCCAATATTCTCTCACTCATACCCGTACCATGGGCTTCTTCCTAACTAAGAATGGGCTGGGCATTTCATCCTTTTCAGGATCCCAGACTGCTGGTTCCATGTACCGGTCTGCAGCAGCTCGGTCTTTGAGAGAGTTGGTTCGCTTGGGGCTGATATCTGGTGCGCGGCCTCCGGCCCGAGCTTGCTGCAGCTCGATGAGGGTGCGACCACGCACGTTATTCTTCGTCGCCAGCTTGTTAGGCGAGTTGTCAGAAGAATCCTTCTGGGAATTCTTGCGCGTGAGTCCGGTCATGTTCTCGCCGTTGAGTGGTGCCAGGAGGTTGGCAGCCGATGGAATCTTGCTCAGTCGTCTGTTAGGCGAATGGCTGCGTTCGCGAAGCGGGCCGTTGCTGCCAGGCTTGTTTTGGGCTGTGACTGGAGGAAGAGAGGGGACAGGCTTGTTGAGGTTCATCACATTGCCCTTGAACTGTCCATTGGGAGCCGTCTTCGTGGTGGTTAGACCTGGACGCTTGGCCCCGAAAGGGTTCTTGTTAGACCGCGGATAACGCGAGGGCGACGGAATAATCGGCTCGTCATCGTCTTCGGATTCTGAAAGTACTGGATCAGGATCTCTAAACCGGTCACTGTCGCCAGCAGCAAAGATGTCCGGTTTGTTGTTAAGAGGAACTTTGGTAGCAGCGTTGCGACGAGGAGATAAAGACAGGGCTGCCAGTGGAATTGGAGACGGAGAAGCCATCTCAATGTCCATGGGGGTTCCGATGGGGCCCGCAAACATGGTTTGCGCCCTGCCGAATGGTGTTCGCGCACTCTTCTTGAGAGGATGTATCTGTTCCGGCGAGTCGATGGAGAGTTCTGTGATATCCGTGGTAGATGGGAATTCGCCGTCAGCATCTGTGCTTTGGCCGCCAATTGACTGGGGAAAGTCGGATTTGGAAAGAGAAGAGGCAAACTCTTGGGCCTCGACGGGCGCGAACGACACCGTCTTCTTTTGTAATTCCTCGTGAACGCGCGCGGCAACCTCGGCTTCGAAGCGTTGTCGTAACGACTCCATCTCTTCTGTGACCAGCCGATCAATCTCGAGGCGTGCCTTAACTTCCCATTCTCTCCGTATCGACGCTTCGATCTCGTGGCGCATGGAGCTCTTGTCCGCGTCAGCATTTGCCAGTTTGCGCTCGAGCTCCAGCATCTTCTTGGTCAATGTTTCCTCCTTTGCCATGAGAAGCTTGTTCATCTCGACAACCTCTCTTTCCTTCCGCATCAGCCGCACAACGGGGTTGTTGAGGAGATCTGCCGTGCTCGGTCGGTGATCGGGATTGACTTGCAGGCAGCTCTTAATGGCATCGGAAAGATCTTTCGAGTAGACTTTTGGCAGACTGTTGAACCTTCCTTCTTTGATCTTCTGGACCAACTGATAGTGGGACTTGGCGTTGAAAGGAGGTTCTCGCGTGCAGAGTTCGTAGATGATGCACCCTAACGACCAGATGTCGGACTTGAGTGTGTACCTCTCGGCGGCGCAAATTTCGGGGGACATGTAGAAGGGTGTGCCGACGTATGTCGAGGCAAAGTCATGGGATGCCATGATTTTGGACAGGCCGAAATCTCCAAGCTTGACAGAGTTATCCTCATTAAGGAAGACTGACTCAGGTTAGATAACAACAACGACATAGGTGCAGAGATATCTTTTGCAAATACTTACCATTCTCAGGCTTCAGGTCTCGATGCAAAATGGTCATGCCACCTGCAATTGCCTTGGGCTTTGCAAGCTGGCCAAGACCTAGCACGTTTTTGCCAACCTCGGGCGGATCAACACCATAATGGCATCGATACAGTGCCATTGTGAGCTGAGAAAAGATACTCCACACGAACGACTCCTCGGCATATTGGTTCTTCAGGGCCAGATCCCGGATCACGCGCCCCAAGTCGCCATTACCACAGTACTCCATATAAAAGTGTAAGTCTTGCGATAGCTTCAAGTGTTCTCGATGGTAGTAGGCGACGATATTCGGGTGTCGGAGGCCAGATAGGATCTGGAACTCTGCATGCAGCTGTTCACGCTCCTTCTGCGACATCTTCAAGTAGCTGATCTCTTTTCTGCACATGACCAGTCCGTCGGCCTTCCTCCTAACTCGTCGGATAACTCCAAAAGAGCCATGGCCTGCGATGCAAACAAACGGTCAGCTCTGTGCAATGCTTTTGAAGGGTTCTTGTGTTTGCGGGAAACAACCGTGTGAACAAATGAAACCTACCGATCTTCTCCAGCACCTCGTACTTCTCAGACTCCGGCATGATGCTCTCTGCTTCACGGCGGCCTTCAGGGTGGTGTAATTGTTATGCCATACGCTACCATGCGAGGCAATTGTGGGATGGGAATTGGGCGAAATGGTCGAGAGTCTTGTCGGGATGTTTGGATGATGTTCAGGAGACAAGGAGGGTGCTATGCAAACAGAGTTGCGATGCGATCAGGAATGGTGGCAGCGTGCACTACACTCACAGGTGGCCCTTGAAAATGGCCTAGTGCCCGTGAATAAACATTGAAGCTCATTTCCACGGCAACCCGAGCTACACCGGCTCTAGCGACTCGCTAACTTGCGCCCGTCACCCAAAAACCCCCTAGCGCCCTAAGCCCAGGCCATCCTTGGCGCTGTGCGGTGCTTGTTTTGAGTCAGTGGGCACGCTTTGACTAGGGGACCTCGGAACCAGGGACCAGCGGTATCCCACCTTTGGACGAGTGGTGACGACAGCTCGAGACTGATGAGGGTCGGAATGGTGTCGCAAACCACAGATCATCGTTTCTAGTTGATGATGATAGGGAGTCCACTCGAATCTCAGATGGCTGAAGCTGCATAGCTTAGCCAGCCACTCAGGATGATGGTATCCGCTTGGAGTTGATTCACTATGTTTACATCAGGAAAGCTCAAAACAGCATCCGCATCGCAATGGTTGATTGTCAAGCTACCCCACCACGTGATATCGCCACATCCACGGCCCTTCAAAGTGCTGCAGCAAAGCCGTGATGATTATGTCTTAACTCCGACCCAGGCTGATACCGCGCTCTCTTTTCCTGTTTGCCCTCTACTCTATCCTCATTGACCTCCGCAATGGTGCTCAGGAAGTTTGAGCTTGAAGCAAAGCTCAAGGACGACATTGCCCTCGTCAAGAGTGGGGTGCTTCGTGACGACAATCCACTGGATGACAGTGACGAATTCAATGAGCTTTTGGCCGCTTGCCGACACGGTGACCTCAAGCGCACGCAGGAGCTCATCACTGCCGGTGTCAACATCAATGGGAAAGACAAGTTTGATTACACACCGCTGATTATTGTGAGTACCGACCACATCGACCAGTGTCCGGAGATAACGGGCTTGGGGAGGGATGTGCTTGCTGATGCTGCTCTAGGCGAGTTTGTGTGGTCACTTTGAGCTGGTACAGCTACTCCTGGAGTCTGGGGCATTAGCTGAGCGTGACACGTTTCAAGGGGAACGTTGCATATACAATGCGCTCAACGACAAGATACGGAATCTACTTTTGCTATATGATTACTCCAAGTCCACAGATCCTTTGCAGCCTTGGGCAGCTCACATCACCGGATTATTAAGCCGGGATGCCCCGAACACATCAGACATCGCCATCAACACGACGACCGAAACCTTTCAACTGCACAAGTTTTTGCTGTCAGCAAGAACTCCCTATTTTCGAAAGAAGCTTGCAGATGCCCCTGAGACAACCTCATGGAAGCTTCCGTCTTCCATCCATGCCGACTCCTTCCAGGTTGTCATGCGCTATCTTTACCTGGGAGATCTTCCGAGAGATCTTGTCGGGCCGTGGAGTACAGTCTCAGAGGAGGATGTTCTCACTGGTATTGATAAGATCAGTAAGCAGTTAGAAGTTACTCAGCTTTGGGACGCCATTCTAGGCGGAAATGATAGGCGCCTCGCGCGGCAACGTCATCAGGATGAGGTTGCGCGGGCTGCTAACCAAGTTGGCGAACTCTTTCGAGACAAGATTCTTGGCCACAAGATGCTTGTGGATCCCAACAAGGTTCGGGATGTCAAGTGGCGACATGACAACTCAATCTTCGCCGACTGTCTCCTGAGAGCCGATGAGCCAGGGGTCGATCAACTACAGGAGGATCAACCAGAGCAGTCAATCGGAATACCCATCGGACCTGGGGTGGTATCAAAATCGCTACCACAAAATGGCGAGCGAAAACATCCGAAATCAGTCCTTTATCCAGTCCACAAGGCCATGCTGATCCGCAGTCCTTACTTCGAGACGATGTTTTCAAGTCAATTTGCGGAGGCTCAAAAATCAGAGTATCTGCATGTTGTCAAGGTCGATTGTTTACCCGAAGTGCTTGAGATTATCCTTGAGTTCATCTACACCGAAAAGGTAGATTGCCCGCTTGATCTTGGTCTCGACCTCCTCTATGCTGCCGATATGTTGTTCTTGGATAAACTCAAGACGAGAGCAGCCATTGCGATTAGCACGTTGGGCAGCGGTAACAACAACATTCTGGTAGACCGTACGCGAACGGAGAATGAAGGTGATGGAGAGGTAGAAGTTGAACCCATCAACGTCTACGATGTCATTCATGCAGCATGGGAACTCAGAGTACAAAGGTTAGAAGAGTTCGCTGCCAGATATATTGCATATAGACTCGAGGATTATATCGACGATCCAGAGTTTGCCGAACTCATTCAGGAAAGTGCGGCACGACTTACGCGCAGAGAGGAGACAGATACCATTGAGCTCTTGGACGACATTCGATATTATCTGTCGGACCGCTTCAGACTGAGATTCGAAGACGCAGGTCTTGAAGAAATGCTAGACGAGGAAGGTGAGCTCGATGCAAGAGTGGCAGAGGCGTTAGCCGACACAGCCGTCCTCGACGGAGAAAACCCGACGAAAGAAAATGTTGAAAGTATTCCAGATCCGTCGGTCGCGGTCGAAGCCAAACCTCATCATGCAGATGGGGTCAATGGCGTGGTACGCACCCTGGACGGCGAGCTTGTTGACGATGAATTCTCGCAAGACGCGATCAATTATCAGATCTTGCTCCAAAAAATCGACCACATGCTCGAAAAGCTCAAGTTGGACGCATAGAGGACCAGCATTAGACGGTAGATCAATATAGCCGGGTTAGAGAGCACTGCCCTAATGCATGCAAAAGTACATATACGCAACGAACATGATGCCATATGAGATTCGGTCAACACATGGTTTAGAGATCACAGTGGGCCTTTCAGTTAAGTCTTCTGAGCCAGTACGGAACAATGCGGGCTAGTGCAGAGCAACAGTCAATCATTCAATGGATTCTGCAGCCTCACTACATCAGGCAATTGGGCTTTCAGTAGTCGCGTATCCACAGCAGAGCACTCAATTTTAGGACGGGCTGCGCTCTTCGGAGCTTGGAAGTAAGCCAGTTCTGTAAACAAACGCCCAGCAACATGCTTTTGTCTTTGTTTATTTTGTTTGCTGGTAGTTGCCACATAGATTGCCTGTAGCTTTGCGACTCAAGCTTCAAGTAGGATGATCTGATCTGGTTCAGTGGGATGAAGCCCCACCATATTAACAGAGGCGCTACGTACATAGGTAGGTTAGTCTAGTTGCGAGCAGCCCACTGGAGCACGTTTTGCGACTGCATTTTCGGGACGATATGCACTGTCAGCAAGGCCTCTTTCAAGTTCTGAGAGTATGGACGGTACCAAAGCCAAGTTGGTAGCATAATATGGCCTAGAACTCTTCGTTTATGGACCCAAACTCTTTCAACCGTAGTAGGCCTAACACATTGTTAGTGAAGCACTGATTCAGTCATGATGTCACCACCAATACCACATGGGCTCTTTCGTGGCGCGCCCTGGCTACAGTTCATAAAAGGCCGTGGACACTTTCATGATCACTTGTCAGTTCTGGTCCGACATACCTTGTCAATGGGACAGATTTCAACTTTCCCATTGCATCAACACCCGCACACAATGGCCCATACAGCGCACCACCTACACGAGCAATTCGAGCCGAGGCCCGATGCGCAAGCACTAGCAAGCAACGCAAAGGGAGAAGTAGATTATGAACCGCGCCCGGACCAGTCGATCAAGATTTCACCTGAACATCAGCAGATCATGCAGAGAATCATCAAGCTCTACTCGGGAAGTGCGTCCGAGGAAGACATGCAAGGTACATATGCGTTCGAAGCCAATTCAAACGCACCAAGAGTGGATGTTAGATTAATAACGATCGGCATAGTTTATGACAAAGACGCAGTCTATGATGACCCATTCTCGTACTGTGATACCCGGTATAAGATAGCCGGCCAATGGTACGGTCTCCCGATGGTAAGCAGTCCTCGTACATTGCTCTTTTCCAAAAGAGCATGCACAACTCACAATACATACAGGTATTTAGCAGCCTTCGCACGCTCAAGACAGAGGTAGTGAAGGACACCCCTTCGGAGATCGTGTGGAAGATGCAGCATGAGTACACGCCGAAAGTTCTAGGTACGCCCAAGGCTGTCAATAGCCTGATTTCACTTGGCCTGGACGACCGGGGGAAAGTGAAATATCATAAGGATATGTGGAACGAGAAAGACTATAGTCATGAGGGCCTTGGAAAATTCTTCAAGACCCTCCAGGCTGATGTGACGCCGGCCATGTCGCGGCCGCCTAAGACGCTATGAGTCGCAGTTAGTGATTCTCAGCCATAGCACCGTCTTATTACTCCATGTCATGGTAGTATCTTATTGTCCCATGAATAACCTTCGCATCTCATCCTCATCCAGGTTCCCCATCGAAGATCCTTATCTGGGTTCCTTATCCATCTTCCTCATCCCAGTCTTAGCTTTTACAACTTTGACCTTCTTTTGGTACTATTGGCCATGCGCGCTACGTAGTATTATTAGCAGTACGGTAAATCCAGGTAGATAATGTAGTCTTACAACTCATGTCCGCGATAATACCATCATAAAACATTCCTTCGAGGGTGTCCCAGGCGTGAGGTAACGCTAGCTCATTGGCTATCATAAGCAAATCCCAGAGCTTCCAGCCATCGTCGACCCTCATTGTGACTAGAGCAGCACATTGATCGGATATGCTACGATCGTTATGGAAATCTGTGTTGTGTCAGTGTGATGGCAATGCAGTTGAGGACTTTGGTCTTACCGGGCTGGAAACCGAATGGCCTGCATATTATTAGCCTCTTGATAAAAAAAAAAAAAAAAAAATTTTCTGGTTTGAGAATAGAGCAGGAGACTTACACAGTCGGAGTCATTTTCGTTTCGCCTGGTCGCTTTCTGATGGTAGGCAAATAAAGTGTTTTCGTGGCAGTAGGGGTTGCCGGCTCTAATTGTGTAAAGCTATGTCGACGAGAAGAGCATATAAGGTTATTGGGTTGGTTGCATGAATCTGGAAGGAATATCTTGATTCTTAAGTAGTATACTGAGTAACTTTTGAATTCACTCATCGCCGCTGTGAATTTGCTTATACTGAAATTCACTTTTTGCCAGTGTGGATTTATTTCTCATTAAACTCACTCTTTAGAGTTTTATAATCAGTAAAATCTATATATATATATATATATATATAAAGCGAAATAGTTCGTATTTTGAATCTGGGAAGAATTAAAATTATCTTTACTAGTCGGCATATCCGAATATAAGGGATTATTTTATTATTTAAAAGGCTCATCACGTCTCAGAACTCACAATAACTATGTATTAGACCGGATTAACTCTTCAGGGTACAATGGTAGGGAGTATCTTTATCATTACAAAAGGAAATGCGTTAGGTTCTCACCAGGGAGGCACCATCCAGGTTGACTCGCAAAACAATAGTACAACAAACAAATCGCAATGCAAGCTGCTATATGGGCATATTTTACTAGCTTGATATATAAAGCAAAAAACCTTCATAATCGCTGATTGTAAGTGCTAGAGCCGGTGTGCAAAAGGAATTTCATTTCGAAACAAAGCGTTTTGCCGGTCTACAAGTCTGGGCCCCTATTGGCTCATCCTTGTGGCATTGTCCAATTTCAAATTTGCAAACTTGATATTTAACTAACAGATCAGATGTCATATGCCTTTCAATCTTACTCCGAAATCAGAACCTCGAATGTTTGGTCCTCTCTTGGCAGAGAAAACCACTCCCATGCCTTAGAGGCGATGTTGGTAGGATTCAAGGTTTCGTGCTCAGGAGTCACAGGGCCCCCCACATTGACAAGGCCAAATTGGACGCCTGTAGATGCGTAAGTCATTGACAGACTTTGCATTAGGTTACGCTGAGCTGCTTTGACCAGCGATAGCGCAAATACCTGGGGGATTGGGTTTTGGGGCAACAACGAGCTGGTGACAATAAGACCCGGTTTGGCCGTTGAATCTGTCTTGGCAACTTCAATCAATTGGGGTATTACCCGCTGGGCGATGATATAAAGAGCCGAGACATTGATCTGGGGATAATATCGAGTCAGCCTTACACCACAGCTCTGTGAGATGAAGTTTCAGATACCTTGAAATCGTATTCAATCTCCTCTACGTCATGGGTTAAGAGCTGGGATGGCAACACTCGTGCTGCGTTGTAGAAGACACACTCAGGTTTGCCAAGCGTGGCATCTACGTCGTCTAGAGCCTTGAGGGGGGCATCCTTATCGGTAACGTCGAGGGCATAAGTCTTGACACCGAGCTCATGGCCTACGGCCTCTTCCAACGCCTGTTTCTCGACAGATAGCTGATCAGAACGCCTGGCAAAGAGAGCCACATTGTGATAGCGCTTTGAAGCGAATGTGGAAGCGACGGCACGACCAATGCCGGGTCCTACTCCGATGACCAGCAAAGTCCCAATTCTCACTGCCATTGTCCCGAAACTTGGAATATGATGGGTAATAAGAAGAAAGTCGAAAAGAAAATGAGAACAGGTATATCGCTCGAGAATGTAGAAGAGAATGGGGTTTGGGAGGATTTTGGTGGGTACTGGCCTTGAATTATAGACAAACGTATCCGCAGATCGAAGATCGATTTAGGGAATTTAAACGGCAACTCCGCCCCCTCAAATGTAGTAATCATGACTGCACCTCCTAACATAGTCTACACAGCGCCATCGGCCCACGTTGCGCCGAGAAAACGCTTAATCTAGACGATCATTCTTATTGAGTTATATACGAGCGGTTTTACCAATCAAAGGTCAATGCATTCTTTATGTAACGTGACAAGAAGGTGCTCCAATGTCAACTACCATTATCCATCTTACCCTCCACACTAAAGAGGTCATCGCGTCAGCAATTGGTGTGAAGCTAGGTGTTTCTTGTGGCGCGATCTCTTCGAACCGATGGACCGAATCAATTGTACGCCGGTGGGGTAAACGCAATTTATCATCCAAGCCGAATGAGAACTCTAGGTTGCGATAAGTCTTGATCCGCACGTCAACCACTTCCTATAGTATTTTCCATTGTCTACAGCTTTCTAAACTCTAATGCTGAACACAATCACTGATATTGACCCGAACAGAAGAGCTGCTAGCGCAAAAGGCAGTCCAAGCCAGGCTTGTCCGAGGTACATCCCCCAGCGAAAAGCCCATGCCATTCCCGGCCCTGCTATAAGGCTCCCAATGCCTTCCATGACCGAGATCAGTGCGTATAGGCGACCAACGTCACTTGTCTTGCTTTCATGGTGGGACTCGACAAGAAATGTCACCAGGCTGCGGGTTATTGGCGGGAAGCCCGTGCCGAAAGTGTAAATTATGAGTCCTTGGAAAGAATTAGTGGATTTTCATGAAGAGGAGTAGCATCGTCCATTGCTTTACTTACCCATTATCATAGAAACAGCGGTTGCGGATGAAGACATGATGATGGCTCCAACGGTCATAAGAAGTGCACTTGCTTGCGCGATCCTGAGGTCTCTAGAAGCCGCATTCATGCGCCAAAGGACAAAGTTGACAATAACGGGTAAGACGACCGTGAACAGAGCGATATTCACACCCGCACGTAAGGAGAGAATAAGCCCAGCCTGTGTGGTTGATATCAGTATATGTTCTTACAACGAAGTGCTGCCAAAACCATACCTCGGCCAAGTTCCATCCATATCTCTTCGACACATATTGCAACAGGATATTACTGGCCTGACGCCCGACTTTGGAAACCAAGAAGGTAAATACCAGAGCGGCGACAGCTACGTCACGTGTGACAAAGGCATATGATGCTTTCGTCCGCTGGAACCAGACTTTCCATTTCCTGTCGGGCAGCGGTTGTTCGTCCGTCACAGAATAGCTCGAGGCGGTCGATGAGGTACTGGAGGTGTCACTTTTTGCTTCATGAGGAACGGGCAGTGGGAGGGTCTCTGGCAAGAAAAGCACCACTATGAGGGTCAATCCTTGACACCCTACAGCAAGTAGCAGTGGCACCCATACGCTCTTCTTCATGAGAATTGCGGTGACGGGAGGAACGAAGAACTCAGCGATTAGATCAGCACAGAACCGGTAGAAGAATACTGTGCTCCTGCGAATATATATCATCAACTCAACCATGTCCGGGCAGTTTGGTGATGCTCCGGCCAAGAAGGCGGGGAGCAGTGAGAGGACGAACATACCTTAGCTCAGATGGCACAACATCAGCAACAATAGTCGTTATCATGGTTGTTCCTACGGCGGAGCCGCCGCCAATTATATGGAAGATTGATGACAGCCAGACGTATTGCAGAGGCCAGCGTAGCATTCCAACCTATTGACAAAGCATTAGATGAGTATCAAGCAGCCAGACTATGACTACACTAACAATAATCAAAGTTGACACCCAAGTCAACGTGAAACCAATTAGGGCTAGAACTAATATCCATTTTCGCCCGTACTTGTCGGCAAGGTATCCATACGGAAGCGGAAGCAGAATTGCCGGTATGCTGTCAAAGAAGCTTTGCCAGCCCAGTATCGAAGCAGTCTCGTCCTGGACCGGATTGATCTTGCACAGCCGCTCTGGGACGGACCCGTCCGGATCAACAACTGAAGGGTCATATTGCAGATAATAGCGCGCGCAGGCAACAGATTCAAACAGACGAATCCTCGGGGCGGTATAAAGATACTCCCCAACGTCGTTGACAACGGCAAGCAAGATACACCCAATCACGACGTAGACCCACGGCCATGTGCATCGCGTGGGATGCGATGACGTAATTGGTGTTTTGTTTGGGCCGTCCCAGGTCTCAACAGGCGGTGCAAGCAGAGGCCTTGCCTCGTCGGGGCCGTCATCGCCAACTTGGAGGTGCCTGGTCATATTTAAGGTGTGATGTTTGGACGACGTGCAAAGCGAAACTGTAATCCTTCCAAGAAATTCATTTCTTAAAGGGAGATCATGTCGGTGATACGGAGTCCGGAGCTCGTCAAATCGCTGCCTGTCTGACACGCGTGGGGTTTTACGGAGTTGGCGTAATCCTCAACGCTTACCGTCTTACCATAATGACGTGCCAGCTCGTAGCAAGAACCTTCAAGTGACTGAAACAATTGATCATATCATGATTCTCTCCCTCCTTCTTTTGTAAAGCAAGACTATTTTATTCCAATATCATCCTGCCTTGTCCCCCCCACGCTCCAGAAGACACTCGCGCTAGCAGCTCGCTTCGTTTTATGCGGCACGGTTCCGAGGTGTAGGCGAAATCGCCGGGAATACCAGCAAATGTAAGAGACAAGCTTTATGCTTGATCGAAAAACTGTCAAGTCTGATCTCTTCCACCCTGAATTGACGGTCATATTATTTGATGAAAGAAGTATCCAATGACCTTTAATTGGAAACTCGCGCGGTCCTAAGATGGTGATTAGCAGCGCTTTGGTGCCGCACTGATATCCTGGACCATGTTATGGTAATCTTGTGGTGGAGGGCCACGGGAGCCTTCGGCCGGCCAGGGCTTCTCGAATATCCTGTATCCTTGCTCTGTGGCATGTAAGTCGGCCTGGCCTGTTGTGGCGAAACCAATGGTTCATAAAAACAAGACAACTCACTCTTAAACACATGTTGGTGGTCAGGAGAAGCTCCCGAGCGTGGTATAGTTGTGATCGGGATCTTCTCAATGTGTCTTGAATTCAGAGAAGAAGTTTAGACGTATGAATTCAACCCTTGCATAACAGAGATGACTTGGTGCAGATGAGTTCTACACATGCCTCGCAAGAAATTCATGTAAAATCACAAGACTATATACAAATTCTCTATGTACCACCGTTCAATATTGCGTGTAGACTGGAAGTCACCGCCATGTACAGTGACATATGCCGCTTGCTGTCTTCATACGATCAGCGGCCAGAACTGCCATTTTCAAGGGAGGATTTAATCCTGGGTCGCAGGGTTAGGGCAAGTTTGGTTGGGTCCAAAATGGTCCAGTGAGATGTAGTGGCAGGATCCTAGGGGCATTGTTCGCATGCCTGAACTGTTCACTGTGGTCTGTTTGAACAGGTTAGCTTGGGTGCCAACACGAGGAAGCTAGCATGGTCATGGACAAATCGCAGTGCAATGCTCATTCTATCGTGGAGTGAAGGTATCAGGAACGACGACCGAAATAAGTCGCAGCCCAATACTATTCATGTGCCTAGCAAACGCGCTGGTCCTGGGATCCTGTGTGATCTCTTCATGCAAGACACCGTCATCGCTCAGCCATTCCCCGAGTCTCGACGAGATTTTGGCCTCGTCTACGTTCCCAGATAACTCTATTCTATCCAGATTCCCTCCTCCAGATCTTTGCGTGTCGTCACCTGTGCGAGACCACTCAGTTTCCCCGATCATGTTCTGAAACACCTCTCCAACCACCGTTGAGATGATCAGAGTGAGGTCACCATGAGTACAGCCGATATCTTGAGAAATCGTAACGGTCCTGGCATATTGATGATCGAACATTGTTCCCGTGGTCCAACAATTTTGTGAATCCTGTTCGTGACATTGACTCCGCGTAGGTTTTGACCTTAGACAGCGGAGACAGTCGAGAGTGGCTGACCTTTGAGAATATCGAGATGGTACGATAAACCTGCTTGTTATCATCGCGTACTGGTTTGGCCATGCGTTCGTATGTGCGGCGATTTGGACACCAGTTCTCCTCTTTCGAAAATCATCGCACCGGGTCTGAAGTGGCACAAGTATTGGTCCGCTCTGGGCAAGTTGGCAAACCCACGAGATCGTTCCATAAGATAAGTGTCGGTATAATCTTTTACGCAATAAATCGCATCAATAGGCAGAATAAAAAGAAAAAGGAAGAAGAGGGATAACGAGGAAAAGAGAATGAATAATGAAAAGGAAAACTTAGAAAAGGAAAAGAGAAAAAAAAAAAAAAGGAAGGAAACCGCCTGATGGGCACGCAATATGGGCGAGAAGCAGTATATTGTGTGCGGTGAAGAAGGAGGAGAGAAGCTCCAGCTCCAGGCCGTCTGGCCTATCTACCGGGGAACGCACAGACTATGTGGGATCTCAGATTTTATACATGTTAACGTTTATACGGGCTACTTATAATATAATAACTAATTCATCTTCGTCATTTATTGCGATTATGTAATTACCCCCGATTACCTAAAAAGACAATCTCGAAGCCTTTGGCGCCTTATTTCACTTATTGTTCCGTCGACGCCTTCGAAAATTTCCATTTTTCGTTGAGCAGAGCTCGCACAATAGAGCTTCATGTGCAGTCGGTGTACTGGAAGCCTCTATAGGATACTTGTACGGCCTTTTAGGCTGGGATATCTGCACGTACTGCCAGGGTCGGGAAAAGGGGGGCCCTTCAGTTAATAAGCAAAACCAATCTCGACTACCAGCCAGCTTCCCACCGCAATCACCGTAATTGACACTGTCAGCCTTCTTTTCGAGGTGCTGTGGACGTAACTTACTGCCGGGAACATGCACGACACAATTGACCTGGCTCAGTATATTATACCTCACTTATTCAGCAACTGAACGCAAACGTGTCACATCATCGTCCTCATGCGGGTTTCGTCGGTGTCATGCAATGGTTCGACATATTGATGGCTGGACGATTCACTGGTACTGAAGGCAAGGCCAAATCTCAAGACGAAAGACTTGGCAAGCGAAATTGATGCAGTCTCGCATTAAATCTATCCTAGGGAAATCAATCAAGCCTTACTTTCTGGATTTACTTGACACCACCGGTTCACTTTCATCAAATTATGATCACCGCAACAAAGAGCACGCTAACACTTTTAGGGGTTCGGAGCGTAGCCAAATCTGTCTATTAGGTCGCGTAACCGGTGAAAGTATGGCTACCAAAGTCCCAAGCTCAATGTCCCCCCTCTTGAGATTTCAGTGATAGTCGTTTATTTCACCATTTTGGCTCGGATATTTAAAGCGGTATTCGGCGCATTGGCTTATAACTTAGAACTGCACGTATACAGCCTAGCTTCTCCGACTCCTCCGCATCCTCGGAACCGATCTGAAGTATATCAGCGATTTCAAAATATGCTGGAGCTTCACCAATAACTTACTACAGATTTCGGCGATGATGCCCTCATAGAAGATACTCTCCAGAGTATCCCAACGGTGGTAGGATAATGCCTCTGAGGCTGCATCCCAAAGGAAATGGAGAGGATATCCACTCCCGATGCGATCCTCAATCAGCACCTCGCATTGTTTGCCGATGTTAAGGTCCCCTCGCCAATCTGTCTCACGTTAGCCGATGTATCTTTGGTCCTTGTACCGGGTGTCGTACCGCGGACAAAATCAAAAGGACTATTCGCTGTTAGCTACATCGTTGATACGAGAGACAGCAAATGATAAACTCACACCTGAGTGGCCATCTTTCTCTATACAATGGTGTTCGTGATTAAATGCTGAGTCTTGCGCAGTATGGGGAATGGAACTCGATGACCGGGTGCAGAGATGGGGGTTGTCGACGAGGTAGATCTGTGCAAATTATGGCAGAAGACAATTCTTAAATAGTGGTTTGCAACGGATATTAATTCACTCCAAAGCCATTGTCCTTTGATGACTCACAGCCGGCCAGTCTAAAGTGACTCTGATTCACCATGGAGGACAATGAAAGCGAACATGGGACGCGGCTTGCAAGGCTCGACAGTGAATTCATCGATTATTAAGGGATCGAAATTTACAAACAATCCAAATTGGTTGTGCAGTCTTACTCTATGACCATTCTATAAGATTACTCATTCATTAAGAGGGAGGATGTAAAGAGTACATTGTCACCGGGCTAACTTTTGACATTATTTCAGGTAATTACTAGTCATTATTTTCTATATGATGGCGACTTTGAGCGAGTCCTAATTATTATTATACAAGGAACAAAAGTATTGGTAGGCATGTATATATATAATAAGTCTGCCTAGGAAAGTTCAACATAAGCAATCCTTGTATTGATACGCATTGTTCCTCGATAACAGACATCTCAAGTCGATGTGTTATGATTGTATACTAAGAGAAAGGCTCGCATCGGGAGTGGAAGAATTTCTCACCTGGACTGGTGTAGAAGAGAAGTCTAACGTTATGGAATATGTCAGCACATTTCGTTGATGTTATATCTATATGAATCACTCGGGCAAACGACTGCCCAAAGTAGGTGGATATATCAAAACGGTTTGAAAGGTTCTTTCTACCAGAGTACCCTCTCAAACTTCATAACCTTTCGGTTCTAAGTGACTCATCCTTGAATGTCAAGATATATCGGACGTTGGTGTATAATCTTGCCTAGGCCGCTTCCTCAGTTCTGTTTGTTAAAACATGGCAGCTTCTATATAAGTTTGCATTAGCAAACATAACCGAAATCGTCTATCTGGAGGCACATGCTTGCGCAAACTCTGAAGGAATCCCATATCATAGCACGACATTTTTGTCGATATCAGGTCTCAGGGCGCAATTTGCGCGATTACACGACTATCACTATGTGTAACCATTCAAAGTTTTACCACTTAATCGGCCAAGAGATTTGCGACTGTTCAAGTACTCCGTGTATCATGTCGGTCTGATGGCCAATCATACTTTCTTAGCACTGTATAGACTGGGGTCGTAGGCTCTAGATTTCAATTTTGGGATAATACTCTCAGAAAATCCAAAACTGATGCCTTGACGGTCAAGGAGGCCTATCAGCCGGAAGTCGAAGAAAGCGACCACTCGATGCACAACATCAAGACTATCTAACATGTAGAAACTTTGAGCAGAAGACGTTTCGTATTATGGACCTGCCCGCAAAATGCGGAATTAGATCTGGTGATGGTACACCGTAATCATCGCAGATGATCCACAGAAGCTTTACGACTGCAACCTCAGTGTCCGCAAAGAAGTTATTTTCGCGAATGTTCAAAGCCAATTTTGTGGTCGGATTCGTCTTGGTGTCAGTTCTATCCGTGTCGGTATAGGTGCATAGACAGACAGAAAAGGGGGAAGAAGAAAAAAGAAGGGAGGAACATGTTGCACTGTATCAATGCTTCTTTGATTCCCTTGGGTTTACCTGGAGTATTTGCAAGGAATCCTTGCAATGGGAAAGTTATTCATGTTTTGGAACAAATTGCGACATGGACTTGGCCACAGGAAGCTGACTTCTCTTTCCTTCTTCATATCGCTCGCGGCATCAATCATTTCAAGTCTCTCAGACCCAGCCTGAACCATTTGCAGTGTTTCGCATTTACGTGGACTACAATTCTCGGTGTGAGCTCATGTACATGAAGTTCCAAGTTAGAGCGCAATCAACTGTTCACTTACGGAGTACATTACTCACCCTGGTGGAACATACAAAGATAGTTACGGCTTTCATCGATAAATATAAAACAGTATGCACCGCTGTCCTCGGTGTGTCTTTTACCAGAATACTTCACAGAGTCACACCAATACCGTTCCGCATAGAATATACATGATATTAGAAGAGTTTTTGACGTTGGGAATCCATGATTGCACCTCCATAATGGGGACAAAGCGACCACTACCGAGTGATGAGAGGTCGAACATATCGTGGTAAAGGCAAACCTCTATCATCCTTCAATGCCTTTAGCCACATAGAAGGTTCACTAACGGGACTGAAACATTTCAGTCATGTGCCCGGTAATTTCGTGACACTATCGTCGTAAAACTGTCCTGTGAGGCGCCTCGGTCTACAGGACGATCAGACATCCCGTCGCCAGACGCATAGACCATCTTGGGTAGAACGAGACAACATACGACTGGATATTCATCCCTGTGGCCGTCTCCGCTTCAATATGCTCGAAAAGTTGAATCAGCGGTTGAAGGGGGTAGTGAAACTATCTGCTGGTAGCCTCGCCTTTGAAGGCAGCCGGTTTTCTCATGTCCTATTGTCCTAACCGTGTTAATACGAGTCATCTCTCCATTCATATCTAAAACCATGCTATGCTATATCGTGACTATTGCAGACGCGTGAGAAATCTCAACTACCTAGAGAAGCGGAGCATCAGTAGCGCGAGGCACTCAACAATCGCCCTTCCAGTGTTCCGATATCCACCCAAATATCAGGTCCGTTACCGTTTCATTTCGATAGGACGTAACATCATCTGTACTGTAATCGCCGCCACTAAACTTCAAGGCAGTAATGATCCACGGCTGAACATAATCCACAAAAACTAGATCAACCTTCTCTGGATCTTTTCCTTCTGGAAAGGCGATCTCGGTCTGGATGCAGTTGGGGACAACATAAAACTTGATAGGCGCATGAACCGTATCATCACCGTCGTCGCCCAAATCGTCCCTTGTTGTGTATCCTTGGATGAGATCGGGCTCCTTGGCGCTGTCATCGCCATTCACTAGTGGCTTCTGGGCATTTTCGCCGAGAACTTGAACAGAACGCGTACCCTCCGTAGAGGAGGACTCGGACCGGAGTCTCTCGGAAAGTGCCCACTGCTCGGGACTAGCGAGCCATCGTGTATCAAGGGTAGATCCCGCCTCAGAAGCCGTGAACACTGGACCACCACCGTTGAGCAAACCGATGACCTTCTTCGCAGCCTCATACGGCACATCGGGGATATAGTTCCACTTGCTAACAAACGGAGACACGATGTATGTCGAATCAATGGTAAAGGCCCCCTTGAAGATATCGAAACGAACCATGCCCGTGTTCGTAATTGCAAGTCTGGGCACGTCCTTTCTATCTTTCCGAGCAGCGATGTCTGGTACCACTTGCTCCTCAAGCCATGTAAACACGCTAGCATTGCCTGGGTACTCGGCCCGGCTCATCCACAAGTCCCGAGGAGCGCATCCATAAACTTTGTCCAGATCCAACGCCTGGCGGCTTTCAGTGATCAGGTTGGTTACATTACGCCCGTGGTCGGTAGGGAAGGTGGTTTCGTTGAGTCCTGTATGGTAATGTAGGCCGAATAAGTTGTTATCGATGTACCGCCTCTTGAATGTCGGCGATGCTTCTGCGGAGACGTCATCCTTGGACTTTTTCTTGATTCCATCAAGGGACATCCAGCCTATTGTTTCCATATAACGACCACTGGCGATAGCGTAGGCCTTGTCGTCAAACTTGCGGAAGTCTCGCACGTGTGCGTGTCCGCCCAAAAAGGCGATAGGGGTGTACCAATTCTGGTCCCTGATGGTCTTGAAGATCAACTCGAACTCCTTCATGCGCAGGCCAACATGTCCAACAACCACGAAGAGGTCGGGCTTCTCGCGGATGGCCTCCAGAAACCACTCCTCCTTGACTGTGTCCTCAACATCCTGGACGACACTGTTGTTGGCATTTCTGTCAAAATTGAACAAGAATCCAAATGCGACCACAGTGAGTCCCTGGTTCTTTGTCTTGAACTTGCGGTAACGTTGTGCTTGCGGTATTTGGTTGCCCGTTTGAGGTTCTATGTAGTCCAAATTTGAGGCGAGGTACGACTCCTTGTAGTTTGGAACGGTAATTTCGTGTTCGCGCCGGACGGAGTCTGCTATGTATAGTTCGTGGTTGCCGGTACAAATGACATCTATATCCTGCTCCTTGTAGATATCCGATGTGTATTTGCCCTTGGGATTTGATGCATCGTAGAGGCCGTTGCCTTCTATCCGGTCGCCAGTGTCGACGAGTATGATATCAACGCCCTTCTCGTCGGCCTTCTTTCGCATGTGATCGGCGAAGGAGATGTAGTCGCCCCAGTCGGCTGAGTATTGGGGTCTATGTATCGTGAGTGACCGAGTCCAGGATATGGGCCCAGCAAGGACTTACTCTTGCAAATGCCCTCCATGCCAGCCGTGAGTATCTGTCGTGTGTAGGAAGTTGATTTGTCCCCAGTCCAACTCTCGCATCGGCGCGGCGACGGGCGCAGCGGCTCCAGGCTGCATTCCACTAGCGACACTCGCTAGAGAGGCAGCGACCAGGGCGGTCTCGACAAACATGGTGGACTGATGAAAATAGTAGAGGGTCTGAAACTGGAGAAGGTCTCTCAGATGATGGATGTGGAGATGACTTCTGTCCACCCCGTCGTCTGATGATGAAGGTGTAAGTCATGAGCAAGCCGGCGCAGCTGACCATCCGGTGTAAGTGTTGGCGACGATACAATGTACCCACAAGAGCTTCTGGGGAGCTTGATGGCCACTCAAGCGCCCAGGCTGCCGTTGCTGGGTACCTGCGTCATACGCTGCAGGGCGATAAGGCAGATAACGCTACCTGGGTACCCGATATCCCGACCCCTGGCTTAAGAGGTAGTTGCTGTAGAGCATAATTAGGAGAAGGGATAGATGTGCAGAAGAACGGAAATGTAAAATTCATGTGAGCCGGTCGAATTATTTCCAGCGGTATGATGTATATTTACTGGCCAATACGTCGAGCATACTTGGTATGTTCGTTCGTTAATTCCACATCTACATGCTGTAAACAAAGGTCCAAACTGCAGACTGTAGCTCTAGGCGGAGTGGACCTAGCACTAGTCATGGCCTAAGCTCTTGACTTGGGGTTGAATTAACGGAATTTCAGGGTCTCAAATGCGATGCAATTCAAAACGTCCTAGAAATCCTCCAACTCTGGAGCTACCACATCTTCGCGCGGCTACATGTCAACACATGTCAAGAACTGCCGCTCACGGATCCCTCGGGGGGTCTGCTCTGCCCTCCAGGGCGGCAGGCAGGTTCCGCGGCGCACTTTGCACTCGGGGAATGCATACGTAGCGCACGACCCGAACGAGCCTCTCCATGCGGTTGATCCCAAAGTCGGCTTTGCAGTGAAGGACAACATTGCGACCAAGGGCTCTCCGACGACATGCGCTTCAAACATCCTCGCGGGGCAGGAGATCGCCTTCTCGGCGACTATTGTCCAGCAATTGCAGCGCCAGGACCTGGTCGTGGCCGGCAAGACGAATATGGATGAGTTTGGCATGGGCTCCCACTCGACTGCGTCAGCATACGGCTCCGTCTCCAATGCGTCGCCGCTTGAAGCCCGATCAGCTGGAGGAAGCTCGGGAGGTAGCGCTGTCGCAGTGAGTACAGGAACAACCCATCTAGCGCTAGGCACCGATACAGGCGGATCTGTTCGCATGCCCGCCGCGTATACGAAAACAGTCGGCTTCAAGCCCTCCTATGGCATGATATCAAGATGGGGCGTCGTACCATACGCGAATTCCCTGGACACAGTTGGGCTCATAGCGCGAACAGTAGACGAGATTCAGTCGGTCGTCAAGGATATCCGCGGGGAGCATGATCCGAGGGATCCTACTTCTCTGTCCGAAACTACTCGCAAGAGATGTATTGCTCGTGAGAGGCACGTGCCGCGGGACTTGGCAGATTACGAGGGAGATTGGCTGCAAGGTCTCACCTTTGGCATCCCCATCGAATACAACATCGAAGAGCTCGACTCCAGGATCAAGGATGGGTGGATGCAAGCGGCTGAGAAAATTCAACAGCTTGGTGGAAGAGTTGTCCCTGTATCGCTGCCTTCTACCAAAAATGCTCTTTCAGCATACTACGTCATTGCTCCGGCGGAAGCGGCCTCCAATCTTTCCAAATACGATGGGATTCGTTACGGGAAGCGAGCGAAAGAAGCGACGAGTGATGCCCTGGAAGGTGTCTTGTATGCCAAGACACGAGGAGACGGATTTGGCCCGGAAGTAAAGCGTCGCATTCTCTTGGGGTCGTACACTCTAAGCTCCAAAGCCATCGACAACTACTTCATCCAGGCCCAGAAAGTTCGGCAGCTGGTTCGGAAAGACTTCGATCGCGTCTTCAAGCTGCCCAACCCCCTCCGCGATGTGGCGCCTTTCGATCTGAGCGAGATGGACGAATCGATTAGTCTAGAAACCAAACTGGGACCGACTCAGGTAGACTTCATCATTTGCCCGACGGCTCCCACACCTCCGCCGACTCTGGAAGACGTCGCCAAGCAAACACCGTTGGATGCGTATATGAACGATGTTTTCACTGTTCCTGCCAGTCTTGCGGGTCTCCCTGCCATCAGTATACCTATGGACATTCCTGTTGATACAACCAACGAAGTAGAAAAGCACCTCGATTTTGGAGGGCTGCAAATCATTGGGCAATATTGGGATGATGTAATGCTGCTCGCTATAGCGAACGGAGTTAGTCGAGAAATATCCTCACATACGGCCAACCTGTATAATCCTTGAGCGTGGGTTGTGGAATAGATGTGTATAGAAGCTAGGCAGTGGGTATCATAGGAAAAGCCCAGCATTTGTACAATCGAACTTGATAGGAACTGTAAAATCACGCAAATCACCGACTATCGTCTCTCCGACCATCTGAGCGACCTCCCTGTGACCGAGACCGGGATCGTCTCTGATATCTGTCGCTATCGTCGTCCACATCCATCCTCTCGTCCCTGTCTCGACTGTATGGTCGCCTTCTTGAGTCATCGCTCCCCCTGCTCCTAGATCGTGATCGGCTTGGGGGGTCTACCTCCTCGACCTCTCCCTCATCACTGGTTGCATCGCCGTTCGCTTGTGCCTCTCCACTTTCACCATCCATCTCCTCCAGCAGATCCTCGATATCTCCCAGCGGGCTAACCCTCGGCTCCAGCTTCTCCAGGTCTTCCAACAACTCCCTCTTCGTCAACTGCCACAGACTCGTACCGCACACCCTGTCTTTCGAGAGCAGGTCGTCCACGAACTGGTCGACATAGGTCAGTGTCGTGCCTTGTGCGCCCTTCCGCCTGAGTTTCCTTCGGTCTTCCAACATTGGCTCGAGCGTCTTATACACATCCTCGCTCCTCCGTGTCAGCCTAACATAGAACGCCGCCAACACCCTCAAGTACTTGAACTTCTCGCCGCCGTGGCCCATGTACTCCTGCACGATGTCGTCGCCTGGTGCAAGCTGTAGCAGTTTGAAGAGTAGACATAGGAACGGTGTGGGCTTTTGCGCCGAGCCATAGGTACCGCCGATGAATGATACGTGCTGGACCACCCGGTCCACGATGTCGGCTTCATTGAGACCGAAGCATGCGTCCTTGAAGTATATACAATCGATGATACGCCCAACCATGGCTTTCTCGAGCAGGGTCGCGGGGTTCATGCCATTGGGGCAGAGTGGCGCCGAGTATCGATCATCAAGGAAGCGGGAGGGGTCGGCGCGGTGCGTCATGGTGAACAGGTGCGCGATGCGTTTCCGGCGATATGGTGGTGTGTTCTTTTATGACGCTATATTCTTAATGTGAGTAGCCTCCAAGAGAATGAGTCTTTCGAGTGCTGGGACACTGAAAAGGGGTGTGTTTCTGGTCCAAGAGATTTACTATTTGCGATGCCTGGGGCTTTAAGCTTGAGCTTCGCGATCATAGTGGTGGCGCGAACTTTTTGGAGCTGGAGGCGCTATCGATACGTAGCTGGCTGACAGGGGGCAGTGAGCCAAGCGTTAGTTAGTGGATCCTTCAGCTCTATCGCCTTAAATTCAGCTACACAGTAAATGGTGGAGAAAGTATTGATTGTATTGATATAATCGTTCTTCCATGGAACTAATTTGTATTGTATTCTTTGGCCTTGCATTAATTCCTTAGCTCACTGGTGTGTTGTTTCAAGTTTGCCAACTCTCTCTATCCCTATCCAATCGATATTCAGCACGGAGAAAGCATCCCGAGGTCTCGAAGTAGTCCCAGCTTTCCCTGTCCGACTGTAGTATATTCAGCTTTATGCACTTTTCTGTTATACGCTTACGCATATGGGAACATTAATTACAAGATACCCTAAGTATTATGGCATTGGAATAACGAAGCATACATGTAAGCATTGCTACAAACAATATCAAGAACTACGCTCCCTAATACAATACGTAGCTATGCAAAAGGAGTAAGCAAACTGTGAAGTTATATTCATATTGCGTCTCCGAGATTCCCCACTCTCTATATAGCTTCTCTTACGGGGTGGCTTATGATAACAATTGCTTCATTGCTGCTAAGGCTTTTGCATGGCGCAAAAATACTCCAACTCCTCATTGCTCATGTGAGGGAGCTTCTAGTTCTGCACACATGGACACAACAAAATCGAAGTTACAAACAACGTTGTTCAGCTGGTAACTGCCTCAAGACTCCTGTACCCCACATCCAACTTCCTTCCGTTATGAATGATCATGCCCGATAGAGTTGTATCCTGAAGAACCCTACTGTGCGAGGCGCTCTTTTCTTTGCCGGCAGACCTTCGGTGATAGCCATACTTCATGGAGACTACCAAAAAGTAAGGCTATACGTCAGGGATGAAATTTACATTTCGAGTACCTACTTTGGACCAAAGTAGAACCCTAAAGCGACTTGTTGATCTTTTCTCGGGTCAGGAATAGAGGATTCATCACATGTTCGTTGAGAGCATGGTATTCTGTCAGTATTAAGCACAAATAAGCATCTCCAGGTCATGCAGTTTGTCGTTCAAGCGCTAAAGCAGTAACCTCTACAGAACTCTGCTCATGCAGGATCCGTCGATTACTGACTTACTCCTATGTATGGAAAGCTTGTCTTCCAGGAATATCTGTCTTTCGATAGTCGTGAGGATAATGCTACACATGACATGATAGCCAGCTCGTAGATAAATCGCGTAGACGAAACATCCCGTGGGTGCCTTTTGGTTCTCGTTCCTTCCCATTATAAGTTGGGACCATGGTGCAAGTCAACGCCAGACGCCAAGAACATTGATCCATATCCTACAAGTTCCGACCCATATTAAACCTGTTTGAATCCAGCAGATTCAAAATAGATATGGGTATCATAGTGAGGCCGCTATCGAAGCCTGAGAAGCGATCATTGGAGTTGGTCCAGCAATCTCTTCCGTCGTCTATCCATCAATTCCTCTTGAACTTCCTCCAAAGTGGGTAGCTCCCAGCTTTTACCGTCGCCGCTATCGCCAGGCAGAGGTTCCCAGCCCTGCGGTTTCGTACCTTTGCCGCCTTGTCGTAGCAGGGCATCAAATGCCGCCTGTTCCTTTTGCTTCTCGTATTCGAGGAGAGCTTCGTCCTCTTCATCCGGTGCGTATCCGTAGTACTTCGCATCGACAGCCTTCCTCAGGTCATCTCTCTTGTCCAGGGGTTTCTCGTCTTTGTCACTCTGCTTCGCAGCCTCGAATAGCTCTTTCACACCTGGCAGTTCCCTTGCCCTCCCAAAATACCTGTACCCCTTCCCGCCCCCTGGTATCTCTTTCCCGCTTTCATCGTACACCTTGCCTCCACCTCTCATGTAATTGGGCCCACCTAAATTCCGTATCTGCACCTCCCACATGTGTTTTTCTCTCATGAGCTTGTTGATCTCGTCGTTGACATCGCGGATCTGGTAGTCGCTGAGCGCGGGGTCTTGGATCTTGGAGACCTTTCGGCTGATCTCCTTGAGTGTTTGGCCGCGCCATTTCTCGCAGGAGGGTATCGAGTCGACCTCTGTGATGATCTTGGGCCGCCGCGTACGTCCTGCGTCTATGATGCCCAGGTCTGCTGCTTGCGCTTCGCGGAAGCGAAAGAGCATAGACTGGGCTTTCTCACTGTTTCGCGCCTGGGTGTGTTAGCTGGTGGCAGCGCATATGGACATGATTGGCCTACCATCTTGACTGACTGACTGCCTACAACTCTGCTTACAGATGCTTTGCAGCAGTTCTTGGCGGTTCCTCGGGTAGCTGTCGCTGTCGGTCGCTTGCAAACTGGACGTAGTAGCGAGGGGAAACTTCTTTCACAATTGAGCCTTGGGAGCTTCGACAAGTGGGGCTGTCAATTAGCAAGGTGCCAACTAGACTAGTGCTAGCTTGCAGTGGATTGCGCTGCCAATCAGGGGCCAAGTCGCGCCTGCCAAAGAAATCAGTGCAGCCAAACCGACGCGCAAGAAAGTCACTTTCTACAATGCCTTTAGAGACGACCAACTGCGCTGCCGTGAATATACGAAGATTCGAGCTGCAGTGGCCCAGCACCCTTACCAGTTGCTTTGAAGCCATTCCGAGTCTTTCAAAGGTCGCCAGTTCCGCATCAGGACATGTGGCAGCATGCCTCAGTGTCTATTGCCAGCGGCACATTCCCAGCACAAGTGTGAGGACCTGGTAGGTATGGGAATGGACGTTGTATGTCATTCTCAGCCTTGCTACCTTATTTCTTATTTCCTCTTTCCATGCCTTTCATCGTTTATGCGTCATCCAATATCTTGCCCCCTGCCACAGCCTGCAATGATGAGATCTCGTAATTCCTTACATTCTGAGCCATGGACCTTCACGTCGACGGCGCATGAAATCTCCCCAAGAACAGAGATCTGAGCAAGGCTGGCCACACAGTGGTCATGCCCCTTCTTCAAATTGACAGCACCGCCGTCCTTCCCCTACCACCCCTTCCGAGTACTTGCATCTGGCTTAGATGCCGACCGCCGACAAGGACGACAAAGATTGCACAACCCGAGGTCAGCTCGTCAGAGCTGTCCGGTGAGGTTTGAAAAATAGTTTTCAATCGGAGTTGGCAGCGGTGCCTGGGTTCGTTTGGGCCAGTGGTCCGGTGCGGATTGCACTGCCGTCTCTTTGCAAGAGGCATTCAAATTTCTTGCTCACACATACAGAAAGACAAGATACCCGGTGATGACCAATTTCCAAAAAGCCAAATTTGCAGACAACCGCCCGCGGTGACGCGAGGAAGGTTGTTCATGAGAATCAGAAGAGCTAATCTGAGGGTATACTTTCATTCTGTCACGCTTGCTTGCGATATAGCAGCGCACTATACTGGGAGCGATAAACATCAAGCCCAACGTGGGCGCGGATTGGCGGCGTCGTAAGCACTCAATCCTCCTCGGTCGGTTTTCACTATATTCCGAGTCACCAGATCGGATATGGTAACTCGGCCGATGCACTTGGCTCGGCGCTTATCTTCAAAGTCGTAGCCTTACGAAGTCTGCATGATCAGATGCAGGCGACATAAGAGCAACAGCACTCTTATATTCCATACATATATAGGTATGTATCGTGTATTGATCTATTCCAGCGTACTACGAATAGGCTACAATATTCCCTTGTAACAATATTGATATTCCGCGCTCCAACTCCAAGCAAGATGGGTACAGAAGCCGAGTTGGCTGCCTTCAAATCCCCACACGATGTGGTTATTACGACTCAGAGACTCAGACTCCGTCCTATATACCCTTTCACGGATATACATGCGATCCATCGAATGAGGAGAAATCCCAACTCCATGAAATACATGTGAGCACTCTGGATATTTGGCATTTTGTCCTGGTCAGTCGACTAATAGACCATTCAGGACAACAGGTCCTGAGACGGAAGAAGACCCGTTGAAATCTGCCAGTTTTGATCGAATGAGGATTATGACAGCACCTGGAAGCTTTTCATTTGCCGTGGAGCTCAAGCCAAGTGGCGAGGAAGCCTCAGGCCAGATTATTGGATTTCTCGGTCTGTTCAGACCTCCGTCTTGTGGCTACCTCATCGATGAGCCATACTGGGGCAAAGGATACGCCACAGAGGCATCGAAAGGCTTTGTCGAGAAATACTGGGAACACTTTCCCGAGGGGGCGCCGGGTCTCAAGCCCGAGGAACGAAATATCCTCACAGCTCATGTCTTCGAAGGGAACACCGCGAGTGAAGCTGTGCTGAAGAAAACCGGGTTTCGAGAGTTTGGAAAGGAGGTCGAGGAATTACCTTCTGGTAGAATCGTTCGAGCGACGGCATTCAAGATCGAGAGACAGGAGAAGGTGCCTATCCCGGCTGATGTTGCGGGTTTGCCCACATGAAAATCAGAGCATGGGGACATAACGTTATCTTTTACGTCGACTTACATGCTGGCAATGGTGATTGTTTCAACATTACCGAAGTTGAGTGGCACTATTTGGAGGATCCTGTTATTCTATTTGTGCTTCTATTCTTAAATGGGGTTGTCATAGACATCATGATAAAAGAGGTTGGCGATTACCTAGACCACTACTGCTCCCAATCCAATACTTAGTTATTACATATACGCTCTAGAGGTCATCAATTTAACAGTGCTTACATTACAGAAGAGACAAGTCTCACGCCCACTTTTAAAAAAGTAAATTCAGCGTAAGCATCTCGAAACAACCTATCCGCTTGCGATTGGTTACGGTCAGCCAGGGGCCGATGTTCGCCTTTTCTTTGTAGGCGGCTCCTTTCCCTCCTTAACATACGACGAAGACCGGTTTCGTTTTCCTGAAGTCTCGTCTTTGGCGTATTCTCGTTTGTGAGCACGCGAGAGATTATTCGTCAGAGCATACTTCAGCAGCGAATCCTTCAGCTTCCGGACTGGGAACTCGATCGTCTCCTCTTCCTCGACGCGGTCTTTCCAGGGAACAGGTTTCCTCAGCTTCTTCAGCTTGGGCTGCTTCTGATGCTTTTGGACCGCCATCCTACCCATGATGTTGACGCTGACAACAGCCGACGCTGCACTCGCCGCCGTCCTGGGGTAATGCACCTCTCTCAGGGGAGACTCGTCGCCCCACGAGGGTACATACGCTTTGTATTCCTCCTCGCACTCCGGAGAGCAGTACCTCGTCAGCCGCATCAGCTTGTGCAAATCGCCGTCATAGGCATCAATGTTGGGATTGTAGGCCTCGCAGCTCTGTCGGGCTCTGCACCGCGCAAAGTTTTCCTTGTCCGCTAAGAGCTTCTCATCGTACCGCTCGCTGCTATCGTTATACCCCTTGGCGATCGCCTGGACCTGAGCTTCCTGGCACATATAACCTGCCGTGTTACGGCTTCCGGTCACGGCATCGATCTTGCCAGGCTGGACGAGGTTGCATACTAGGTGGCATTGCCGGCAGGCGTCGAAATACCAATAATTATTGCACATGGTGTCCAACCTTGCGGGCTTGCGCGTTGGGAACAGAAGATCTTGAACGAGATCCCAAAGGAAAGAATGCTAACATATACACTTATCCAGACGACTTGAAAACGTGACTTCCTAACAGAGAAGACTTATTCCTCCTAATATATCATCATTTTACAACAAAGAGCTTACACTATCTTCTCTCCGACGTGTCGCTCTTGTATGCAGCAGGGTTCCTTGTCTATCGATTTGCATTGTGTCCCAAATATCCTTGTCTTTAATAAGTCAACTAAAAAGACGTAAACCCCGGCCACATCAGGTGTGAAAAACCTCGGAGAGGTGGCAATACCTAGACTTCAAGGCCAAAATACCTGCTGGCAGCTTTGTCAATTCTTATTGCCGCCCCATAGATACTACACATGGCATCAATCTCTCCGCAATCGCAGTTTTAGGGTCGCTATAAACGTGTTTGTTAATCCACACCAAGCACTTCTATACCGTAACCACGTACGGTCAATCCGATAAGATCAAGGCAACATACCACGGCAGTTCATCCTACTTCGACATGTCTCGAGGGCGTTTAACTTCGTAGACCTATTGCATCTACGCGAGTGCATGAGACATCACTGTAGTTATGTTTTTTATGTGACAGTAGACAGTCAAATGGACCGGCAGAGAATCGCGTAGAGTTCTCACAACTTTACATGAGCCCTGACGAAAGCCTTATTGTTCCGCATTTCCCGATTTGGCCCGCCTTTAGATATTCTCCTTGGCACGTCTAGCGAGCATTACTTCAAACCTTTGAGAGGGCGCGACAGGTGGCGAACTTGAGAATGACATAGACTTATCCGAGACAAGATTTGATAGCACTCGTTGCAATCATAGGTCAGCGCGGCGCATTGACGCGGCACGCGGATACACATGAGTATTCTGATTCATCCCACAGTAAATTATAGTCATACCGTCTGCAAGCTCCATTGAACACACCAGCTCCGTGGCAGGCGCACTCGTTTCGTCTTGGTATCATGATCATACCCCGGAAGACTCAAAGGCCCACAGAAGTGATGAAACCTCTTTTTCTTGATATAACTCCAACGTCAGTGTCCTTCTCAGTATCTTCCTGTAGTCTGGCATGATGTGCCTCAACTCGGAGATCCCAAAGATTTGTGATCCTCTTCAGTCTTGGGTCATCTCAGAGTCCCCAGGTACATTAATGAAGTCCTTGAACAATGCCATTTCCTCAAATGAATTTGCTAGGTTCTCCATTCTCGCCCCCTCTGGATTATTTGGTGCCATACTCAAGTCTCCCATGAAAGTTGCACGTATTCCCTCTTCGATGTTGCTGGATAGCCCGCGTTCCTTGAGTTCATCCAAGAGCTTCCGCGCGTCATCACTCGTTATGTCTGTATCGCGCATTGTCATGGTAAGCAAGGCACGGCCGATCGATTCAGTTATACGAAATGGTCGTCTCAGGGCCTCGTAGCCATACATGCACAACAACAACCACGATCGCCAGGTGGGATCCTCGTTGTCGTGCAGAGCTGCGATGGCGACGTATGTGAGTGCTGTCTGCCAGAGGATTGAGTAGGTCGATTCCTCGTAATTGGACCGGTAGTAGAAAATGAGTTGCCTAAGCTGGTTGATGGACGCTTTGTACGCCGCTTTAGGCGAGCTATCGGCAGCAGAGAACGTTTTCAGCCGCAGTACCCCTATCTCTTCTCGTTGGACGAAGGGACGGAAAATGTCGGTTATGGCCGCATGTATCCACATACTGCGTTTATTAGGGCTCACTAATCGTCGTAATAGATGAGGACATCGGGGTTGTACTTGACTCACTGTAATACCATGACATGATGCGGACTATCAATGTCGCGAAGGACCGGCAAAGGCAGATTCTCCGCCCATGCCAGGATTTCGCGAAATTTCAATTCGGCAAAATCCAGAGACACGTGGTCCTTGGGATCGCCTTCAGTAGAGAAGTACGCCAGACATACTTCTCGCATGATTCGCCAGAATTCACAGACGGCCGGGAACGTGTTGCCCATATACGATGGAAGGATGCAAGGCTCAGGCGTTTTGCCAGAAGAAGATCCACCAGACGAAGATGTGCCAGAGCCTTCTGGGCTGGCGCGACCAGAGTCCCCAGGAATCGGTAAAGTTGGCGGGAACTTGAGGTACACCAGACCAGGCTGCCGGTAGAAGACGGTGACCAACCTGTGATATCAGAACTACCGCTTCTCAATCGGGCGTGTTTTATCCACTCACATTGCCCAGTTGAAGACGCCCCATGCGGCAAAAGAATAGGCGTTCAGTTTCTCATCTGAGAGCTCGGCGAGCTTCAAAGCAGCAGTGTCTTCGTCAACTCCGAGCAGACCCAAGCGTGCCCCCATCCTTACCGACTCTACTTGATAGACAAGCACATCATGGTCCTTACCGTTGCCCATGTAAGCCAGGCTCAACATTTGCGCACCAATCATGGTGAGGATGGAATCGTGATTCTTCTCAATGGTCCACAGGTGAACTGCTTCTGCAGAGAATTGTTGCGCATACTCGTTGGCCTCTTTCTCGATGGCGCTGTACATTTGCTAATAAGGTTTAGCACATCCGAGGATGGACGAAGCAGAGTGTCCAGATGGGACATACGCATCCCCAGTAAAGCAGGGTATTCGCAAGGAAATGAGAACACGAGGTTTGTCCATGGTTGACCAGGTCCGCGATGAACTGCCTCGGCTCGAAGGTGCCAAGAAGTGGGTGATCAGTAACTAGATACAATGAGATGACCTTGGCAGCGAGGTCATTCGGAATTGGAACCGTGGTCCAGAATGAGATGTCCAAGTCATGGAGGCGCTCATCACAAAGCGTAGACTCATGGTTGGTCAAGTCGGCTTGAGAAAGTGGGTGTCGAAAGCGTCTGATGGCAGAGTCAGAATCGATCTCAGGATCGTCGGCGCCTATACTGTGGGTGGTGTCTGGTGTCTTGTCAGGCTGTACTGCCGGCTCGGTACGTGAACTGACCGAACGAAGCAAATGACTCTGCATCAATGCCGGTTTGAAGAGGGAATGGATAACAGGGAACACTACAATATCCGGAGTCAGCAATTCCTCCTTCGGGAATACTCGGCGAACCATATGGGGACGAGTTTACGTGCCAATAGCAAAGCAGAAACGCCTAAGTCGGGGAGCGGGCCACTCCTAGAACAAGCCATAGAGGAGGGCATTGAATCACTCTGCAAATTGCTTACGAATCGGATTCTTGGCCACCAACTCCGTCTCCATTGGGAAACTCTGCCTACTTGGCAAGTGCTCTTGCTTCCCTCCATATCTCGCACTGACTAGAGATAGCACGGTAGTAGGGTCGTGGTTGGACCGCAGGATTTTTAGGATATCAATCGCTACGGATTCTGGCTCAGACTTGAGAAGTTCCATTATCTCTCGCGTCTCATCGCCGGCGTCTCGTTTGTCGCTGTAGAAGCATTTCGCTGTTCCTCTTTTCTGGCAAAGGCCACACACTGGCCGTGCTCCATCGCACTGAGAAACGGGGATGATTAGCAGTAGCAGCGATGACTACAATGTAGTACTAATGAGCGTTTCAGCTCACGCGTGTTTTCTTGGAGCGACACAAGTTGCAGGCCACTGCAACCCCGATGCGTTTGCGCTTGGGCACCTCCTTCGCCGACGTCTCGTGGGCAGGTGCCGTCGAGTCGGCAGCGGAGCCGTTGTCAGGGGCCGGCAGCAAAGACCGATATTCTCGCGGCATAATAGTATGGCTGTGCGATAGGAGCGATTTTAACAAATGCAAGTCTGAACACGTGAGATCTGTTGATAGATTACGAGTTCAGAGCTACCAGATATGAAGTCTCCTGAATCCAACAAGTCAATGATGAAATCCCCTCGTGGGTTGGAGAGCCCAAGAATGACTATATTTAGTGTGGTCACTCGTGAACTGGAGCGCCTTTCACTCTCCCTGCGAGTTGGAGAGCGGTAGACTACACATGTACCGTCGTAAAGACCAAGATAGCAAGGGTGGATGACCATTCCGAGAAGGGACTTACCGACGTTGGATGCGAGACCAGGTACGTGGTAGCAATTGACGTTTCTTGTGCTGCCCCGCTTTCAGAAAGGCAAGGTAGGTAGGCTCCCACACAACTTACTGTGCGCTATGGCGGCGGCGCGCGCTCGGATGGTGATGTCTCGTTAGAGGTTATGGCCAAATATTAGCATCTACATTGTCTGGTAACCTTTGGCCACTCCTACATAATCACTTCCTTGTGACCTTGTCGCCTGCTCTGGTGTCGCCTATACATTGTCGAAAGTACTAGTGCTAGATGGACCTGGCCAGTGAACGAAGACCGATCTTGTCGCCTCCGTCGCTTGGAGCTTTCTGATTGGCTGAAATCCCTGGAGCCAGGTCCGAAGATGTGGCAACGGTCTGCCAAATGTCTCCATCCCGCTCTCTTAAGTTTGACCCAGGAACATAGCGGCTTTACCATCAACTAGTTCGACAGAACTGGTGTGTTCTTTAACCCTACTGCGGGCGAGATTCGTGCTGTCGTGTATGCAGTTGCCCAGAGTATCTCAGCGTCCGATGTTCGATGCCCTTTTTTCCAACAAGCCGTGCGACAAGAATAGTACGCACCACCTTACACGTAGCGGTCAACCCCCTCGCGATCAAGGATCGGAAGAGCTTCGTGTATGCTCGGTCGTGATCATTCAGTCAACCCGGTCTCTTCCAGACTGCAGCTTCCATTGTGACCGAACTATAGCTTCTTACGGAGCACATCAGAGTCGTCCACCATAGCAGCCTCTTAAGCATATAGGATGTCAACCTACATCGTGTCTCTGGGCATTACAACGACATAGCCCCTTCCGATTATTGACAACGAACAACCACTGCCTCGAGGCCTTGAAAACAAGGGACTTCTGCCCGCCACGATGCTCGAGCATGCGAAGCAGCCTTTGTGGGAAGAGCGAACGTCATCGTGGCCAGAACACTGGCAAATACAATACGGTCGACACCACGGTTGGAGGAAAGGAAGCATGAGGTTTTGGATGCCAAAGGTACTACCAAAGGATATGGATATTCTGCGCTTGAGACCATGCTAGTGTGAATGGCTGGAAAGGAGACTCCCCGAGTTGACAAAGCCTACCGATGCTCAAAACGTTGCCCCGTCCAGCATCTTCTGGTGAGAACAGAAGCTCACTGGCCACGAAAGATTCCAGAGCAGACGGACTAGACCTCAAAGCAAGCTTATCGAAAAGCAAACATGAGACATTGACAGATGAACTTTTTCGAAGTGGCCATGACGCTGAAAACATGAGTCGATCTCCCTAAGCAGGTCCAGCAGGTGTTCGGGGACTGTCTTCAAAATAGACCGTGTCCCCATATCTTGATCAGGCAAGCGATGCATGATTCGCGAACATATAAGGCCGTAGTATCTCTTCTATAAACGTTCAGTCGAGCCCAAGGCCTACTACGACTAGGAAGTCACCGGCTTACCAGACCTCTGCCTCCCTTGACCTCCCGAACATCAGAGTTCAGTCAATCGGTCAGCCCTTCACAGAAGGATATGGCGAAATGATCTTCTCGGAAAATTCGCCAAATGCGAAAGAAGACAGCTTTCTGCGGGGTGGCATTTGAGTCTAGAGTTCGTTGTGTCGTAAGTCGTAATCCTGGAGTGCAAGGGAGCTTGATCGCTCCTGGTATCCAAGCCTGAAATTGTCCATGATGACCAACGGTCGCTTCTTTCTCGCGGAAACACATATATCTAACCAAATTCGCCACAGCATGCGTCCGGGCGGATGTGCGTCCGGATCCCCGGTGTCATCATGGGTGACGTTCAGATGCGGGCATTATTGCAGGTATGATGGTGATTGGGCACGTTGTTCCGGATGTCGTCCGGTGAATTGGACGTTCCGTGCATCATGACTACCCTCCACTCAGCTTTCAATCCCGGACGTCGGCTCGCCGCAGTGAGACTCGCTGATGGGTTACTGCAAGATTTCGTAGTTGCTCAACGTGGGTAAGACACAAAAACAACCTGTCGAGGGAGCGTTGAGAACTGTTTTCTACCACTGATGAGACGGTGCCAACACTTATACACATAGCCTTGTCGTATTACCATCAATCTTGAAGAAGTCCCAGTGCCCGGGAAGACGTAGCCGAGCTCCCTACCAATTAGGCAGATGCCCTTGGAGAACTTGATCGGATATCACCTCTTTTCTAGTAGCCTGAGGCTCATGTTTGTTTCTGTCGCGTCTTCGCCAAAATTTATTAAAATTTTAACGCCTGAATGCGCATCGGATTCCTTCTTCAATTCGCGGTTTGATGAGCGACGGGGCGCAGCTTGATCCCAGATGCCGTATGGCAAATGTCCGCATGTTTGTTCCTGACAGAGCTTGGGCTCAACGGCCTCCAACCGAGCAAACCAAATGCCAAGCCATTCAGTAACTATTGATACGAGCCCATGGGTTCGGGTAGTAGCACTTGCTTTCTGAAACCTGCTAGGTTAGTACGCTTGGAATCTGCGTTACAGTATACAGATATCGTGGGTCACATAGCAGCGGTTAGACCTTGACCATTTTAAGCTATAGACCTGATAGGCCGTAATCGCACAAGGCGACTAGACTGCCATCGGTCGGACACTCTGCCGCCTTCTTATCACTGCGAGAAAGTTGCCCTCTGGATCGAAGTGCTGAACATTGAGGCCGTATCGTCTTGACTGAACGTCGCCTGCGCTCTAGGACTTGATTACAGTCCAAGAGTACCATCACCCCGGAATCATCTACCATGTTTGTAACTATGACTCTCCGAGAAAGCGAGTCATAGAGAGGCAACGGTTTCTTATGCGATACCTGATAATTGGATCTCATAGTCATACCAACCAGTTTCGACCCATGGTGTGTTGCGAACAAGCGTTGCATGATCTTACCTACCATGGTATTCAGCATGGTAACAAATAATTATGCCCTCGGTTTACTCTGAGGAAACCCCGTAGGCTTTCGATGAGACAAAACCCCTTCGAGAGCCACCCGGACCGATGTAAAGAGCACGTCTGGGCCGACGACATCCTGCGCCAGACCATGATTGTATCTGGGAATTGCGTTCAACACACACTAAATAGCCCTTCACAAGCTAGTACCGAATACTCGATATGTCTGCGAGCTTCTATGAGATAGGCCTCTTGCCAGACAGGAGAGTTTGGGAAGGAAAGATTTATGTGGTGAAAATGCTGCTCGGCATGCAGTCAATTCATACACATTCACTCGTTGAGTACGAGTGACGTTTCTATCAAGTCTTATCTAAGGATATATTAGTAAAGTAGATCAATAGACTCTTGAAACAAGTATGGTCCAGTCCCTCTCCCGCGTTGCGCCGCAAGCGTAAACATAAACCTTGTACCAAATCTTCCACTGTACCATTTCCTAAGGCATACCTCATAGCTAGAAAATTCTGCCTTGATGAGAATCATACGAGCTTCCAATCCCTCTATTGAAAACGACGGAATGGTTGTAAAGAACGAGGCAAGTCCGAGTTCCCCCCACACAGCTCTCGGGGATTCGGGCCAGCTACCCCTTGTCCGGGCCGGAGCATCTCTTTCACTTACCCATACCGAAAAGATGCAATCCTCCCTGGAGCACGAGAACACATCCTCGAACATAAACGCTCCAGATTTCTCCGGAGCGGGAACTCGAAGCCCTACGTCCATTGTGGCCATAGCACATGAATTCGGGCACATCAATATCCGGGTCCTACCGTAGGATTTCCCCCGTCGTACTGCCACTCCGTCCAGCACTCGCAATTTCTTGGCTCCCTCTAGAGGCTTCCTCATTTCTGGACCAAGCGAGCAAGACATCCGGCAGGGACCAGAACGATGCAGGATTTCAGCTCGCTCATTCTGTCCGCACCACCACCACTGGACGAGGCATGGCTAGCACACGAAGAGTCCGCCGGCCTGCGCAAGCCCAAGCCGGTAATGGCAGCCGTCGAACGCCAGCCAATCTACGCGTCAGAGTGTCGCGTCCGGAACGCAGCTATGATGGCACCTGGGGCGCGGGATCATTACTTATCGCAGGGGATCCACGTGGAAACATTGACTGTCCCTTCAAGGAGGGATAACGACAAGTACGAGATCCCCGTGCTGCGGTACGAGCTTGAAGAGGACTTGAAAAGTGATCGAGACTTGATGGACAAGACCATACTTGTCTACATCCACGGTGGCGGTCTGCTAGTCGGCGAAGCAGAGAGCGAAGATTTGACCTGTCGACGATTGGTCAATAGCTTTGCGTCTTCCGCGGCTCCCACAATCCCTTCCGCACAAGGGCCGACGAAGGGCGCTCGGCAGGACGTCAAGCTGTACTCTATAGGTTACCGGCTGATGCCTCAGGTTCCGGCAAGCACTTGCGTCTCTGACGTCCTGTCTGCTTTCGAGGCGATCCGTGAACTTCACGAGCATGGAAATTTTATCTTGGTCGGATCGTCGTCAGGCGGAGAGCTAGCAGCGCTGCTTTCGCAGACTCTTCTCCCAGGATCGCTTCACGGCCTGGTGCTCCGCTGCCCAGTGACCGCTGATGCTCCATCACATATTCCGGCCCGATTCAAAGAATGGCATACCAGCGCCAGCCCGCGCTTTACTACTTCCCTGTTGGGCCTGTTCAACCGTGAACAACCTCGTGATGGACTGGAGAGGATGCCGCTCGAGATGCCGGTCGAGAAAATCCGTACCCTCAACTTGCCGCGGACGTGGATTCAAGTGTGCTCCAACGATGTTCTGTACTCGGACGGGGTATGTTATGCAAAGCTCTTGCATGATAGTGGGGTCGAGGTCAAGGTCGACGTCGTTGAGGGATGGCCGCACACGTTCTGGTTGAAGGCACCACATCTAGAGCGAGCATTGTTGGCAGATGAAGAGATGTTGAAAGGTCTGGCGTGGATTCTCGGATAGCAATGCGGTATCGATATCTGCCGTGCGGTTTATCGTGGAATAACCTAGATGTCAGTTTTGTCTTTTGCAGGGTACCTCGTTAAACATCACGAAAGGAGATGTGTGTAGAAAATTAGAAATCGTCTCTCGATTTTCGCAGATTTTGCTGCAATACCCGCTCCCTGATCTGCTATCTACAATGCTAGAGTACACAAAGGGAAAGGAAATGTACGAAAGGCGTCTATAGTACGGAGAGATCGCCAAATTTTTCCTGTTCTGTATTAGCAGTGTCACCATTGAGATAATACCATCCATGCATACCTTGTATCCCGGAACTGACCAGCGACCCTTGGAAACCAACTTGGAGGTCTTCTCGTCAATGGAGGGCTCGGCGGCAGCGACTTCGTCCTATGATGTGCCATATTAGCTTCACTTCCGTACACCGTATTTCTCGCTGCTTCCCAGCCGTACAGTCCATAACATACCACAGTAAGCTCCTCGAATGGTCTGGCGGTCTCAATGTTCTTCAGGGTAGCCTCGAGATCCTTCAGCTCCAGGTCGACCTTCTCCTTGGTGGCCTCGGCATTCTTCACAGCCTCAACCTCAAAGGCCTCAATGGCCTTGAGTTGACGGCTCACATCGTAGGTTGCGGGCTTGAACTCCTTGAAGCGTTTCTCAATCTCGTCAATGACGGCCTGGTTCTTAAGGACGCTGCGGTACTTGGCAAAGTCGACGGTGGTGGACTGCTCCGACAGCTGCTGAACCTTTCGGCGGGCGTTCTCGTTGCGCGTTTTGAAGGCCTGGAGCGAGGCGACGGTCTGGCCGCGCAGGCCAAGCGAGGAGGTGACCTTGGCCCAGTCGAGCTTGAGGGCGGCGCTGCGCTGCAAGAGAAGCAAGAAATTAGCTCATGGCTCCAAGATGCAGAGTTTGTCGGCGTTCATGGGATAGTCAATTGAGCCGCGGGTCATCGGGAATGGGATATCGGAGCTCTCAAGAGGCCGTGGTCAGCCGGTGAGACTTACTGCTGCCATTTTTTGCGATGATTAGATGTGTCTTAAGGAGTGGAGAGGTCGAAGCAATTCACGATCAAAGGTTGCTTGCACCAAGGCGGAAGAACTCGGCGTTATGGCCAGTGGAGACCCGGGGCCAAGTCACGTGCACTACTACTAGTCGCGCATACAAACTGCGGCGTTTAGGAGGCGTAGGACAATAATAAATTCAATTTGCAATGTTGAGACTGTCGGTTAATAGAGATGAAGAAAAGAGAATGATGGGAGAGCCTGGTTTAATGTTCAACGGAGGTGCTCATTTGTCTGGTCAAGTACTGGCTTTGGCGTTGAGTGATGCGGAAATGACACCTCACAACGTCTATGCAAATAAGTCGGACAACCAACGCATTAATACGATTTTTCAAGATTCAAATTGATCAAGAAGGTATCGTAGCATGACAATACAAGGCCGGCCATCCTTTCAAGTTTTTCCCATGCGAGATTTTTTGTTTACCCTTGCCGCAATGCTCGCGCCCCGACGCAGATACACCAGTCGCTTCCAACAGGAAGAAGAATAGTAACTTATCCCCCGTCATTAAGCCTAAACGCTTAGAGCCATGATAGAGTTCACTATATCGTTGTCGTTCTCCTTCAGTGCCTTGATAGCCTTCTTGCGGGAGACGCCGGCCTGGGTCATGACGAGCTCAATGTCCTTGTCCTCAAGACCATCGGCATCAACCTCCTCGCCATCATCCTCATCGTCGTCCTTCTTGGCCTCCTCGACAGCCTTGCCGTGGTCGTGGCCAGCGTGGTCGTCGTGGGAGTGCTCGCCAGCGGCAGCAAGTTGCTGAGCAGCAGCCTGCTGGGCAGCCGAGTTGAGATCCTCGATCTTGGCCTCGCCGAAGACGCTATAGAAGAGTCAGTAGTACACTCATGATGGAGGGCCACTCGAGTCAGTGCTCACATGTAGGTGTTGCTGTTAGGCGACTTGTACACCTCCGGGCTGTTGATAACAAACAGGATCTGGAAGCCAACGATTGTCAGTGATTGTCCGTCCAGAGAAGCGGGGTGTATTCATGGTGTTCCCGGATCGTCAGGCTTGGTCCGAGTTGTAGTATCCCTTAGGCCCTCGCGAGGTCATTCCACTCTTCCAATGCCCTGCTACACTTCATGACAAATGCTCCATATACAGAGATTACTCACGTTCTTGGGTCGGCGGAGAGTAACACGGGTGATGCCGGGGACGCGCTGAAGATGCAGCTTCTCTATGGCCTTGCGAGCCTTCTTCTCGTTGCGGCTGTGGATCTGGACAGAGGAGCCACCGGGGCCATCGCCCGTCTCGATTTCGGAGTCGGAGCTGTCATCGTCATCGACGGTAGGCTTGGTGGTGTTAGGCTCGTCGTCAGGGAGCTCCTCGACTCTAGGGTTGGCCATCTTGTCTGTTGGTATAGCTGTTGGTTGCGCGCGAGAATTAGCGATTGAAGGATTTCCAATTGGCTTGGTCTGTCTGAAGCTGTCTGGAGCTAGCTGAGGCCGAGCACACAAACTGGAAAAGCTGGGGGAAGGATTGAACAGCTCGACACAGGGCAGCAAGAGATACGCAAGGCTGATGCAAAGCAATTCCCAGTACAAACAAAATTTACTCACCTAAAACGAAGCTGATTTGTCTTGATTCTAGCGGGGATGATTGGTTGTCGCCTGGGGTTGGTCTGGCTGAGGTGAAAATTGGTGATGTTCAGGCTCACTCCCAGCTGCTAGGGTTCAATTTTCCGTGGCCCATCCACGCTAGGCCTTTTTCGGACTTTATATACTCCAGCATCTGGACAGCGCCTATGAAGTCATGATGGAAAGGAGGTGTACTTGGCACGAAAGAAATCGCAAGTTGGTGCCATCACGAAATCCACATTCATCTTGACAGGGGCAGTTTTTACATGATTTATTTAAGAGGCTCAAGGACGCATTGGGAGCGAGTGATGCGAAGGATTACATTCGGGCCATGAGAAATTATCTCGCAATTATTTCCCATATTCATGCCGCCAGGAAATTGTCCGGCAGACAAATTCTTAATGCTATGCATGTTTGCTTGTGAATGTCCATATATCATTTGACGCCGGTCACCATCTGAGATGCGTAGTGACATACAGTCCCCTCGATGAAGCAAAGGGATCCATCAACTCCAAAAACCCTCAATTCATGCAGACCAGATTTCCGTAGAAAGGTGACTAATAACCACCGTCGCGAGACCCTCGTCGCCGGACAGCTACCAGTCGATGCGTGACCGCTAGGCCCTTTTCAACCCCCGTTCCGTGCTATGCCATGACATTGTGTCGTTTATGCGGAGGCCTTGACCTTGGCGAGGGCCTTGCGCTGCTCGAATCGTCGCTGCTTCTTGAGGCGGAGGACCTTGAATCGCTCAAAGTCGGTGAGGTTCCTGCGCTTCTCCTTCTGGTCCTTAGCCTTGGCCCAGCTGCTCTCCTTCCACTTGGCGTCGATCTCTGCCTTCTCCCAAGCCTTCTTGACGGTGCCAGTGCGGGCAGCACGGGGCAGCTTCTCGACAACGAATGGCGCAAGGAGAACGTCGGTGAGTCTGAGGGCTTGTCTGGGGACAACGAGCTTGGGATCCGACGAGGGGCCGTCAACCAGAATCTAAATACTCAGTCAATTCCCGTCTCATTCCGTTGGGGACTTTTTCGGGTCAAACCTACGCGCTTGTGGTCGATAATCTCTACGATCGCGGCCAGGCGACCAGTGAAGGTACCCTCTTGGAGGAGGACGACACGGCCCACCTCCACGTTCCGCCAGTTGGATGCAATGATCGAAGCCTCGCCCATTATGTCGGTCTGTTTGCGAAAGTGTCGAAATTAGCGGGTGTCGGTCTGGAATGAGAAAGAATGGAAAGGTCGCTGCGCTGACGTACCGTTGTGTTGATGCCGGGGGATTGTCGTGTGTTGTTTGTTCGCTGGCTGCGCAAAATCCTTACCAAGCCCGGTTGCCTTTCAAAAATATCGAGTTTTGGTGCGTGTGGCTTAAAGACAATTAGAGCAACCCCAAAAAATTCTCGGACTTTTGCGCTAGCCGATCCGACAATGCCAGGCTCAGAACGGCTAGCGTAGACGAGTGCCAGTGTGGGTCCATCATTGCAGCTACCAAAAAGTGCAAAATAATTTTCTTCCTCTGCAGCAATCTTCCTTCAGCTTCACACTCCAACACCGGGTTTCTCTTTCGCTCTTCATTTTGCATCACTTCAAGCCACGCACGGTGAAGGAGGGAGCATACAACTGTTCATCTCGTACTAATTGATCGGCCCAGTGACTTCCTACTGCCACATTCCGCTTATGCGCTTCAAGGTAAGGACATATTCCTACTACTCCTTCTCTCACATCCCACTCATATGATGAGGTAATTTGCGATTGATTCTGCCACGATGGCGCCCTCGCCGGGGCTGCTATATCGGGTGGAAAGGTGATATTTAATTCTTACATATTCTGATAACAACTCAATTATCTGACAATTCTTGACACATGGAGAAAGAACCTCAGCTAATCTGATAATCAGGTAACCCTATCTTGTTTTGTGTTCAGTGGAGGCAGTGTTTTCGTCAAGTAGTTATGTTAGCAGTAGACATCCAATTTTTCTCTTGCATACATGTTGTTGTGGCCTGGTGAAACATGTCTTGCTCGACATTGACCTAGAGTTACTGGAACTATCACACCTGCCCACAGCAAAAGCTCAATCATGTTTCCACCAACGCACACCACTTGCAATCATCAGCTTTGGTCTCTGTCCCCAACTTTGTCAAGCTCTGTAGCCACATAGCACTCGATCCGCATTGTTGGGGTGGTTACCCATACATGTTCATAGCACGCCGCGTGGATAAACTGGTTTATCTTGGTGAAATAATGATCTATATCAGTCGCTCTGACTTCGCCTCGCCAACTATAATACGTACCAGTAGTACAGGTGACGCGTCACCACTCCCTTGGTATTTATGGTATAGATTGTCAAAAACAGTACTAGTTGTAACCATGATTCCAGCCCCCAGAGCATCCAATGCTCTGCCACAACCGTTCGGGTTGATCTTTAGTTTTCGCTACTCAGTGACACATTCAGCCCAGATCCACCACTATAGAGCTGTTAAGCCATGTCATGGTTTGGAACTCTCATTTCTATCACAACCATCTGTACACCTTTGTAATGATGCCTAATCACGGGATCAAGAACTGTTCGGACTTGGATGTTGCACTTTTACGCTTCTCTGATTGTCTATCAGCAGCAGAAGCCACTTGCAATAAGATTACAATTATCGTGCACCAATCTAGTCAGATCTAAAAGGCAATGCCCGATAATGTTACCTATGTTTTCCTATTAGTAGCTAGACCTCTTCAATTTTGATTCCGCATCACACACATCAAATTCATGGCTGTCGTTCACGGGGTCCAGGTTGAACAGCTGGTACAAAGTCTCGGACCGGAAACGTGCTATATGTTCTCACAAGAAAAAGCACACAGCTCAACTTAGCAGCCATTGGTATAATAAGAACTTTCATCCATAGAGCGAGAACTCAAAATCTCCTGCTTATATGTATTTATGGTCCGTCACCATCGTTGTATTATCATTCACTTGTTGCGAACAACTCCAAGCACAAATTAACAGATTGAGGATACAAACAGACATGTTGTTGAAATGCAATGCAATGCAAGAGCTTGATCATAAAGTCTATCGCCTTCTTGTGAACTACGAACTACATAGATCTGATGCGGTCCATTGTCAACCTCCAGTGGGCGCAGCGCACACAATGCGGAGTAAACCCGCACTCTCCTGCCGGCTGCAGCTAGAGCGCGAACTAACGACAAATGCCGCGAGATAATCCACAATTTCTTGCATCATACCCGCGGTAATACATAGAGTGCCAATGAGGTCCTTTAGGCGTTAATACACAAACACATCACCAGCGCCCTTGCATCTCCAGGAACGGCGCCCAAGACTTGTCACAGGAGGCAGGGGTTAATGACAAGTGAAGCACAATTTTTTAACTAAGTGTGATAACACCGGAGTACCGCTTGCTGCTTTGAGAATTGGCGCTACCCGCGGCATGGCATCGAAAGCGATTATTTTGCCGGGGCAAGCTATCGGTGCTTCGGCCCCAGGTCTTGGCTTATCCGGGCATGGACTATAAAGTAAGGTGAGATCGGGAACAGGGGTTATCTGTGCGGGGGATCTTGGGGTTTAGTTAGATTCTTGGAGAATTGATGTCTTCTGTTTTCTAAGCCGACTCTTGCAGTTAGACATTCACACCTGCTAGGATGATTCAGGGTGAAGTGAGAGTTGATTGGAACGTCTACCTCTGAGCGCAACAGTGAATCTAAGAAACGCGACGAATCGCAACGCATGCACGCCAAAGATCACGATGGTTTTCTCGCCGCCGGCCTGGGTGCCAAAGCTCCCATTCGGTAGGAATGCTGCTCTTCCTGTTTTGCTGTCAGCTTATGTGTTTCATTCCACGATCATGATACTAACATCCGTTCGCTCAAAGATCCTCCAGATTCGATCACCATCGGCGAGTTCTGGAGTAATGAGAAGTATGGCCGGCTTTCACTTGACAAGTCCCAAACGCCTTTCACTTGTGGTGTGTCAGGGAAATCCTACAGCAGTGCCCAGATGAAGGAACGGTCTGAGCTCCTCGCCCGCGGCCTGGCGAAGCGCCTGGGTTGGCGAGCGAACGAGGAGACGCACTGGGACAAGGTTGTGGGTGTATTCTCATTTAATTCGGTGAGTCCGGTCGATATCCTCATATGCAAATCTCCTGCGTAATGGCATCCTAGCCGTGTGACAAGGCACTAAGTTTGAGTCGGGAAGATTGACTACATCATGTCCACGCTCGCGGTTCATCGACTCTCCGGCATCGCAACACCGGCAAACGCCATGTATTCGGCCTCGGAGCTAGAGTACCAGCTCAAAGCATCAGGTGCCAAGGTTCTGTTCACCTGTGTGCCATTGCTCGAGACGGCGTTGAAGGCGGCAAAGTCGGTGGGTATCTCGGAGGACAAGGTGTTTCTCATGGAAGGGGCCTGGGAACAGCCAAAGCAGAGGCTACCATACAAAACGCTCGACGATTTGATCGAAGAGGGCAGGTCACTACCTGAAATGGAGCCGTTGCATTGGTCAAAAGGGCAAGGTGCAAGGCAGGTTGCGTATTTGTGCTTCTCCAGTGGTACATCGGGTCTTCCTGTAAGTTGAACGTTTGGATTCTATGGTCACCGTGACTTACAACAAGACAGAAAGCCGTTATGATTTCACACCGCAATGTTATAGCAAACATGATGCAAGTTCGTTGGCATGAGTCTGTCGGGCGCGAGAAGCTAGGGGTAGAAACGCAGACCACGCTTGGTCTACTACCGATAAGTCACATCTATGGCCTTGTCGTTGTGACGCTTTCTGCCATCTATCGCGGTGATGGGGTGATCATCCTCCCGCGGTTCGAACTACAGCGTCTATTGGAAACTATCCAGCGCTTCAAGGTCAACTTCCTATACCTCGTGCCGCCGATCATCATTCAGCTCCTCCGCAATCCAGAGCTTTGCGCCAAGTACGACCTCTCATCTGCGCGCTTCATATACACGGGCGCCGCCCCGCTGGGCGCTGAGACGCACCAGGACGTCATCAAGGCCTTTCCCAATCTCAATATTGGACAGGGCTACGGCATGACCGAGACAAGCACTGTGACGATCAGTACGAGCGAGCATGATGTCGTTATCGGGACTTCTGGGTCTCTTGTGCCTGGTACTCAGGCCAAGATCCTAGATGAGGAGGGTAAGGAGGTCACCGAGTATGGGAAACGCGGTGAACTCTATGTTCAGAGCCCTAGTGTGACTTTAGGGTATCTCAATAACGAGCGGGCGACTGCGGAAGCATTCGTGCACGATGATAATGGAAGGTGGTTACGGACAGGCGATGTGGCGGTGGTTACAACGAACGAGCAAGGAGTCGAGCACCTGTCAATTGTGGACCGGATAAAGGAATTGATCAAGACTAAGGTATGGATATTGAAAATCCACCTCAAGTGTTTGAATAAATGATGCTAATACTATTGACAGGGTCACCAAGTAGCACCGGCCGAGCTTGAGGCTCACCTTCTATCCCATCCCGCAGTCAACGACTGTACGGTGATTCCGGTACCGGATGAAGATGCCGGTGAAGTGCCAAAAGCATTCGTTGTCAAAGCAGCTGCCTACAAAGACAAGTCGGACGAGGAAACAGCGAGAGAAATCAGCAAACACGTTCAGGATCATAAATCAAGGTACAAGTGGCTGAAAGGAGGAGTCGAGTTCATTGATGTTGTTCCTAAGAGCCCAAGTGGAAAGATTCTGAGGCGTTTGCTGAAGGATAAAGATAAGGAGGCTAGAAGGAAGGCCGGCGCCAAGCTGTAGGTCGATAAGTATGTAGCGGATCACGCCATCTAATCACATGTAACTGCCGTACTAATGTGATCACTTTGTTGTATGTACCAAAAAAGGGCGTATACTCGAGCATATTCAAGTTGCACGGAACGCTGAGTCGAAACAGTACCGCGATGTACCCACAGGCATAGTAGACGACCACTAGGAGAACAACCGCGAATGTGTCAAATTATGTTCATTCATGTTGCATGAAGTGACCTGGATCCATTCCTGGGTGTTCATGATATGCTATTTCCCCAACGCCAAACATGATATTGTCATTGCTAGACTTTCAACCATTAGGCCTTGCCCTTGCGCTTGAGGTACTCCTCTTCCTCTTGCTGGAGCTCGGCATCGATCTTGGCTCCCTTTGACGGCTCGTTACCGTGCAGCTTGGCCTGGGGATAAGTTAGTATCAACCAATTAAAGCATAAATGCCTTCGACTGCAGGTGAAACACGTACAGGTAGGGTGGGGTCCTCCTTCAGTGCCTTGGTCTGGGGGCTGTCCTCGTCCTTCTTGCTCTCCTCCGCTGCGAGGCGGTTGGCGATGGATCGCTCATCCTCTGTGGCGTGTCAATATACGGTCAAGAAATAGAGGGCAGCCGTGGGGGAAACATACTGGAGTCATTGGCCTGGTGAGAGTTCTCCTTGCCCTCCTCGAAGCGGGTGGCATTGTTGAGCTCGGACTGAGGGGCGTTGCGCTGGTCGCCAGCCTCGTAGACGCCAGAAGTGCCAACAGAAGATTGTCCAGACATTTTGGTTGATGTAGTTTGTGTGGTTTGTGAATGATTTTGTGTCAAGATTGAGGTGATCAAGGGTATCAAGAGCTTGGTGAATGAAGATGAGAAGTGTAGAATATTGCGAATTGTAGCTGCTAGCTATGATTTTATTCTACAACATACCCCTCCAAGCTGCACAGGTGCTCATACGTCATTACCTACCTTATCGCGCTATCTGTCCAGATTCTCGCGTGTCCTTGGTGCCTGACGCCGTTCCTGAATCGCATTACCTCAGAATTGCTACGTCCTGCGGGCGAAAAATGTGTATAACGGAGGCTCGACGTCATAGATGACAGAGGGGTGCGGCGCTTTAGCACATCAGTGGAGTACGCTAGGAGCTTGCCTAGCGGGGACAATTCTCAAGCACGCGAGCCTCATCATACCCCTGGCCTGCCAGCTGCCTCTAGTCCTCTGACGGCCCGTCTGCTTTACCCCTACAAGCGTGTCGCGAACGACGGTCCAAAATTTCGAGCTTCGAGAAGCAGAGCAGACGACAGCAAGCAATCGGGTCGACAGCTCCACTAACCGCCACCATGTCGATGTTCAGGGCCAAGAAGCTCGATATAGGGTCTTTCCTCAATATCAAGGTCATCCGCGACCACACCAAGAGAAAGGTCTTTGCGGCGCACGAGCCAGAAAGGTGTGCTTCCAACCACGTTGTCCCGAACCGCTGCGATTAGGAGAACTGGTGCTAACCGCGCGCCGAATAGACAAGCACTCCGATACATCATCCAAAACACGACACTTCCTGCGAGGGCGAGGGCTGAAGCCCAGCTTCAATTGACGCAGATGCACTGCTACACCCGACCAACCCAGATCCGCGGCAGATGTTTGCTAGGAGGAAAGGGGCGAGGTATTTTTAGGGACTTTAGGATGTCGAGAGTATGCTAAATCAGAACAAGTACCTGTTGGGTCTTCTGCTAATCGATATTTCAGTACAACTTCAGAATGCAAGCTTTGGAGGGTAACCTTCCTGGTGTGAGGAAGGCTAGCTGGTAAACGCTTGTGAAGTGGTTGCATATATGGCAGACAAGGAGCATTGCGAAATGATAGATCTGAAGATCTTGGGCATGTAAAATACATATGTACAACAACATCCATGTACAATTATGCTCGAGGTGCCTTTATCTGGTGTGCCGTGAAATACGTCTCAGAGTTTTGATAAAGAATTACATTAAATCAGCTCTCAGCATCAAAAACAACCCACTGAGGACCATTCGATAGGTTGAGCTCTATGGTTTTTGCTTTGGGTAGGGGTTGCGAAGCACATGCAACCGGGTGAATTGTTGTCTCCTACAATCTATTGACATGCAAGTTTCCGGTTAACCCCGTTTGTATGCAACAAGCAAGTGAAGATACTGAAGTATAATATCTACCTAAGTACTTTTCCACCCATACGTGTTTCTGCCTTGGATTAGTGATCTCGCACCAACCAAAGCCTGGCAACTGTTCGGGAAACTTACGGATCGTTCTTTCCTGTTGCAAAGCCAGGCCGAATCAGTTGATGAGACTTCATTTTGAACTTTGTTCATTCCAATCTCCCACTCTTGGATTCCCAACCTCATCAACCATACCACAACATATTGAGTTTGCAACAAATAGATCTGCCATCTCACCAATCACCAATCATTAGCATCTCTCCCATCACCAAGCGGTAATATTCGACGCTAGATACGCCGGCCATCAAGATGTTCTATCGACCTTGGGAAGGTCTCCCTGCAGATCCCAGCTTTTCTTCAGATCTGAAAGAACTTGGGCAAGTCATGTCCATGGTCTATCCTCTTATTTTCACATCTCTAACTCAGCATAGCTACCATGTCCATGAGTCTGATGAGATTCGCTCCATCGAAAACCCGAACAACTATTTCAAGTTCTTCATCAGCAAGAACCAGCGCCACAATGAACGCCAGCGCTTTGCCATGAACGGTATGTGATGATTTGCAATCTCTCCCGATCTCTTGCAACTCAAAGAATACATTGTAGTAGTCTCGATATTGACCAATGTATAGAAGCTATTGAGAAGGAAGTCCATGCCCGCCTCGAGTCACTTGGTCTCAAGAAGACCCTTCTCCCACTCGGCACCACTTCCATCGACGAACCCAACGTTCCCATCTTCGTTTCTTCTACCATCAAGGCCAGGTCGCGCGTTGTCATCATCATTGGAGAGACCTACCAAGATCTTGGCATCATTGCTCACCGCGTCCTTGGCGGTCCCGGCGGCGTAACCAAGGGCAGCATGGCCAGCGTCGTTGGCACCCTTCTGTGTCAACCCTCATCTCCCACGGATCATTCTCAGCCCGGCTTCATCCTCGCCAACACCGGCCAGTATATCTGGCACCCTTCCCTCAAGCGCTGTACGACCATCGTTGGCTCCGAAGGCGCGCCCATGCCATCTGCCGTACATGCGGGCATAAAGTGGTATGGCAAGGTGGGCAAGGATCGGGTCAAGGGTAGCGAGAATACGAAGGAGCATATCATGACGATATTTGAGAGTGTTGTGCCGGCTTACGTGAATGGAGATGCATCCATCGACATCATTGCTGTTGGTGACGGTGCGGATGCGCTCGTGCAGTACTTGGACTGGAGCGAAACGTGGAAGAAACTGACGGGAAGAATCAACTGTCTTGCCATTATTGGTGGGTATCATGACGTTGAGGAGTTGAAGTGTGACGCTTTCCGCCAGTTCTTGCGCGAGGTGGGTTCCCCTTCTCTTCTATGCGACGCAGTCCTTCTATAGGCTGTGCTCTGATCACATCCCTCTGAAACATATTCACGGCATGGCGTTACCGATACTGACTCTCTCTCCCAGAAAGCCCGCGCCTACGCGACCTGCAGCGAGCCGCTTGGCTTACCCATCTCGGGACCGGACGGCAACCCGAACACAATGACTTTCACGCGCCTCGGTTGTCCCCTGTACAGCGGCGGCGAGCCGCACTTCGTCGAGACACTTCTCATCCACGCACTTCCGCACCTTGCAGACTGGCTCCGCGAGGTCACCGAGGCGGGTAAGAACAATTACCGCAATCCAAATATGATCGTCATATACAAGGACCCCGAGGATGTAACACGACAGTTCGAGCCCGACTGGAGCAAGTGGCAGAACGCACCGCTTCATGACCAACCGCCGACGGATTTTGGAAGTGTCGACCCGAAAGCGGACATCAGTGGTGAAGGCAAGGAGACCGACGATGATGACAAGGAGAAGCAGGCCAAGCTTGACAAGGCTGTCCTCGACGACGTCGATGAGGATGAGCGAGATCAGGAGATCAAGGATCTAGAGAAGATGCTGATGCTGATGGACAAGGTCGAGGACGAGACATTCTAGCCTGGAGGTTTCCAAGCTCACATTGACATTGCCCGGCACCATACTCGTTCAACTTTCACCCGATCACGAGAATGAAATTGAGACATGCTGAATTGTTCTCGTCTATAGTTGAAGAACATAGTGTCTCGTATCATATTATATACATCAGTGACTGTGATAATATTTTTGATGTTTGCGAATCGCTACAGAAGCCAGGAGTGTGAAACCCCGCCAAGACCCAGCACATTCTTTAAGCACGGAACAGACTTCCAATACCTGACTTAGGCGCATCCAGTTCATCCAGCAGATCCTGTGACCGTTTGACCCTCTCCTGAACCACATGTTCCTCCGCTGCCCAGCGACCATTCTCGTCTGCCTTGGCCTGACCATCTCCCCACAATCCGAACCACCTACTCGATGGCACCGAGATGGCACTTTCTTTCCGTTCCTTTTCTTCTTTTGCCAGCTTGGAGGCCATCTTCATCCAGTTATCCAAGCCCGCACTCAAGCACTCCTTACAAGTCTTGGTCGCATCATCGTCCAGGCTGGCATCCGATGTGAGCTTACGCAATTGCTCCTCGGCAATATCCACAGCCTCCCGGGTCCAGGCTAGTCCCTCTTCACGTCCCGCCGCCCCTGAGCGGCTGGCATACATGATCTCACCGATATAGACGTTGAGTCCGGCTTCTTCGCATAAGCCCTTGGCGTCACGAATTGGAGGCGAGTTTCCATCGGGTGGCGGTGGAGGATAGGCAGGTGGTGCGACGAATCGCTTCACCACGCCGATAATGTTCTCCGCTGACCATGGTGTTTTGGTACCCACTGGTATTTCGGGCTGTGTTGATACTCTAGAAGCCGTCGCAGGAAGAGAACGGCGTGCGCGAAGGATGGATATCAACATGGGCAATGAGGCCGAGAGTTCTCCGTTCCTGGCCTTGTGCGCTGCAAAGGCGGTCAGTGATGTGAGTAGGTTCGTGGAAGGGCTGCTGTCGGCGCCCTCTCGGAGAACGTATTTTGTTGTGTCGTACGGTAGTGCCGACTGTGGTGTGTTCTCGGTCGCTAACTGCAGCGCCCACTCGTACATCCTCTCCGCTGCTTCTGGTACCCCCTTGAAGTCTAGCCAAGATGCATATTCCAGCGCTGTGTCCATCTTCTGCTTGTTGGTAAAACCCCTCGTCGTGAGGATCCTCATATAGTAGGTCTCCGGGGGTTCATAGAACGGCTCGCAGTCCTTCTCGTGTGGTGCACTCGGCGATCCAGGGGGGATGGGTTTCGGGCTTGGATTCGATGGGCCAAAGACCTGGTCTGCTGGGAATACAACTCCACGCTTCGTGTCCAAGACGTGGTTATCGAGCTGCTCGGCTGCCTTGGCGCAATTCATCAGGACCTCATAGTAGCCTCTCCTCCATGGCTCACTCTTGCCCGTGACGTCGTAGCCTGACTTTCCCACGTCCGCGATGTATATCCCTCCCTCCGTGAGGTCCTGCAGTCCCGCGCCATCGATGTTCGGGTCCTCCAGTCGTTCCAGTATGTTCCGCGCATAGTTGCCAATCTGTACCCAATTCGGTTCCGGGGTATCGTTCCGATCAGGGCCCCATCGCAACAGGCGGAATCGCAGGCGCGTGACAAAGCTCCATTCGTGTGGACTAGGATACCTCCTCTCGAGCCATTCTTGCTGAACGCTATAGTAGGCGATCAAAAGACATGCGGCAATGGCCCAGGTGTACACGATGTATTTGAATCCCAAAACGACCTCGTATACAAGCCACCTCTTGCGCTCGGTTGTAAGATATCTGAATTGGTGGTTTCTTGCCAGGGGCACGGATAGGAAGGGGAGCTGCGGACGGTTTTGCGAAGTGAGGTTCGTATGGCGGGTGAAGAATCTGGCTGCACCAGCCGACGTCGACGGTTTGGCAGAGCGCAAGAGGAATACGCGACGAAGAACAAGTCGGGACTGCATCTTGACTGCTCTATGCGAGCTTTTCGGACCCAGGTGCTCAAGTTTCCCAGGTCTTTAAGGTGTAACTGCAATGTAGAGCTTAGCCTCTGGCTTGCTCAGGCCATCGTCCAGCGGTTGCTTCTGTGCAAGTCTGGTCGGAAGTCCTCAGTCCACAAGAGGACTGGTGTCGGAAAGCCGAGGGAGGTTGCTTTTGGCTTATTGAGATCGTTCTTATGAACTGAGTGCTGAGAGATTGTCTTCAGATTGGACGTGCCGGCCGACCTGGAAGCTTTCTGCGCCAAGGCTCGTCTTGCCCCACCGGCTCCTCACAGGGGTTTACAATAAAGTACCCGCAGCGGGCCGCATCCTCAGGTCGGTTCATTTCCACCTCCATTTATATACTCTACTCCTCAGTGGACGAAGGGGTCGGCAATCTATTCTCCCTTTTCCCTATCCCTGCATATGTTCTCATGAGTCGTCTCAGCCAACACGAAATGCTGCAGAATGTTGATAGACTGGTTCAGGGCCGAAGGGGATTGCGCAGTTCTAGTCTGTGCAGACACTTTCAGGATGTTGAACAAGACAAACTAAATTCCATGTATTTGAATGTCCAGTGCTCGCTTCAATTCATATCAAGCATTTTTAAGTTAGTCTGACATGGCCGCTCAGCAATAGTTTAAATGGCGATTGGGGTCTAGGTTGGATACAAGACAATAATCATCACAATACATGATACGACCATAGGTTCTAGGGAACTCGGCATCACGGTCCATTTTGTCTGAAACGAGTCTAAAGTCTCAGACGGCGAGCCTGTACCAGCCAGTAATCTGAAAAGTATTGTCGCCACCTTCTCCGTTGACCTAGTCTAAACTGGAAATAGATTTCGAGTACAACATACGAGGAGCAACCCCCTCATAAACAAGCCATTTGATATTTGCGGTGCCGTCATCCGCGCGCTCGAGGTCGAGAGTATTTGGGTAAATATCATTTAGGAGGCCAAAATCATACTGATCAATAAGACGTATAATACTATAATATCGATATCATTGCAACAGATGTTAAAAGTCAGACATAAAATCATGACCACGTACTTTTCACGGGACCATCAAGTGCATTCAGAGTACACCTCGCTTCAGTTGTCTTGACTAATTTTTCTCACTCAGTTGAACTAGCCATAATCTGCTGCGACTCGTAGGTACGATGGGTACGAGTCAGCCGTTATTCTTGGTCTCCAATGTAGGCAAATGCTGACATGAGGTGGGATAGGTCTTCGATACATGCATTGGTCCAAGTTCGAGCGTCTATTTGATAACATATAAGACGATGGTGCCTTACTCCCATACGGCTATTCCTTAACTACCTTACTGACAGACTAATTTAATATGGTGCAAAGCCCTTGAAACATGGCATGGTCCCGGGCAAGACACTGGAGAGCACAGTTCATCGCACCACGCAGTGGAAGCTTTAAATGAGCGTGGCTCTTAGAGAAAAACCAAGCCTACATTATTCATAATGACCTCAACGATGCTTACGGGAAAGCCTCGAAACGAGCTACCGCGGTCACTACTATCATCTACTGGCTCTGGCTTGCTCACCCAAACACTATGGGTCTATAGGACGATGATCACTGCTTTTCTTGTGGCAGAAGAGCTTGCCTTTTCTGGTCCCCAATCATCAGTGACCACTGCGGCTCTTTTACGGAGATATACGTGAGCCATCCTGGGGCGATTGACCTTCGGCTAGGCCAGCCGGGCGCTTGTGCTGCCGGCAAGTGTCTCCGTTTAACATGGTGCGGTTCGGGCGCTATGGCACTACGTTGCACTGGTTGTACTGGAGTAAGTTTCAAATATTACAGAACTCAGTCTGTCGAATACTGGAACATATGTCTTTAGACGGATAACTTCTTTGTTGCAGGATATTGGGTGTTGGGGCGAACTCGCATAGGTAATGAATGTGATGGAGAATGATATATGAGCGGTAAACAACATCATCCATTGGTTATCGCAGGCGTACATGGTCAGCCTTAAAACATATGCAATTGGGACGCTCTTCTAAATTGGTGTACACTGGAAACCCTGCTCAATCCACTGTTTTGTTCTTATACGACCTATACGTTCCTGCAGGCTACTCGCCTGCGATTGAAGGGCTCTCCACCATCTGATACTTGTCGTCAATCTATATTATGATGTCTATATATCTCGGAGGAGGTACTTACGTCCTTCAACAATAAGAATAAAGAGACAATTGGAAACAAGCCAATGGAGGAGGGTGCTCACAACCAATAGTGGAACGCTGTATTTGTACGGTAGTTGAAGTCTGTAGGTGGACACCTGCTCGCCAGGTGGATCAGAGACCCTGAGAGGTATATATTTACGACCAAAAGAATGCGATTCCTGCTCAACCATGAGTTGTGTGTGTGAAGTGTATTGATTGTGAGATAAAGAAAAGAAAGAATGACCTGAGGTATCTTGACGCTGATAAGGGTAGCAAGGTAGCCAGGCGGTGACACTCCGAATACATACAATGTTTGGAAGTCTTCAGTCAGACCGAAGCTGTTTACTCTGTCGAAGAAATTATTTGGCTGCTGCCACGGCTGGTATAATCGGACCTTTGGAGCCAGATAAAAATACTGCTAAGCCAGGAAAGTACATACCCATTGAGGCTGGAGAATACAACACCGACGAGGAGAGCAACCAGGGGGACAAAGCTAGGGTAATATACCTGAATCCAAATCGAGCGGGCAGCTGCGGAATGCAAGCGGTGACCCTTAGCAAGCCACCGGCGTGGTCGGATCGCAAGCTTAAGTTCAGAGTCACGGCTACCGGAGTATATTTCCCGAGGTTCGAACCCGATGTTACGAGCCTCTGTTAAATGTAACGTCCCAAGTCGAAGTGTGTTAGGATCAGTATTGCTAAGAAATAATTCAATGGCGTTCCTAGGTGTAACAAGTAAGACATCCGTCAACTTGCTCGAGACCACTATACAGGTACCGGCCTTGGCCAGGACGCAGAGTATCACAATCAGAATCAGAGTATCGGATACCCTCACTTGACAGTTTGCTGGCTCCATAAGACAGTTTTTGACTTGTAAAGTTCGTGCATCTACGTGAGCCATATACCCCTGAAACAATTCGGCCGTTGAAGGCACATTTCCTAGGCCATCTTCGACGAACGATAGCGGTATAACTTCGTGGAAATCTGGGTTGTAACGTGGCTGAGAAGTTCCGAGGCCGAAAATACGTCCGCACCAGTGGTCAAATGCAGCGAGGTCTTGTTTGAACCCTTGTGAGTGGACATCACTCCATCCACGTAATCAGGAGTGTCATAAGCTCGAGGGCTATCGAATACCGTGGGTGCATTGCGCCCAGAACCAGAGGGAATTGACGGCTTCTGGTGGGATTCTAGAGTCCCAAATATCACTCAAATTGCTGGCAGGGGCAAACGTAAAGACTTGGCTCCGTTTCCACCCTTGAGTTGTTGAGGTCCCAGTGTTCACAACCATGACGAGGCTCTTGAACTCAGTGTGAACCTTGTAGGGCCTGTATTCTTCCAGGCAGTATCTTGTGTCCAAGACGCCTCTGACCCCACGAACGACGACATCGGCTATCATGCACATGACTCTGGGCACAGCAGCGGCCAGTCCCTGGTGCATCGCCACATATTGGTAGACTCTGCCAGCCGATCACGGTATTCGTTCTTCACAAGGCCAAAGGCCCAGTGAGGCATCTCAGCTCGGCCAACAGACGACCATCCATAGACCTCGCCGACGATACACGACGTACGATGCTTCCACTCGGCAATCACGGCAGTCGTTACTTGGAAGGTGAACAAGGGCGAGATCTAATTCGAGTACTTGGGGGAGAAGCATTTGCTTCGACGAATCCATCCGAACACACGAAACTCGACTTGGCTGGACCTCAATTCGATATTAAGCCCAGGTGGACAGGAAGCGCATGAGATAAGAGACATACTATGACTAGTACGTATATGGATGCGATTCCAGATATTTAGCAAGAGTTGACTTTATGGAGCAATCCAGTTTTAGCCGGAAGGACTCATGGTAGGTATTGCTGCTCAACTCTTACGTAGTTCGGAAAATTCGCCTTCTTTGATGTATCACACCTGGTCATCACGGCTAGGAACACTCGTGTATGTACATCTCGTGTTCTATCGCTTTTTGACAAATGTATTAAAGGTAGTGGCCTGTTGGTATATGACCGTTAAATTTCCAAAATTACCTTGAAGGTGAAGTGCAAGTGAATATTTCAAGGAGTCAATATGCACTAGGTTACGGCCCAAACAACTGACTCGTTATATGTGCACGGGATGTGTCTTACACGTGGACCATTTTGACTTGCAAAATGGCTTATGAGCTGTTGGTGGGTGTAACTCCTTAATACTATAATCCACGGATGCAATTTCGCAAATCGCACGGGGACTTCTGGTGTCTACGAAAAGGTGGTATCATTGAAGGAACGTGGCTTTTTAGCATACATTCGCCTATTCTCTAAATAACAACCGGGAGTTGAAATGAATGTACTCCGTGTTTCCAAGACAGCCCCGTGTTATCAGGCTTCTTGCCTTCATCAAAAAGGTCTTCCAGTCTTCCTAGCGGCAACGCAAACGCCATGATTTGTGTATTCCAACCTTGGGGTATTCTTCCATAGTACATAGGGGTTTACCATGATCACTTCTGCCATACTCCAGCGCCACGTATCTTCCGAAGAGAGCCGTAATCAGTGACAATTTAAGCCTCGTTCTCAGTAGTCTTGTCATTGCCAACTAATCCCTCCTCGACGTAAGCAGGGGGGGCCTCGACAGCGTCTTCCTGGTGCGACATTAATCCAGTCTTCTCCTCCTCGACAACAGCTTCACTCTGGGCGGCCTTGCGGCTCGAGTGTCCGCGGCGGTGATGGTGGCGGCGGGTGCCAGCAGGTCGGACAAGGGTGCGCCAGAGAAAGACGATAGCGGTCCCCACCATCATACCGATAACGCTCGCGGTGATACCAGCAGCAATGCCAACGGCAATGGGCAGGATAATGTGCGAGACAATATTTCGGAGGAGGTTGACAAAGCGATGACGGTGTTGCTGGCGGTGACCGGAGTGGGGGTGTCCATGGGTGCCTGGCCGACGTCCACCACCACACTTGCCAGAACGGAAGCGACCCATCTGCGCGTTGAGCATAGCCCGCCATCTGCACAGCATAGTCACACACTGGTCCTGGTTGTCCACTGGGCCCTTCATCAAGGACTCTGACGCAGTCGTTTCAATACCTCCAATCAACAGTCCACCCTCGGGGGTCTTGATCACCTTGATCTCGACAGTAGGAATGCCATCAACGAAGATGTTTCCAACTTCAATTACTTGAAAGTCGACCTCGACCAACTCCATGTCATCCTCGGTGCTCTTGGCAACTGGTGTCGCACTAAGTGCGTATCCTAGAGGCTCGACGGTCGGCTTGTGTTGCTTCCTGTGGCCTGGGAGCTTGTGCTTGTCATCCTTGCTATGCTTGTGATCAGGTAGTAGCTGTGCGCCAAGCGAGTAGGATGCACTGGGCGTGTTCTTGGTCCTGGGCGAGAGAGGGTAGAGCACGAAGTCGTTCACCATCAAGCGGTCATGGTCAGCAGCGTGGTCGATGGTGAAGGCCAGCTCCAGATGGCTCGGGATGTTCGTCTTGACCTTGGTCTTGTCGCCATTGCCCCTGTGATGGCCAACACGGACAGGGCAGCCAGGGCATGGCAATTCCAACTTTTGTATTTCAGCAGTCAAAGGGGCGTCGGTCCTCAAGTCGGTATCGACGGGTACGGGGAGAGTGGTGACAGTGTCGCTCTCGGATGATTCGGGGAGTGGTGGGAGTAGGAAGGCGCTAGTCGTAGAGACCGCCAGGCCCGCGGCGGTAATCAGCGAAGTCAACTGCATGGTCGCGCAGTGCAGTAGAGATGTGTTTTGGGGTATCGAAGGAGATGGTCAACTGGGAAAGGAAAAGAGATGGGGTTTTATCGATAGTGTTGATGAGTAAGGGAAGAATAGGATTGCTGAAAGAAGAGTGTCGAATGGTGGTTGTTCGAGAGACGGAGGTTGCGGGACCCTTTGTCTGGGGTGCCTGTGTCCTCGCATTACATCGCCTCCTCCACTGGAGCCACTTGACCCGCAAGGCCATAGTATGATCAGCCTTGCCACCTGCCGCCATGTTCCAGCGCTCCAGCGCAACCTTCGCAGGCCTTTGCGAGGCTATGCAACAGCTGGCATCCCGGGCTTGACAGCCCGGTGGGGCCCACTTCTCCTCTGAGCTGAGCAGCCGCGCATCCGTGACAGGCGGTTCAGCGCGCCAAGTGGGGTCATCGACCCGCTCCTGTTGCAGTTGACGTATGTACGCGCACGCAAAGCGCTCTCTGCTTATTTCCGCCAGCTGCCTATCTCCGCTCGGTTTCTATCACCAACACCGAGATGATCAAGGACGCAACCAGCTATGTCGATAGTCGAGCCTAGTCGATGAGACTGCCATGACTAGGGATTTATGCATCGCGTTGTTGCCTCCTTTCATATAGTTTAGGAGATTGTCGCCATCACCAGAACCGTATTTCCTGTGGAATAGGTTCTCAACTACACCCCCTGTCTGGCCAGTTCTACATGTTCGTCCGTCAAAGATCGCCCGGCTACAAATCCTCTGGACAATCCCATCAGCCTGTGCTAGGCAGGCGGCTCATCCAAAATAGCAAGCAACCTGACATTCTAGTCCTTTCTATTCAGACCTGCTTTTCTCAGAGACATACTCGAGAGGGAATATTCAGCATATCCAGATAGTTCCATTGCCGACTTCGTGGTATTCTCATAGTGAGCCATCGCTCCTTTTTGTCTTGTCTTACGGGACTTCAACACCATTTTCGTGATTCTGACAGGTCTTTGATACTATATGCTTGGCTGGTCCGCCTCTAGCGCTCCCCTTGGTCGGAAAATCACACTGTTGGGATCATTCTTGCTGGCTTTCATTATTGTAACAGGCTGTCACTGCTCTGATGTCTTTTTCTGTGTAAAAATTAAATTTTAACAGGCGATAATGCATCCCTGACTTGCCATCAACGTTCTATTATTCAATGCTAGTTACTACAAACTAAACCATGGCCAACACTTGTACCGGCAGTACCTCATCATGTCTACCAAAAATTCTAATACAAGCATGGCGATGAGGAAAGTGAATTTTACTTGCTGTGTTTCCAGCTACAAGAATAGGGCGGGCCGGATCTCTTCAATGAGGCAGAGCGCAGAACAACATCTGTCTCATGTCAGTCAGTCGAAGACTTTAGACACGAATGAAGTAGTTGATTCACAGTCTGCGTGATTTGAGGTGTTGCCTCTGATGAACCTTAGAGTAAGATGTAATCCTGTGGTGTCTGTAGTCGAGATATATATATATATATATATATATATATAAATTTAAAAAAAGATTTCTAATTTCGAGAGACAATTTTCCATGATTGATATGTTGACCATTTGGATAAATCAGCCTCGATATTGTAAAGGCAAACAGCAAGCATCCAGGTCCTCAACACTGATATATTCCTATTTATCATCAATGGTTCCGCACTGTTACTACGCTGTGTGACCTTAATCGATAACTACCTAGCCAACCTGTGACGCCATGGACCCTACACACGGCATTTTGAATAAAGGGCCCGAGATCTCAGATGTGGTTGATATGTCGATCAGCGACCTGAACGACGCCGATTAAGGCGGTCTTATGACCCAACCAATGTAAATTGAGCGTAAGACTAGCTCGGGTGATGAGAGCAATGGGCACTCCGATGTACGTCAGGAGCTATTAGAGCCTGGCCCTCGTATAGAACCTGATAAGCCAAAGCAATCAAGCAAGACCTCGAAATCAACCTCATCCATAGGCAAGGCAGAGAGGAATTCTCATAATGGTCATCACCACGACCCCGTCCGAAAACTAAGCAAAAAAAAGCAAGGAAGCAGAAAATCTCCGATAGCTTTGACGAGACTGGTTAGCGGTCGTTACGTCCACGGAATGACAGGCCACCCACCCAAGTCAGGGCCAAGGTCCAGGTTCAATACGGAAGCATGCTCGGAGGCTAGTACACGACCAAAACCCAGAGGCAAATCTAGCAAGCACTGAAATAGGTTCATGATGTTTTTATGAAAGAAATTAGCCAGGGAACAAGGACAATGTCTTTGATAGTCCATCTAGTCCATCTCGCCATCTACTTAAGGTAGTTGTAGACTGTCTTTGCATATTCTAGTTCTACTAGTTCTTTCGAGTCCTCATAGTGGACATCTTAATATCACATGACACGCAGCAATTCCCAGCAAGCCGATTCATTCACGTGTTACACGGAAACCGCAGGTACTTACAGAGAGTTGTGATCACTCGTAAATATGAGAACTTCTATCAAGCTTACATCATCTTGAGCTATACCAGCCGAAAATCATGATCGAGTCCAGTATAATTATGATTTGAGACAGGGCGGTCAGGTTAAAGAATGGTCGCTCAAAACAAAGGTACATTTGGCTTCACTATCAGCACAGAAACTTAGCAATTGAGCAAAGCTTTTCACATCCTTTGTTTCCATTAAGCCGAGTTCATGGGTCATTTACCGTTCTTGAATAACGCAAGTGGCTCGGTGTCTTTGTTGTCATCAGCTTGTGTATATACATATACATAAAGAGGCCCCCTGCCATGATCCGACCTAAGGAAGAATTCATTGTGCTATAAAATCCTTCTAAACACCCAGCAGTAAGTTATCCACCCAGAATAAGTACCAAAATGCCAGGTTCGCATCATTCCAAATCTTCTCATTCTTGGGAGCAGCGCACCCATGTCTCCCACCCCTCCCAAGCGGGATCGCACGGTTCGCATCACACTTATGCGGGATCACATACTTCTCATCGCTCTCAAGCAGGATCGCGGACTTCTCATCACTCACAAGCAGGATCACGAGCTTCATATCACTCCCAGCGCGGCGACCCAGAGCAGAGCGGGTCCGTAGCTCTGTCTAGGGCCCGAAGCGATGGCGGCCGCAGATCGCAGTATCAACCGCCCGGCCGACCTGTCATCTACGGGGGTCGGGAATGGCACATATCAGCAGATGGCTCCTTCGATGCCATGCACGACCTGGAAACACAGCTGCGCCACAACGCGGAGATGGCTGCTGGCGTCCCGTCCTTGGCACCAGACGACAGCATCAGCAACGCCGGGCCGCTCCTCCAGCGTAGAGCATCGTCTACTTATCATGGCTCGTCGCACTCCGCCGCTGAACACGGTCGGAGTTATGGCCCATCTGGCACTGGCAGTAAGTTACGCCAAAGCAGCAGGTCTCATGGCAGAAGCCAGTCTCACGGCAGCAGTCAGTCCCGCGGCAGCAGTCACTTCCACGGGAGTAACACTCAGTCATCCCATAGCCGAGAGTCTTCGAGGTCGAGCTTTGTGGAGGAAGGCGGAACCGAAGTTGTGAGACTGAAAGACGGAAGGTTGGCGCTCTCCAGGAAGAAGCGAAATAGATTTCTGTGGTTCTAATTGCCTGTGGCTATTGTAGGCTGGTTGAGATGATAGGATGTAGACACTGGTAAGATCAGTAGCTTTCTTAGTCATTTAATATAAATTGCATATCTGGCTATTTATCTCCTCTGGTATGCCGAGTCGAGGATTCATAACAAGTTGTTATAATGCAGGTTTTAAATACCACCACATTGTGATATTGCCAGCTATGAGCTACTGTCCCACTCGAATAGAGGCTCTTTAGAGACATGGTCAACACCAATGGCGACCCACTTATGCTTGCCAACAAAAAGAGCGGCGCCTGGAATTGAACACAATACCCAGACATGATCTACACAAGCTATTGTAGGCTAGTCATGATCATCGCCCTGATGTTATCAATTTGATTGTGGATGGACGATTCTCGACTGTGATTATATTCGGGTTAACTAGGCTTGTATATGAAGAGAGTTTTCACTCCTACATAGGTCTAGATTGTGGCACTATAGTGACAGTTCACACAAGATGGCTGCTACAGACACTGTCATCAAAATTAATTTTCATGGGCCATTAAGGTACCATATTCTTATCGGCAACTATATTGCCCTCACTTCGCTTTTTGCCGGGTTTTTAAACTTTTATTTGAAACATTCCCCTGCTCATCGAGTGCCCCGGCATCTCTACATGAGTACGATCAGCTGGGAACAGTATAAGATTTCTCAGGGTACAAGCATGATGACTATCGTACCGGGTATTGTTATAAGAACCTCAGGAAGGAAGAAACATAGAGTGAGCAATATAAGTAAGTTTGTAGCAGCTGACTTTGTAGAGGGACATACGGACGGGACCGTAGGAATATATGTGCTTGTTAAAGAAAACCGAGCCAACCGGTTGGACACGGTGGGGAAGATGGATCGCACCGAATAGGTATCGCGCTTTTAATTCTTTAGCGCAAATGTTTCCAAATTGTTTCTCTGAGGGATTCACTGCTGTTTGCCACCCAGCAGAGCAATGTCTTTTCAAACAAGCTTTCATTTTTGCGGCGACGGTCATCCCATCTATGAGAGCTGTCAAAATCGTATTCGTTGTATGATCGCTCTGCACAAGTCGAGTTCGAGGTCGTTTCCTCAATGGGATATCTCCACACTGGAGCTTTCGGTTCCCGGCAGGACTGCTTCAGGTGCCTCCATTGAGCGGACAGGGCCCCTGGGACGAAGAGATATGAAACCGTCGCCGATCAGTCGCAAGTCGGATGTTTTTGCAGCGGGCAGGACTTCCCAAATGACTTCCGTGTGCGACAGGGCTATTTAGAGAATCCCAACGGGAAGTTTCAAAATAGGCGGCTGACAAGATTGAGCATCTCAGATGGAATTATGGTTTAGCTCATAGGCCGTGATCTAAGCAGACCAAAGTAGGTTCACTACTCAGACAGTAGCGTTAAGGTAGACCCCGCCCGTTACCGTAAAGTTAAACAGAAATCTAGATTTATCTAGTTCATTAGGTACAAGTGCATTGACCCCTCTCAGTTCAAGATATTCAATACTCAAGGTGGGTGTTACATGATGCTATGGATGGCAACACTCCCCGCTGGAGAACTTCTGAAAGAGGAGAGGAGGAGAGGTCACGTTATGTGCGCCGGCAAGGGCTGATAGGATTGCAGACCTGCAGCAGAGCGTCCCATCAGTCATGGCAGCCAGGAACAAGGACGCCGTTTGCTCGGCCCCCGCTAACGGCGGCCCACGCTGTAATTCGACCTTGCGTCTGATATGTGCAAACAGCACCAAGGGAAACATCAAGCGTTTCGACAAGAATGCAATGCGACGAGCGCAGCGCTGGGACTATGGCAGTCCAGAGATGCCGCAAGCAGTCTGTTCACTCGTTGTGCGCTGTCCTTAGAGCAACGTCCACGCCTAAACAGCCGAAGGTAGTGCAGTCTGGGCTTTCGGCAGCACCCATTCTGATTGAGGATGCACAAAACGTGTGTAAGCTGCACCTCAGGGCCGGCACTTCTCTTAATAGACCAATCCTGAATCCTCCCGCAACAGCTGCCGTGGTGCCGCCCAACCCACCCGAACGTCGCAAGGCCAGACAATGGGTAGCATCAGATTTGAGCAGGATGAAGGAGCTCTGAGGGAGCAGGCCAGTGTTACCATACGGTGCGCTGGCGTCCCTCCTCGTATTATAGCAAGCACAGCGCAAACACGAGGAAGCAGGCTTTTTGAGGTACGAGGTGGACCAGCACCAAAGCCTCATGGCCGCCGGTGGTTGACGTTGACGAGAGCACAAGATTGGCCTCTTCGCATCGGGCCATTTGCTTAATGCGACCAGGTCTGCTATGGTCGCCTGAAGGTTGTGGCCTCACCTCGTCCGGCCTTCGCGTAAGAAGCCACGAGAGTTTGTGGAGTCCAAGCAGGATGCGAGCCGGGATTAGAAGAACGGGCCATCTGCAGGTGATGACGCTAGTGTTTCCAGTTGGTGAAGCAAGTTCAGCACTTGCGTCTGATTCGCTGCCCATATGAAGTCTGGACGACTTCTGCAGGCACCGCGGATTCCTGAACCGGGGTCCCACCGCCTAGAATACGACCCCAAGCTGACCCCATCTACTGCAGGCCTCTTCTGCGGGCGCCGGCAGGGCCCAGGGCTCTCGCGTTGCTGAACGCTCTGCTGGGTGCCGCGAGCTGCAGCCCCTTGCATCTGGTCTTGGACTGTGGCTTGCGGTACCAAGATCTCATCTCGAGCCTCGGCTTTCCACAGCGAAGGTAGACGTAGACGCCGCCTCCTTCGATCTTATGTCATGGCCCCTTTCTGTTACTGCGCATTAGGACCGCCAGGCACAAGCTTGCAAAAGTAACAGGCCGTCAACCTTAACTGCGATCGCAGTGGTCAGTGAGGCCAACGAGTTATCAAATCACCTCCGACACGGCAAGGATAACTTCTGGTGCTGGGGCGATCCGTAGCGTGCTCGCCTCGGACGGGAGAACCTGAATGGTCGTCGCATTTTTTCTAACTTTTAAGATAGCGGGCTAGTCCCCCTACTTTTAGCCCATGCATTGCATCGCAATTGCATGGAGTCCGAGACGGGGCGGCCAGGGCTCCCTCGTCCGTCCTTGCTCGTTAATTGAAATTGAGTGACGATTCCCTCACAAGCATTGCAATAAACAATCCTGGGCAGACTGGTGAATCTCTGCTGATTTCCACTCGATGAGGACCACGGACCAAGCTTCCGATCCCGCCTGCCCAGAGTTTCCGCATTTCCTTATGCTCCCCGTCTTCTACTCTCTTCTCCCACCCTCAGCCGCCGCCGCCAAAGGTTGACCAAGCTCGTGTTGGACTGGACCTCGTCGACCTCACCGCATACATCCACGGACACCAGCTGTCTGAGCGCATGCATTGGGGTGGCAGCTGAGCACGCCCAAACAAGCCGGTCTTCATTCTCTTCGCCGACTTTCTTTCCCTATCTTACTTTGTCCCTGCTGTCTCCCAGCTGTGTCTCGACGATATCAGCACTTTCCGCCGTCTATACTCTCATTTACAGCCGACCCGACGCAATCTGCCTGGCCCGACAATCTTCGGAATATTCTCAAACGACACCACGCGAGGATCTGCTGCGAACGCCCTGTCGGACACTTTTGCATGATTGACTCTCTTGATCGCCACGCTATCAGACATCAAACCGACCCAGGGGCCTGAAGCTCTCTCTCCCCGTGTGTCTCTTGCTCACCCCAAACCTCCCGCCATTCTGAAACACGAGGACAATCTTCAACGTACCACTACCTCTCCTCCACCGGCACCAACCAAGAACAACAGACGCTGTGCGCCCGCATATCCCTCATTGTTCTGCATGCATCCTCCGATTGACTTGAACTGAATTCGAATTAACGCCATTGAACGGGAACTTGCCATCTATTGCACTCGCGCTCTTTTCACGAATTCTCCTTGTAGTAGGAGCCGGTTGGTATCACTCGGTGCTCTCCACCAGGGCCATCCAGTCATCGCCCGAGTGCGTGGGACCGTCTCTCAAACTCGAAACGTGAAGTGTAGGTGATCTCCTCTTTTCGTACCCTACTTGCGACCAGCCTATCAGACGTGTCTTGGTCGACGGGCTCAAGCTGGCCTTAGACCCCAAGAAAGCCTTGCCATGGACCCCGTTGCCCGTCAGTGAAGGCATGGGTCCCTCATCCTCACCCTCTCTATTGTGGGAATGGCCATAGTGTCGCATCGGACCTCTCTCAGGAGCCTTGCCTACACTCCCAGTCCACGTTCCATATTGCACCACCTGCATGCAGCCCGCTCTTGCTAGGTTCTTCTTCATTTGATCTACAAACTAATCATAGAGCATAGTTCCTGCAGCATCGTGGCATGCGGTAATCGCGGTGCATGTTCTTTCTTCGTGCATAACTCTACTCCCGAGTGGACTTTACATTCCTTTCTATTCTTTGCATCGCTTGCGCAATTAGCATACACACATTCGTTTCTGGCCCTGTTCTTATTCTGGACAATTCGATTTTTGGTGCCATACGACGGAACCAGCATTACGCCTTCTGGTATTGTTGACTGCCTATACGGATATCGCCTCGTACCACAGCATTTGCGCAAGGCCAAACGGACGCCACATCAGTTTTCGTTGGGATCCCAAGAGACCCACGCATCACCGGCTTCCCGCACCAACTAGAAAAGGCAAAGATTTGGGGCCGGGACTCGCATATGCTATCAACATAGAGCGCAACAACCGTTCGAGGATCTGGAAAAGAGGTGCCGAACGTGGCATGCTTGGATGACAGATTGGGTGCTGACTGCACATTACCTTCGATTAAATGAGTCGATCTCAAGATGGGAGAGGGATGGACCAGCCATTTCGATCCGGGGGCTCTGTGAGGAGAGCAAGAGAAAGAGCTGAGGCGGGATTGGCGAGAGAAGGGCCTGAACCGCCGAGTTCGATACCACGCTTACCCATCAGAAACCCGAATAATATCGCCAACAAGCCACAAGCGCCCTCGGGTCTGCAATCGAGGGACGGAAACATCGGGTTAGCCATCTCGAAACCTACACCGGTACCCCAGTGGCCGCTCGCCGGGCCCATTGCATCCCCGGCGTCTTCAGAAGGATCAGAACCGTATCGACCGCCAGCTGGGACGGTACCGCCGCAGAGGCCGCCACGCCCCAGCAGAGTTCCATCCATACTCGACAGCTCGCGCGTCCAGGACCACACACCAGTCTTCCAATATACGCCGCAAAACCCAAGAGTGTCAGAGCTTTCCGTGCCCGAGACGCCGGCAACGTCTTCCTCGCGGCCCACCACTCAATCTTCAGTTGGCTCTATTCCAGACTTTCCTCTTCCTGTGGCCACGCCGGTGCTACCACCACCACGCAGGAGTGTGAACCTTGGCCCGCCGCCATCCTCTAGAAGAGGAAACTCGGCCTTCTATTCTACCGTGTCATATGTCTCTCCCATTCCAGAAGAGAGTCCAAAGACAAGGTCGCATGCCTCTTACGCGTCAAGTGCTGCGATTCCCGAGAGCTTTGGAACAATTTCCCCAGCACTGACTCGTGATGATAACTACAACGATGGGAACTACTACGACGACACGATAGCGGAGGAATCGGTCTACAGCGATGATGCAGATGAGAGGGGATTGGTAAGAAGCGCGAGCATAGGGAGGAAAGGCAAGCCCTCATTGGTCACGACAAAAAGCTCAAGTTCTGAGAAGGGAGAGATGGTGCCAATCATTTTGCCAATGCGGCCTATCGCAACGCCATATCAAGAGCCTAAATCGCCATTTCAAGACGGCACTGGATTCCTCGATGGATCATCCAGTTCTTCGTCGGGAGCCGGTTCATTTAACAGGGTGCCGACTATGGGCGCTGCTGTGACCACGGATAACATGCTTGGGGCATTTGAAGCTGCAAGTGCGTCGGACCCATCGTCCATCAGGAAAGCCGCTTCACCAAAGCCCTTCCGACTGTCGGCTCTGCGGCGGCCACCTCGACTCAACATTGATGCTGTCAGAGAAGCTGAAGCGAGAGGCAGTCTGACGAGTCTGCCTGATCTCATCAAACGTGCAACTCGCTTAGCAGCTATGATGAATGACGGGCGACGACCGGCGAGCCGCTTCGATGACCTTGACTTCCCAGAGGATATCTATGGCCGCGGCCAGGAGAGGGGCGTTTCGGGATGTACGTTTCACATATTCCACGGCTGAAAGCAGATGGCTGACTGAGTTGCAGATGATATCGAGAAGCACCAATCCGGTCTTTCGGACATGTTGGCTGCCTTCCCCCCTCCAGCCCAAGCTAACAGCCGCCGTAGCATGCGTCAAAGTACGAATTCTTGGCCATTGCCATTCAATGGGCGAAAGTCTTACTTGGCAAATTCTCCCGGCGGTCGAGGTGGGGATGAGCAATCGCCAAACCCAGGTCAAGAAAAGCGTGGCCGTCGGTGTTGTGGCCTGCCCCTGTGGGGATTCTTGCTCTTGATGTTTGCCTTGGTATTGATCATTGCGGCTGCCATCATCGTTCCTCTGGAATTTTTCGTTATCCAGAAACGTGATGACGCCACTACAACGGCGCAACCGGAGTTATCGGATTGCCAATCTCAACTGACATGTGCGAATGGAGGCACGAACGTTGTCACCGATGGTGTGTGCTCATGTATCTGTACCAACGGGTTCACCGGAAACGATTGCACTACTTCGAGCAGTGAAGGTTGCACCACCACGAGCGTGACCTCTTCCGACAGCACCTTGACCAATGCCACGCTAGGCCAGGCCATACCTCGTCTGATACAGGAGGGACAGACCAACTTCTCACTGCCTCTTTCAGCAACCACAATTCTGTCCAAGTTCAACACGGGAAATCTTTCCTGCGTCGCCGAAAACGCCCTTGTGACATTTGATGGATCATCGACTAGAACCACGAGCGCGGCAGTCTTGAATGCAGAGGTGGACTCGGACCTGGTGCAGGCAGAGAAGGCGGTCTCGGTTACAGTCACGATTATGTCTGGGGTTGCCATAACCCTGACGCTCGACTCTGCCGCTTCGGGTGCTTCGATCATTGTGAGCACTTTGACAGAACCACTCACCACGTCTGGCGGATCTTTCTCTACCATCTTCGCCACGACGCTTACGAACACGGCGTCATCGACGCCTACCGCGACAACGGTGACAGCGACGGAATCCCCGACTAGCGGCACTGCCACGACCACTTCTGCCACCCAGACCACGAGTACGGCTTCGCCGACCTCTACCTTCTCAGTGACGGATCAGGCTCTTGATTTTGCCCGCGTCGCGGTCTTGTTCATCCTACAATCAGAGACGGTGCAAGACGCAGTCGATGCGCAGGCATCGCTACAGAAGTTCTTCACCTCGGCGAGTTCTACGGCGGGCGTGACCACCGAGCAGGCCAGAAATATCACCGTCGGGGGCGCCAACACGGTTGACCTCGTTAACTTCCTGGTCAACGCATAAGACCAGGGCGAGTGGCTCGGGACTGTCTCCCAGAAGCTCGGAACAATCTATTCTACATTACCAATTGGGACCAAAAGCCGGCGCAAATGGTTGCATCTGCCTTGCCATTTCCCGGGGGGAGGCATGGGCATATTCTTTTGGCATTTTCGAAATCCAAGGCTACACCTGCGGGTAGTCCTCCTGTATAAAAACACAACCTTCTGCCCCTCGTAATATACGACCGCAAGCGAAGCATTGAATGCATGTATTGGAACGAAACTCTAGCGCGGCGTCGTAAGAGATGGGGCTTTTTTGTAGATACCACGATCTTGAAGGAGGGGGAAATGTTTAATAGACGCATATAATGGTCTGAAGTTTGTCTCTCAAATGTAACGTCTCCACGTGGTTTGTCGTAAGATGCGGCTGCTCTAATAAACCTCGAGAGGAGCATTCCGTGCCGCGTCTATGCCGTGCAAAACCCAAAGCAAGTCCTTGTCGATCTCTTTCTTGACAGGACTAGCGCTCAGCCTCACTTCAGCTGTGCCGGCCTGTGGCTGCAGGCGCCAGATTACATGATTTTCTATACTTTTCCATGCATATATATAATAACGGGAGGAAGAAGCATGTGCATCCCTCACATTTATTTTTATTTTCTCAACCGTCATTAGCCCCTTGTCAGAAGCCAGCCACACAAACTACCCTCCCCCCTCTCTTCTCGGAAACTCAATCCACGTAATCTCACTTGAGAAAGATGGGCAGAAACGGGGAAGAGAGCAACGACAGACTGCCGGACAAACACGGCACTTGGGGTATAGGAAAATCCAAGCAAGAAAGACACTTAGTGACTTCGCGACAAGATATGCCCACACCGATCCAAATAAGTTTAATGCTGAGCGGCGCTGCTAAAGCCCCTGCTAATCCTATCTCGCCCCAGCACAGCCAATCAGCGCGGCGCCGTCCCGCCAACTATGGATCGTGCTAGCGAGACGCAGCCCCAGGAACGCGGTGCTGACAGTGCTGATCGGCGAGGATTCAGGGGTCTGCTACCCTGACCAGCGTGAACACCGCTCATCATGGCGCCTTTAGAGAGGAAACTACCGGGACACGGTCAGATGAATTGGGGGGGGGATGTTCGCGGAGAATGCATGGACAGACGTCATTGCTTTCTAGTCTCGCGAGTTGGGGTCCTGGGGATCGAAAACTTAGATGGGTCAAAGGTACTGTTTCCCCATCTTGGCTCTGGGATGGGATTTTGGGATTTTTGCTTTTCTCAAATATGTTTCAGGGAGTTCGAGCTTGAGCTTGAGGTTGCTGTTGCCGTTTTCCTGTCGTTGGTCATTTTACTATACAAGACAACGGGCTGTATATACGATCCTTATTGCAAACATACATGCATTCATTCATCCTTTCTCGTCGCCGTATTGATGTGCTAGTCACACTCGTCGTTCCTTGAACCTATTTGACATTCATTATTATTCCGCCAGCCAGGATATACTACATTCGTTTCTGCAAGCTGAACGGCTTTGCTGGTCCGATACGGACAATATGCATACCAACATGCAGAACCGTACCTCTACTTCGTCTGCCACCGTACGTGATAGTTATTTCAAACCCTTCTCATCTTCACACGCCTCCGCAAGCTGCTGACATGGACCTCTCTCAACAGGGCCTCGCCACTGATTCGACAACAAACCTGCCCACGTTCGTGATGACGACCTCGCCCATCTCCCCTTCGGATGGGCAGGAACAAGACTGCTACTTCACAGCCAAGGCCGTACCAATCCGGGCATCCATGGCCGGCCCAGCAGCACTGAGCTCCCTGAACTCCTCGCCCTCCCCCTTCTCGCCGGACTCGCCGCACCACAGCACGCTGATAACACCATCGCAATTCCCTCCACCGCCGGGCCACAGCTATCCAAGCTTCGTGTTCCGGAAACCGCCCACTCCCCTGGTGGCGGAGATCGTCGATAGCAGGGCGAGCTCACAGTACGCACCGCCAGCGTCGACAGGAGTAGAAGGGAGAGAATCCGTGCTGTCCGCTACACCCTCACTGTTCCCGCAGCCACCCTCGGCGAATGGGAAAGAGGCCGATATCCGTCCTCTCTTTTCGAGGGGCCGACAATCGACCCTTTCAGCCATGTCGCTGCCAGGCCCTACACCGCCGCCCAAGGAATATCGCCCGACGATCTCACCAATGACCAACGATTACTTCTCTCCACTGGCGCCAGCCTCGACGTCCGTCCAACCGCCACCAGCACCACCAGTGCCACCACGAGAACCACAACCGGCGGCGGCGGCGGAATTCGGGATATCCCGCATCACGAAGCCGCTCCCGCTGGAGCTGGTGGGCTCGAACACGGCTCTGATGGCTCAGCACTCGCCCATTTCGCCGCACAGCCCCGTGCCGAACCCGGCCATGACGCCTCTGACTATCCAGACGCTAACGCACCTGTCCAACACGGCGCTGCGGTCACCGTCCCTGACGTTCGTCGAGGCAGGGCTGTCGAGTCCGAGGCCGTCGTATGCCGGGTCCGCGAGCCCGCTGACGAGCGCGCAGCGCGACCGGCTGTGGGAGATGAAGAAGAAGTACGATGAGAGGAAGGGTCGCCGATATGACGATGGGGATGAGAAGGGAAGATGGGGTATGACGCGGACAGGGGGCGGGAGAGGAGAAGAGGGGGGCCGAGGCAGTATGAGGACATACCTGCTGGTTGGGCTCGCGTTGGGTATCTTGGCGTGTGGCGGGATCGTGGGACTGGTGGTTGCGTTGGCTCTGGCGCAAGGGGGAGGGAGCTGAAGGGAAGAAAAGAAAACTAGGAGGTCTCGTTGGGTTTGTTGACGCCCCCGATGGCGCCAGGGAAAGATGGGAATGGGAATGAAGGCAGGGATCTCGGGTAATCGAAGAGATGGTATACAAGAAACAGCCTGGAATCAGCCGGCACGCAAGAGGCAGACGTTGCTGCGAATCAGGATATCTCGAGATTTCCAAGAGCTGGATTCATTGGTTGGAGAGATCAGGAATTCTTGACGACATGGCGTTCGAGGGGGTTCAGGAAGGAGATTCAAGACACCCGTCAGAATTATTCCTATCAACGGTTATATCAGAAGAACCAGGACCGAGAGCTGCAATGCACTTACTGTGTTCTTTAGCAATCCAATGTACAGTAGCCACGAATTCTGCAATCCCTGCCACATTAAAACCGCCTTCCGTTCTGTTAGCATAAGTACGCATATCCCATAAGTTGTCAAGTTGAACTCGCAAGACCTCGCTTCAAGATAGAGGAGAGGGTATGTCTGGCAGCAAGAGTGCCTATTTTTCCATTGATGAACCAGAGTAAACGAATCTGTTTTGCCTGCGCAATAATCTCTTTGAATGCCATTTCTGCTGGAATAAAGATACTTTCGCCCTATTCATGTGAACCGTCATAAAAAATACCAAATTTTCCGCTAACGCAAGTCAAATGCCTTGAATGCTGACCAGAAATCCTTCCGATACGTCCAATAGCAACGTATTCGAAATCCATGCAGAACCGAGAATGATACAGGCTGCCGGCAATATTGCCAGTCGCGCGTCGAGAGGATGCTTGATAACCCGAATATTGGGGTATGGGACCGACCACAACTGGGCCGTGACGTCGTAGTTGATCCCAGGAGTTCGTAGTTGGGCCAGCCGAATTGTAGCTGCTGGATCAGTTCGCTGATGTTTTTGAAACAATGCGAGGAGAAAGCAGCGATTGCAGCTCCAGATTGAGAGGGGGGATGCTGTTGGGAGATCTACGTGCATCACAGGATGACGCACTTTGGTCGATGTGGATCCTTGTCCCGGTCTCGCCTTTGTTTTCTCCGTTTCTTGTAGTAAGATATTGAGTACGGGTCAAATTCCGGTTCTTCCTGAAGATAGTTCTCTCCAGCATCGTCCCTTCGTAGCATCTGCCGGCAGAGGTCCACGAACACTTCATCGACATTCGCTATGTTTGATTAGCCCCACTGAGATCAGATAGCGGCCATGAAATTGCCCAAAACGGGGGCAATTAAGTAGGAAGCGCTTACTTCGAGTTCGCGCACTAGACTCATAATAGGGCGCACCCCATCTCTGCGATAATGAGAAACCTTTAGTGCGTGGGACGGTTCTCTGGTCCTCGAGGTCCGCCTTGTTGCCGCAAATCACTATGGGTACATTCTCATCATCTTTGATTCGAATAATCTCGTCGCGCAAGCCAGCAAGTTCGGCTAGCGACGACGAAGACGCGATGCTGAAGACCAATAGGAACCCTTGACCCGTCTTCATGTACAGGTCTCTCATAGCAACTGCAGCCGAGTCAGTCTCAAAGGTACCGGGCGAAGAGGCTGGGCCGTACGAACCAAACTGCTCGGTCCCCGCGGTGTCGAGGCTGTCCAATTCGAGTCAGTATGGAGGGGAGGGTGATTCATGTTGACAATCTTGTCTCACATCTCTAGAACAACCTGCCGGCCCTGATAGGTAACATGGTCAGTCGCTTGATCGGGATGTCTTGGCATTGAATGTACTCACGTCGACCGATACCTGCGTGCGGTACGAGTCCTCGATAGTGGGGTCATAACTCTCAATCCATTCGTTGTGTACGAATTGAGCTATCGTAAAAAAGTCAAGACGTCAGCCCTCGAACCTAGTCATCTTGCGGCACCATGCTTGGTGCTCATTGGCAGAGATTATCGGGTCGGAACTCACCAGTCAGACAGCTCTTGCCAACACCACCTATTGTGGGTTTTTCCACGTTAGCGAACTGCGCTGAGAAAGAGAAGCAAATCTTCCCGGCTGAAGGGGGGGAAAGGCTGGGCGAGGCGAGGCCAACGAACCTGCACCCAATACAACAACGTGGTACTCCCGGCTGGCCGCATGTCAGCTATTTGGGTAACACACGGAAGCCGTGGCTGGCACGGGAGACGGGAAACAAACGCTGGTTGGTAACGGCCTTGACGGGGAGGCATAGTTTTAGGCTCTGCGGCCGCGCAATGAAGCGCAGCTGGAAAAGGAACGTCGAAATGCCCAAACGCCTTATCGGCCGTGGCCCCACGACTTCAAAAGTAGTGGCGTCCACTTCGCGTCGGCCGCGTTCGCTCACGATAGACGACGCCGAGGTACGTGATGAACCACCGGTCAGAAGTCGCTACAGACCATGAGTGACGGGCCCGCCGGTTATCGCGCCTTTTTTTTTTTTTGGCTGAGAGGTTTGCGAACTGGCAGATTCCGGGATAGTCCGCATGCGTACCCTGGCTGTCTCCTGGTTGTAATAGCGAATGAGAACGTCCGCTGAGGCAGGCGGGGGAAAAGGTCAGGGAGAACCTCCAAGAGTAACCAATGTTTTCCTTCGGGAACAGCAGCCAGCTGCGACCTGAGGCTTTCACAGACCCTTCCTGATGTGTGAACCGTATGAGAAAAGGCGCGTAGTACAGATGTGTCTGTAACCAGGCTAAGCCTGACTGCCTGGCTGGCAGGAAGCAGTTCGAGGTTTCTGGTAGAGAAATTGGGAATGGGAAGTGCAAAAATGAACAAGATGCGAAAACTCGGCAGCGAGGTGAGGCAGTGATATTTCCCCCCAGAACTGCAAGGGAAGGAGGGAGGAAGAGTAAGAATCGAGAGCAGAAGAAAGCAGCTTCGGACAAGGTACGCGAGTTGGAGCAGCAGGGTGCAACGACAGCCTGGGTATCCGGGGAATATATTGCGCTATTCCGTACGATTGGACCATTGGAAAGTTTCCCAGGAACATGGGAGAGAGACTGGAGGACTTTGAGGCAGACCACGGACGAGCAAGGATTGTGCGTGCTGCATGAGTCCCCAAAGGCCAAAGGCCCAAGGGCCCCAGTGAAAGTGAAAGTGCAAGTGCAAGTGCAAGTGCCCCAAGGCATGCACACTATTCTGTAGCCACAGGGGCCCATCTAGCGGACGGCCTACCGAGTCCTGTCCCTGAAAGTACACGACCCGTAACTCCAAAAAAAGACGGGGTGTACCGGGTCAAGACTGCAATAAAACCCCCAGTTTGCATCTGTGTGTGCCCAGTTTCGGACTTAGTAAATTGGAGATGCCTAATCGCTACTGCTTTTGGTCTTTTTCTTTTTTATTTTTCTTTTTTATTTTTTTTTTTTTTTTTTTTCCTTTTTGGCTGTCGGCCACCGTGCAAAGTCCTGTACTTTACAGTATTGTGTTTTTGTGGGATTCGCAGTGGCTTGTCTTATTTCATGTTAGACTTGCCAAGGGGGTGCAGCCAATGACTATAAAGAGGCGATCAGTTAGTTACCCCCGACTTCCACTTACATGCCTGCGTACGTATGTTCATTAGATAGATGCCTTAGTCTCCCGATACCTACCTACCCAGGCCCAACTTGGAAGGGGGGGTTACAGAGTGGACGGGACCGGGCTACATGCGGTCACTGCAAAACGGGTGACGTCCGGCTTACGTACCTAGACTGCTCAGAGATGCAAAACCACAGGGTAAGAGATGCTACCACAGTCTTCCTAAAGCTGCATTGGATCGTTGTTTAAAAGAGCCCGCCTGGCGTCGACCGGCGCAGTCAGCCGAGAAGCTAATGGAAGGAGCCAATTCTCAAGCCATGTACTAAGCAGGAGAGGAGAGAAGAGGCTCCAGCAGCCCTACTGGTCAGGCGTTCCAGAAACGAAACATTTAGAGCGTAACACTTGACGTGTGCCGGATCGCCGAATCGGACGAGTCAAGACGCAGGGAGGAGCGCTTGAGACTTGGATGGCTCGAAACGAGGGACGGCAACCTTGCATAGACAGCGGTTCGCGCCAGCGTCGGCTTATCGCCCGTGCTGTGCAGCTTGCAGCAAACGGAAATGGACATCACCGGTCTCTTCCTGATGAATGGTTGGACCACCACAGGAGAGGGCCCGGGACTTGTTCAAAAGGCGGCGCAAATGGCACCTTGGATTGGAACATGTTGCGGCGCAAATGTCAAAACACGTTGCAGGTGAGGGCCCGCAGAGGCAAGCCGTGGGTGTGCAGCATTGCTTTACCTTTGCTTTGCTGTGCTTTTCCAATGCGATTTTCATGCAGTGCGATACGCAACCGGCGGGCATTGCTCAGTCCACGTCCAAAGTTTGATCACTGACGGAGGCGTCAAGGCAACGAACGGCCAGCTCTGGCTCTCCTGGCCGACTAGGACTCGAAGCCTCAATGCAAGACAAAACCCAACCCTCGTCCCATTGTTTGTTCAATGGAGATCGTCACCTGACAGCCGACGCCTGCGAGTACCTTGCAGTCGACTCGCCAGCAGTCAAGCCGGGTTGGTAGATCCAGCCTGCCAGCGTAGCCCTCAAGAGCCTGACTTGCATGTCCATGACAAGCAAGCTAGGATGTCATCCGACGAAATCGTTCAGTGACACTCGTCAGTTCCCACCGAACCGGCGGGCGTTGGCAAATAAAAGGAACAGGCAAGCTCCAGGATGAGTGAGACGATCGTCTGCCATCAAGGGCAGATCCCTGACCCCTTCGGGAGCCACTTACCACCTCCCCGGGCTTTTAGCACGTCCACGGATGCCCCACCCAATGACATTTTTCTCATTCCCTGATTCCAATTTTCGTTCCTGGTCGGACGTTGACGTCCCTCGGCCTCGTTATTTCGTTCCGTCGGGGGCTTCCAACCTCATTGACGTCATCTAATATATTTCAGCGCGTCCTCTCGATCCCCATTACTCTGCCACCGGCGGCGGAGTTCCAACGGGCTCATGGACGATGCTGCTTATTCGTCCACGGCGTGGAAGGCTTTTCCGGATACCCTTGGGAGCTATTGATTTCAGCGGGGCCAATTGGAACTCCTACCGTCGAAAACCACGCCAGCTGTGAGCAGGCGGCCTGGACTAGTTGCTCCACGGCATGATGTAGTTTTGTGCTGATTCCGCTTACCTACCAAGAGGATAGATTCAAGATAGGAAAGTGATCCATTAGGTGGTAAAGACAACGAGTTGGTGCGTTGTCTTGGCATGTGAGGAAACCGTGATCCAAAGCAACTCCCGATAAACCGGGATAACAAGGAGTAGTGTAGTCATCTCATTAGTAATAGGGGATACCAGATAACGTGAGCCCGGCATATCTAGTGATTAAACTACAATAATGGTACTAACGTTAGCAGGGAAACAAGTTGGCCATAGACTGGCCATCATTGGCCTCGCACGTCCTAAGGGGTCTGACTCTTCATGACCCGCGATTATATTGGACCCGAACCTTTGGGACAAGTCTTGTGTGATTAGCGCCGTGTTACATGATGAGTAGAGCCGAGTATCTCCTTTCGACCTCAAACAGCTTGCAATTGGCCCGAGATTTACCAGTGACAGTCTTGTGTGTTATATTGCAAGCCGCCGCTCACTAATAACCCTTCAGTGAAATCTAGATAATCCTTACATGCATTGGCTTGCCCGCCCAGTGAGATCAGTCGCACTCTACCACTCACAGCCTCTCGATCGGCCACATGGGTTAGGCCACAAGAGTAGAATATGCTCATGTCGATATCCTTGCTGTCTCACAGTTGGGAGACATGTTCGACTACAACACATGTACCATGCCTGTCACGAGATCTCAGGGCCAGGACAGTCTAGAAAGCCGTCAGAAGCCCCCAAGCCCCCAAGCCCCACCATCACCTACAATTAATTGATTCCACCCCTCACTGTAGATCTCAATTGGCGAATCTCTCCGAAAGCCACGTGGTTGCTAAGAACAGAATTTAATGGCAATTTGAGTTTTAGACCGTTCTCATCTCTACATATCTGCCCTGGGCCTGGTCACTGATCTCGAACGCTCGCCAGCAGATATCAGAGGTCTAGACTGCCGAATGATTGAAACAGTTACCCCGCAAAAGAGACAACACCGGCGCAGCGACAGCATCGAGAGAATCTATTTATGCTTTGGGCGTCGATTGTGTAGGTATGCTAGAAAGGCGACAGTAAAGCTCGGTGTTTCACAGCAACCATGAGCCCAGCCCGGCACTCGGAAGACAACCAATCGATTTGCAATCCCGCTCCAGCCGCTCCACTGACCCTTCAGGATCTGCTCCATGTCTACCTGCAGTGCAGGATCCTGATCCCTTCTTTTGTTGAGATCTATTTTCATTTTCCAGGTACGAGCCGCGGTTCCCGTGGGGTGTCACGACAGGGTTTGCATTGAGCCCCTTGCGGTTGCAGCCTTGCGCAGCTACCCGATTCAATCACACCCGGCTTCTTGGCTGACCGAGGTCCCAGATTGGCAAATTCTCGTTTCAAGATCTACACATCGTGTCTGTGAGCGGCCTTTCCCCATGCTCAGGACTGTGGGGGTTCCGGCCGTTTAGGCCACGGACCGGCGACCCCCACGACGATGCCTCCTGCAAAGACGCTGGCTGCGCTGCACTCCGTTGTGCCCTGAGCATCTGCAGGGCCGCTGCCGTCCGTCAGCCGCCGTCTGCTGCATATGCAACCTCAAGTTGGGCTCCAGTTGGCCATCGCTTGGTCAGGCTCCCTCGGTAAGCTGCAAGTCGACGTCGTCGTATTGTCTGAGGTTCTTCTTGAGGGTGGTGTGCCCGTCAATTCGATCGCCGTGGCCACTTGCCCAAATCTGCGACCAGGGCTATGAGCACGACTAGGAGCTGGGCCAGACGCTCTCGCTCTTCTTGGCACCATCTCCTGTCTGCTGCCGGCAAACTTGAAGTTGGTCCCGTTTTTCATGTGTTCATCTGCAAGCTCGTCAATGGACAAACCCCTTGCCGCAGCTTCGTTGGCTACCTGGTAGGTCATCAAGCCCCATATCATATGCGCAAGGAGTAGACCTAGCTCTAAAAAGCCCCTGACAAGTTCGTAAGCAGAGTTCTGGCCAGGTTCTCAAAGTCACTCACTGAATAGAGTACAACAGTAAATCAATGTTATTTTGGGGCCTTTGAAGCACTGAGCGCTAGTTGGTCTGCCCGAATTAGATTGCTCTTCGGGGCTGGTTTACTTGTTGAAAGGCTTGCTATCAGCGAAGCAAACATTCCGTAATAGAGCCCACAGTTTAATAACAAGATTCTGCACTGGAATACCGACATCACCACTTACTCGTGAAATCTTGATTAGTCGACCTTGATGTTTCCAGCTCTTAACATACAATGGTACCCAGCCGAAGATGTTGAAAGCAACAGCTATAGTTCCTTCTCTTGGCAAGCACCTGCCCGGACGGCATGCGTCCTTAGTCATTGTCCATGCTATACCCTCGAGTGACGCAAAATAGCCCAGCATAAGGAGCCAGCTGACCAACAGGATGATATCTGATCTTCTACTGCCGAGTCCGTGGGTAGAGAAAAAAAAAAAAAAAAAAAAAAAACCACAGCGGCGTTCAGGATTGCCTGAATTAACAACTTACACCAAGTAAAGTCTTTGAAATATTAAAAGGGGGCCTCCCAAAACTTAGACGAGGCAGTAATATTAAGGGAACCTGGTACTGCTGGCGGAGTGTCCTCAAATCGGTGGGAACGATAGCTTTTTGGTATGGTCAGTACTGTTTGGTCGCTCCCACGCCCGCACCGTTCGTGCACGATAATCACAGAACACCCATAAAGACATATATAGCATGCATGGCATCCAAAGAACATTGAAGACCTGTACATGTCCTTCCATCCCTGAATATCCAACATGACTCGTCGTTAGTGAGTATTAACAAATTGAGAGAAAAGTCGACCGGTCCATAGTATGGAGGCAAGGAACTGTGCCACGAGATAGTGAGACAATTGATGCTTACGTCCAGGAAAACCATCCGAGGTGACCTTAAGCCAAAGAGGAAAACGAATAGTTCTTGTAATTATCATATAATCAGCATCATGCAGTAACCCTCCTTTCTCTTTTTCAGCACCAGCAAAGACACATGCAGAGGGGCTATGGAAAAGCCGAAGACAGTTCTATATCATTAGCAAGTTTGCCCAGCAAACTTGCAAAGAGGATTCGCCATTCCACCTAAGCATAATGTATACAATGGCCTCTGTGTCGTATCGAGTACGGCACACCCTGAACCGAACTCCTCTACCGCTCGGCTACCGCTCCAAGCTTGTTCGTTCCTAGGTTACCACATTTCTTCACACCTTTAGTTCAGCCACTTACAGCAGTACCAAAGACCATACAACGATTTATGCTTACGAATGACGTCGATACGCCATGCTTTACTTCAATAACTTACATATGCTTGATGCTGAAGCAAGCGGAAGCGGAGGAAAGCACAATCTTATTCGGAACCACACTAGGGCCAATGGATATCCTCGCATGAAACGTTGACTGTTCTCATGCTTCCCAGCACACCGCTCAAGTCAGCATTGTCTAGTGATTCGCTTGAGACGTTTGCCACCAATCTGACTTGTTCGCATCTCTAGCCTACCTTTTGTGACTCAGTGAATCATATCTTATATTTTTCGGCCGCCGGTAAGTAGTCCTCCTATTGCCCGAGATGTCGCATGTTTTAAGGATAACTCCTTTCCCACAAAAGTGAGAAGCAAAGATACAGGTAGCACGTCAAGTAATACAAAGGCGTGGTCGACCCCACGGAACGTACTTAGACAAGTCTACTGTTAAATGAAGTATCGAAGCGTGTGTTGATTGTGACTTGTCAGACCTCTTGAATTCGAAGGTGTTCAACCCTTGGCGTCATTGCGTAGTAATCCGCCCCAACACTCATAATTGTTACAATACATCAAATCAAGAACAGAAAATGAACTTAATGGATCTTAGCAACAGGGGCATCCAACAACTACCCGGTCTTACGCGATCCTGGTTCCATCATACTTCTGCGGTCTGCTTTCTCTCTCAATGGGACATTCTTGAAGTTTATTCGCAAGTACATATACTGCGAGGAGATAAGCATAGAGGCAACCGGGAATCGGCAGTTCCCTCATTGTCTATCCTTGAACTCTTTTGCCTGGCCTCGCATGTGTCGCCCTCTAGCTCCGCAGCTCATCCGAAGAATAGATTAATCACACCAAACTGACTTACTGATCTAAACAAACATGAGTAACCTGTGTTTCCACTTATGCAACGAATACTGACCAACCCCCACCTCCCTCTCTTTCCCTTCCTCTCTCTAGCTCTTCTCTCTCCCCCCTAAGTGGCATATGATAGTAATAGGACGAGGTTGGGCCCATCAGCAAGTGGCCAGTCGGTTCTATCTACCATCTTAGCATAATACCTTATTATGGGCATGTATGGGGGGCAGTGTTTCATTTGCAGATGGGAGAGAGAAAAAAGCACTAGCCTGTGATGCCGCCGGACACGTTGCCTCCAAACCGCACTAATTGAAAAGAAGAAAAAGCAACTTTATCGAACCACTCCCGCATTTTCCCAACTCTTGCTCTTCCCCCACCCCCCGGGCCGGCCGGGAAAAAAGAAAACAACACCTACAGGAACTAAAGTCAACTTCACGTTTGTAATAATACGCGCATGTCACTAGACATCCGCACCCTCCCCATTTCGCATTCCCCGCTGCGACAATCTGCAACAAAAAAGAAAAAAAAAAAAAAGAGAAAAGGCAGGATGGGGGGTAATACAGACACGTGTCAACTGCGTAGTGTACCGGGTTCGTGGTGATCTCTACATCTCGCCAGGCACGAGCAACCTGTGGTACCCTGGTGCATCCGGCCGGCAAGAAAGGCATGAAACATAGCTAACCTCGCCCGCGCTTCAGCATTGCCCCAGCGCGGGTCCTGTCATGCTTGTGACTGAGTTCACAGATCGCACGGGTATTAGATGGGGTGGCGTTCTCAGCGTGGGGGTTGTTTCCGAATTCCAACGCGGCGTGTTTTAATCTGACATGTCACATTTGCACGAGCGTATAAAATGACTAAGGCATGGGAGCCCTACCACACCACAGAAAAAGGAAGGCAGCAGTAGAAGGGGGCCAGACAAAGTCCTTGGATGAAATGCCTGAATGCGAATTTGAGTTAATGATCTAAACCGCTTGACTATATGAGAAAATCCCAAGAGAGTAGTAACAAGATCGCCGGCAACGACCGCGGCTGATGGCTCTCTCTGATATATGAAGAATGAAAAGACGCTGGGGAATGGGGAATAAAGGGAGAAAGAAACATGACAAGAGGTATATCGCCAAGTTAAATGAACCGCCAACAACCACAGAAGTGATCCCAAACTAGTGCTCCATAAAACCCATGTCATCCATTTCAATTCCGTCACTTCTTGTTACCATCAAAACTGAGGGGGATCCCTTCTCATTGCTCGATTCCGCGGTTGCCCTGTTACATGTAGAAGACTCAAAGAAACAAACGGCAAGAGAACAGGGTGTGTTTCAACCCTGAGGCCGAAGCCTGTCGAGATATGACACCACGGATGACGCCCCATTTGTCCAATTTTCCCATTCGAAGCGAAAGGAGTCGGGATCCAAATCCCATGCCGTTTGCAATGCTCGCTGGCCCATGCGCTTGACGCTCCTGGCGGGAGGGCAAGCACGAGATGTTTTAGTTGGCCAGGCGAGCAAGATAGGACCCCTTGTCCCGCATGCAATGCACCGTCCTGCCCTATGACCATGTTCGCCGTTTTGGTATGAATATGCCCCCCAAATGACGGTAGTGCCTGATCTTTTGTCTTTTGTGAATGTTGTAAACGCCGGAACGATTCTCGTTTTGCCTTTATAACCAGTGAAGATGACAATACAGTGAGTGAGTCGCTCGAGATCCTGCCAAGTAAGAACATGCCCCCTCCCAACATCTGCGGTGCTGCAATAAGGCTTAACCATCTTCCCGAAAATAACATGCTCTTGAACGCCGCGTCCTGCTCCCTTGATCGCGAGAGGGAGAAAGAAAAAGAAACAGACGCTCGAATGTCGCTAAACAAATGTGATGTACTAGAACCAGATAATGCCACCGAGGAAGAATAAATGTTGAGGTATAGTCCGTGCCTCTAAACTCCCACGCCATCAGCTGCCAACGTAGGATGTATAAATAAGGGTCGCCGTGAGTGATGCATTCGTCGCCAACACTGAGAAACCATGCGAAACACAATCATTGCACCACAAATGCCCTGAGATGCATGAGAAAGCAGAATGCGCCACCAAGCTTGTCGTGGAATCCAAACGAGTGGCTAACCTCGAGTAAACCACAGATGGGAGTCCCTCATGCCCCGAGGACCCAACAAAAGTGAGGGGCCCGTATGCCCCGTTGCATCCACCTGGATGCTTTCCCTTAACTCCATTCTCCTGCTCGAAAATCCATCATTATATGTTGTTGAGATCATTTCCCCATCATGTACGACGGGAACCCCGATGAAGCGCCTGGCATAGGGGACGGCGAGCCGCCCGCGGACAAGGGACCGGGGTACCCAGAGCTGTTCCAGACACTATTAGGGTTGCCGGAGTAAGTTGCCGAAGAGTAGGGAGTGCTATGGCCACTGGCCATGGAGGGAGCCGCTGCTCCGTAGCCCAGACGGTTGATGCCTGGTGGTCCCGGCAGACCGGGAGGGGGACCATTGGCGGTGGTGAAACCGTTTCCGCTGCCTGCCATCATGTTGTTCAACCCAGCCATGGGGGTAGCTCCTCCCTGTCCTGTGCTCTGGCCAGAGCGGACGCCGAGAGGATTCTTGGAGAAACTCAAGCGGATGCCACCTTTGACGCTATTGTGCAGAAGCTGGCCATAGAGGTCATGAAGCGCCTTGGTCGCGAAAGACACGTCTTCAAACTCAACGAAGCACATGGGACCATTCTGCTTTGTTCTGAAGCAAAGCCGCTTGTATCCCCGCTGCTTCGAGAACATGGCCTTGAGCTCCTCTTCGGAGGTGTCGATCGGTAGGTTGCCCACATAAAGAGTGTTGCAAGGTGGGTTCTGATCCGCTGGGTTGACCGGTGGATAGTTATGGCGCTGAAAGTGCGAATTGGACACCTGGAAGCTGGACGAATGACCAGTATTGTTCAACACACTCGGCGACATAGTGTTCCCATGGGCCGATAGAGGCGTCATGGCTGGGTGCCCGTATTGCGGTACTGACGAAGGTCCTGGGGAGTTGGTGTTCAAGGAAAGGCTGGCCAACCTAGAAATGGGCAGCTGAGGCGCAGTTGCTCGTCGAGCTTGGTTTCCCGGTCCATTTTCCGCGACTGCAAAGGCAAGCGGGTTGTTAAGGAGCTCCTGGGTCTCGTCGTCCTCGGCAGCATCATGATTGATGAGGTTCTTGCTTGACATTCGTCCACGCTCCGTCAAATGGTTGCCAATAGGCGACTGAGGGGAGAATATGTTCTGAAAGTGCTCGTTTGACGCAGGGTTGGACAGCTCGGTAGTTCCATAGAGGCCATTCAAAGGCGGGGAGATCTTTTCCATTGACTGGAAGCCCCCGTTGAAGCGCGATGGTTGTCGCGATGTCGGCCCTGATGACGCTGTCGACGATGCGTTGCTAGAAGAAGCGGAAACTGGCATCTCACCCGGGTATCTCCTAGCTGTTGGTGGGCTCCCGGACAAGACGTCGACGATCATCTCGCAATCTTTGGCGATGGATTTGCCATGCAACATTTCCTTGGCTTGCTGCGCACCAGCTGGCGTCTTGAATTTCAGCACTGCCGATCGAAAGCCGGTATCGTCGGACTGTTCCGGGGACAGGACCTCAACATCAACCAGTTCCTTCGAGAAGACGACCATCAGTCTCAGCTGGTCTGCAGTCGTGTCCAAGGGTAGTCGGCGGATCAGGATTGGTGAGACTTGCGACGGGGTGCCCACGGGCTTCATGGAGGCGTCGCGATCGAAGGGGCCACTTGCGCCGAGTGACAGCGAATACGAAGGCTGTGCACCCAGCCCGGTGGTTCGGAAGGGCTGCGACTGCGATAGAAAGGTCGGTGCAGCCATAGTAGCCTTTAGTGTCGATGATGTCGTCGCGTTGACAGCGCTAGCAGTAGTGCTGGTGGTGGTTATGGGTGCAAAGGCACTCGCGCGGTTCGGTGTCACGGTTGCGAATGCAGACCGAGACAATGTTTTTGTAGCAACGCCCAACGTGCTTTGGTCTTCGGTCATGCTTTGTCGTTCATGCGAGTCAATTAATCCGTACAAGTCGTTGCGTTCGCAGCTCTCCGTGCCTTGCGATAGTGGGAACCCAAGGCGACGATCGCGCTGATCAGATGCGTCGCAGGACTTGAGTGGGCGGGTGGGCACGGTCGTATGTAGGTACAAGGAGATCTGTGTGCGATGCGACACCTGGGGTTTGCTGCGCTCAGTGGAATCAAGATGGAGCAGTTGGATCGGGGTGCACCCAAAGAAGAACTCGGGGTTGCTGGTGTGTCAGGGCTTTCGCAACGGCCGAGGCGCGACGTGATGTGCTGCTGCTGCTGCTGCTTCTGATGCTGCTTGCTCGAGGACCGATAGAGTGCGACGCGCGACTGGTGAAAAAAAAGGAGCAGGATGACGATGCTGCTCTGGCAACGGGCGCGCGATAAGACAAGCGACGGAGGAGTGCAGCTGTCGGTTCGAGGAAAATATGATTGAGGAAAAAAGTTGGGGGTTGGAGAAAGGGCTCGAGAGTGGGATGGTATGGGGAATTTGGGGGGTGGGAGCGAGGAAGCGAGAGTGTGTGGTTGACTCGGGTGAGATGAGACCTTTCAATGTCGCCTTTGTGTGCGAGGTCAACCGTCGCAAAAGATGCGAGGAGGAAGAGAGAGTTCGAAAAGACACGGCTGAGGGTGGGTGACGGCAAGGTACTTGGTGAAGGACCCGGCACGGTCTGCGCCTTTGTAGGTAGGAGAAATTGGGGGTTGATTAGCGGTCGCGGGCGATGAAAAGGATAAAGGAACGGGCGGCCCTTTTGGTTTGGACGTTGATGGGCGACAGAGCACTTCGGGGGGGTTGACCATTGAGCGGAACGGCGAGAGAAGTTGGGGGGCGGATCAAAGTTGAGTTCGATGCGCCATGCCATCAATGAATGAGTGAGCAGAATTGGGACGGCCGATAGGGACGAGCGGAGGGAGGGGGGAAGGAAGGGGAGGGGGAAGGAGTTTGCTGCTTTGCTACAATGTACTGCTGCTTGCTGCTTGCTACTGCTTTGCTGCTACTTCGACTGCTTTTGCTGCTATGCCGTGCCCGTCCGCTGCCTTTGTCCCTGCTCGGGTCCTTCTCTTTCTCTTCCTATCGTCGTGGAATCCTCTCGCTCGCGGTAAGGAAGGGACCTGGTTATCGAGCTTGCGCGCAAATGCTTGCTTCCCTCCGGAGTGCCTACAGTACGTTTACGGGGGCAGACAAGCACTAACGCTGCTGCTGCTGGGCTGGCGCGGCGCTCATTCGCTCGAGCTGCTGGACCAGAAACGACCTGGTCGAAGACAAAAAAGCACGCTATGCACGTTACAAGGCAAGTTGGAGTCTTGGACCTCGACGGGAGGCACGCGCTAGCCCTAAAGCCTAGCAGAATGCAGCAGCCGAACCCACCCAGCTACTGCTTCATTGCCGGGGATTGTGGATGAGTGGGCTGCTCGGGATGCGTGGGTGGGGATTCGACCGGGGGTGTTTTGATTGATGACAGGCACAAGAGCACTTGGTACCTGCACCCTGTGTTGGAATGGGACACAGCGCCCGCATGCGATCCCATTGGACGCTGCCCGCGGAGGGGACCGAGTACATAGTACTTGCGAAAAGGTTTTGGTGTGCTGCTCTGCGCCGTGGCACGGAACCTGATCGTGGTTGGCTTGGCCGCAGACTTTTTGCGCCTGGGAAGCCGTTTTAACATTTCGCTGGTCCTGTCCGTAGCGCCCTGGAACCTTGCGAGCAGGAAAGGGATGGGTGGAGGGCGGTACATGGACAACCATACGAAACGCACGATAAGCATGCGAGGGAAGCAAGGCCCCAAATGCAAGAATGACCCATTAGAGCTGCGTTGCGTTGCGCTGTGCTGCACAGCATCGTGAATCAAGAAATCCACAATGGTACACTACTTTTTCGTCCCCTCGGCCTGGCAACGGAGCATACGCAACGAACAGGTAACTCGTCCAACTGCTGCTGCTGCTGGAGATCAGCCCGTGCTTCTGAATTGCCGGGCTTTTTGTCGTAGGTTCCGTGCAGCGCACGCGATTGTGGCTTGCGTCAAGGTCCATACTGGCCGTTCCACCAGGCGAGGGAAGAGGATAAATTGGTAAGCAGTGTCTGGTGCAAACACTATTTGGAAAAACGCAGGTTCAAGGCAAATTGAGGCATACATCCCACCAGGAGTCATGGTATGCGCCCCTCCTTTGATGCAGCAGGCTGACAGGCTTGCCCTGCCTCTGGAGAACGCATTATCGCATCTGTAGTGAGACTTCCAACACCTCGCAACCCTATATCCAGATACCGGTAGTGCCAAATAGCTCGAGGGGCGTAGTTGAGTACGGAATACCTCCACCCCTTAGTGTAAGAGGAAGTATATATCGCATTGCGCCAGTCGTACCCAAACTCCATCATAGATGCTCGTGGCGCCAGTGGATGAAACCCTAGTACTGCCGCTCTACTATAGCAGGATGGCCTTACTGTCATATTGGTGTCTCGTCACCGGTGGTTCTGGATCGGGTGGACTGTACCATTTTGAGGCATCTTGAAGCACACCGTTTGGTGGCCGAGATAGCCAAGGCTGCATTGGTCGCCTGCAGGCAGTCAAAGCTCGGCAACTTCGACCTTTGCATGGTTGCATTGAGGCTTTCCTCGGTTCACGGGTTTAAGCTCACATAGTAAAAGACAACGGTGCCGTCTTCATATCAAAACCATCCAACAACGATAAAAACTCGGGGGGAGAGGGCCAGGAAAACCTGCTCACAGCCGAAGCTTATTCGCTTGTTCAGGAGCAACCACATGGCCACCAAAGGATCAAGAACCAAAGCACGTCAGAACCCATGGGCAAATTACCAGCTTTGTTGTCCTTGACAACTCTGTGCTGGTTGGCCATTATGGGCTGGTCCGATATCTGATAGCCAAGGACACGACTAGTTTTGGTATATTTCACCTGTCTTTTTGTGATAGCCGCCTCCCGGTTGAATCATATAGAGAGTCTTACAGGCCTCCTAACCTACCGAGCTTATGTCTAGGTTAGGTTAGATGGGCCGTTTGAGGACTCGGCCAACTTGTGACGATAGCCGTGTAGATGGAGAGTGTGACCCCAAGTGGGTGGACCGGTGAAGCCTCGACAGGGATGTTATGAAGACGGTGTGGGAGTTGTGCAGATACTGATCCTTGCATGGTTCCACTGTTCAATCCCAACCTTGAATGGCGCGCAGTACTCAGCACTCGATCTGATTGCGAAAAGGGTGCATTGGTGCAGGGCGGGCTGCCATGTGTCGCTGGCGTAGGTATGCGTGCGTGTGCACTTTCTTGCCTTATGCTGCCTGTCTAGTTCTACCCGGGCGTCTGGTATCTGATACGGCCACAGGGATGGTCTAGGAATGAACAAAGAGCAGAGCCAAGAACACCTTTGTCTAAGACAATCTTCAATATTCCAAATCGAGTGTCAAAACGCTGTGCTTGGGAGGTAGAAGGAGGGAAAGTGGTGTGGGTGGTAGGTATCTTCCGTGACATGCATCCTCCAGAAATGTTCGGCCGGCCAGGTCGACAATCTGAATAGCACTGCATGGCATGAGGAACAGCTGAATACCCAGGCACCCCAGGTCTCATTGTTGAAGGATTCGCCATGTACACCGTTGATCCGCAGCCACGGCGCCGGTGAGCAGACTCGTCTTTGGTCGAGGTGAAACAAGGCCGGGCCACTCACCTGCCTTCGCCTTGCGGTAATCGTCGTGGGGTTGATCTACCGCGCATTGCTTTCGAGAAGCATTCTGGAGGGGAAGCCGCCGAGACGGCGGGCATGACGATCAAGCATGTTAGTGTCCCGCGAGCCGCTGCGGAAACGAGGCGTGTAGAAGCAAATACCTCGAGCCAGCAGCGCAATCGAATGCGATAAATTCCGCTGGCATGACACCATCAAACGGGTCGACTTCACAGCAAAGCCCTCCTGAGTGGATGGATCGATCCACCGCCCATGCCTACCTACATGTAGGCATGCTGCCCCTCCACGATGGGACGGACGTGCTCTCGGCCCAGGCGGCTTCTGATTGGGTGCCAAACAAAAGGCTAGCGGCAGGTGGAGGACCCGATCTAGTGCTCGCAAGTGCATTCACAGCCTTAGATTGGCTTGGCGCTTGATCCACCCTCCAAGTCTAGAACCGACTGGGTCAAGTTCAGCTCTGGCAAATGACGGCAGCGGCAGAACAGCAGCAGCAGAAGCAGCAGCGCCGCCAGATAGCGGCCCTACCCACGCCCCAGGCCCTTGCCCTTGTCCTTGCCCCCCCCCCAAGCAAACTCCAAATCTCCAACCCAGCACGGCGCCTGGCGGGTTTCAGTTGTTCCAAGCGCTCCGCAGCGTCGGGCTGAGCCCCTCCTCGGACAACCCCTCCCAATACCATCTTCTCCGATTTCTGTTTCGCCTGTCAGCTGCTGCCAACTCCGACTGAGAAAAGACCGTTGCCTGTGAATTGGATTGCCACGTGCCCACGTTGTTCCTGCAAATGAGTTTTCCTTCCTGCGGCCAGTTCAATCGTGCATCTCTCGTACAGCATATCAAGTCTCGGGCCTTTCGGCGTCGAGATACGCTGGTAGAAATGTTTATAATTGACTCGGCCACTGCCTTCCACAGCCAACGGTGGCATCGGAACATGATCCTTTCCTAGGTTCACAAATTCATGCTCTGGACCAAGGATGATCGACCTAGAACGTCACGTCAGACTCTGTGAAACAGATGGTCAAACCAGCCAATGGACCGCATTTGTGATTAGGCTCTCTTCAGCGAAGTCCAGGAGCATGGCTGCACAACGTGATCACCGATCAGATGTATTACCCTACTTATCTAGGACTGAGGAACCCGTAACCCGATGAGCCGATTGTGACTATGCCAATCTTTTGGGAGTCGTCAAGCTTCCACGGGGCCGGCTCGTGGCACTATGTGGCAGCCGTGGTAGTCCATATGAGTGCTTAGCAAGATGACTTCAACGAACATCAATATCCGCTTCGTTCCAAGGAATTTCTCCCGCCAGGGCTTGGTCGCTGTAGTTTGGCTCTGACCATCACAGTGAGGCCAATTGCGCTGGTCGTCAGCTGCTATGTCAGCGGCCCGTCCTCGGAACCACGTCGAGAAAAGAAATATAGTGCTTTCCCACCTTATTGGACTCTCAACTCGTTCCTAGATAGACTCTAGGAATGGGCCATGCTTAGATCAGCGCACAGCGTTCCAATAATCCAAAGCCGGAAGAGAACCCGATTTGCACACAAGGTTTGCCTAAGAACATTCTACCAGGATGGGCCGAGTTTCGACATCTCACCAGTGGGTCTTTTGTCGCCGTGGTCAGCAGCTAATACCGTTTGGGTCCGCATGGCTGATTTCTGCTTCATTGTTCAAGTCATATGCAGCTATAGGTAGGTAAAGCGCCGTACCGCTCCGATCACTTGTGCAAACTCGCGGGTTGCCTCCATATGCGTGATGGAGAAAGCAAATCCAGCTGTCTGGGGCTGAGAAGCTGTGTTCTTGAGCAGGAAGAAGTCGTTATACTGTTGGGATTCTCGCCACACCGCTAGTGCCCTGCTCAAGCCCAACGTTATCAGCAAATATGTCTCAGCTGCCAGAACATTTTTTAGCGCCATTATAACAGCCTATGATGAACTCCTACATAGACATGCATATAGCACCAAAGCACGGGATCTCTCCGAAAACCCAATATCCTTCTGACACTGACTCCCGCGGCGGCTATTGCTAATGAACATCGCGGGCTCCTCCTAGATCCTTGAACCCTTCCAAGTTCACGTCCTCACGCAACCCCTGGGTCCAGATCCACATCACAGCCTTGATATCGGGTACACGTGTACCATGCAAAGGGCAGGTTGACAGCACCATTGACGGCAGTGAGGCAGAGTTGAAGTACGCAGCATGAGCAAGGCAAGGTTTATCCCACTGTTTGATACCGACCCCCACGAGGGCGGGGCTCCCAACTACTCCATCGTAGCGAAGCTGTATCACAGACGTCGTGGCGCCGCCTGATACAGGCAGCGTTAATTTATATGCTATCAGATGTCCAGCAATCGAGGATACGTAGAATACTATGTTTTCCTATCAGGATTTCGAGGCTCTACTATCATCCAATAGATGTCAATCTTCTGGAAACTTGGTCAATGATAACCTTGGGGCGATGCCGTGGCATAAAAGGCAGGTATAGGGGAAGCCATCTCCATTTTCATCAGCACTTTAGGCGTGGTTGGGTCGCGGCTGTAAGCCAACTGCCCTTTTGGCAATATCGAGCTCAAAAGCCATGTTACTCTTATCACCCATACCTTTCATCCCAGCAGATTTCGGGGGTCGGCTCAACCATAACCTTGTTATTAAAACATCGTCACGGCACAAGGCATATTACGACAAGCTCAAGCACACCGAAACGTCGCTCTCTGAGAGTGGAGACGGATCGACCGGGCTTCTCTATCATGTTCCAACAGTCCTCTGGACTACCCTGTACCATTGGTAGCCGTACTCACTAGATCACGCCGGGTACATGTAGGTCGTACTGTAAGCCCAAGGCAAGGACCTCACGGACTGCTATGAGATCTTTCTGGCCATGGCCCGGCTCCATATCCCCACGTTGCTTGCCTCGGCTCCTACAGCGATTCGACGCTGTCAAACAGGGTATCCTACATTCTTCAAAGCTTAACAATTGGGTAGGGTCTGGAGTCTAGAATATGTTGGCCGAATGGCGGTGACCCGCGTCAGGCTCAAGTCACATGTGCGGCTCGAGCCCTTTCATTTAAATGCGCGATCAGCAGTTTTTCTCACACATGGGTTTCGCAATCTAGCCGGGTTATAGAGAGCCGTGCGCACAAGTTGGGCAGCCATTCACTGGAGTGGCAATCACCGACACATTGGCATGGTTCTAGAAGCCCTTAATTTAGGCAGCTATCTGATCGGCGAGTTGAAAAGCAATACGTCTTCGTCCTATGACCCGTGCGGGAAGGCGAAAATGGAAGTAAGGTCTAGGCTTTTAGTTATGCTGACCACGCGGCGGAAGAGCCTGAAGCCGAAGCCAGCTCGCTTGGACACGGCGTTCGCGAGGGGAATATGGCCACGCCTCAGGTATCAATTGATATATAATTCATTAGAGGATATTTCTTAGTCTAGTATGACCCGCAAGTCCCGAAGGAATGGCCGCGGGACGTGGTTATCGTTTTGGTGGTGCTTCAGGGTCTTCCCCTGCACGGCATATCTGGGGGACAGGCAGAAAAGACAGCTCGAAGCTCAACTAGATCAGCCGGTAGCATTGGTTCGGCTTCTAATCTAACAGGGAAAGTCGATTCGCATATCTCCCCAGTAAGACGTGGTCCAGTTAAACGTTTGCGAATTCGTTGGAATAAAAAAGAGAAGAACAAGAAAACCGCTTTATAAATGGGCATGTTAGTAAATTAGAAAATTTCTACAAATCACAGCGCAGTCATAGAGATACCTCCTTCCTGATGAGCCTTGCAGCATTGGCAAATGTTTCAAGATCGTCGCAAGAACGTATCCTGCCGCGTCAGCCGACGTACAGCAGCAGCTTGCTCGTCTTTCCAACACCTTCGCAGCACTCAAAGCTGGCGAGTAAGACATGACGACGACTAGACCTCGTCTCATCAGTGCATTTTGGGAATGTGCAAGACTAGCCAGACCAGATCAAATCTGAAAACTGACATCTTCTTGGTTTGAAGAGGTTCTCCCATACATATGGAAGAATCTCAGAACGATGCACTCTCAGTACTCACAAGCAACCAAACAGAATTGTGTATTTCGTGTGAAGCTGAGTATGAGTTTTACACTAAGGAGAACGAGTCAAGAATGGTGGGTGGGTCTTCATGCAGCAAGGTCCATACATACATAGCTCTTGCAACGGCTCGCCTACATTAGTATATTGGGCCTGCGGGGTGAAAGACTATACCTCACAAATGACAGCTACCTCTCCGAATTTGATGCTACGAATGGGAAAATGGAAACTATTACCACTTACGCCATGCACAACACTACATTTACCAGCTAGGCTGTTATCATTATTGTCGATCTCTCCGAATACTGCTTCGAATAGCCGTAGTGCAGGTGCCTCGGCATGATTCCAGCATACCAAGACTACTAGTGGCCGACGTTGGCCTTCCCCAACTTTCAACCCCGGATTTATAAGATTGCACCCCTGTCGGTTCAGTTCCACTGTAGGTGTCAGTCAACCTCGGTATCTCGCCCCGCATAGACTTTGGTGACGGCGTCAGACGAGCAAACTTCAGATCACACCAAGCCGGGTTTACCAGCCTGACACCATATAACAGAACGCAAAGCTAAGTTGAGCACCTTGTGCGGTCATCTGCCTTGTTTGATTGCTACTCTGATTGCCATATTCAAAGCATAAGCAACACACCACCACCTTTACCGCCACCATAAGCATGTCAACACCAATCCCCTTCTCCGAGCCGCCGTGGCTCCTGGGTTTGCCCAGTCCCATATACACGGACTCGCACCGGAAATGGCAAGCCGCCATCCGGCCATTCATCGACGAGCACCTGCACAGCCGTGCTCGCGAATGGGAACGCGCCGAGACAGTTCCCGAGCATGTCTTCGCCGACTTTGCGAAGGCGAACATGCTGATCCCGGCGCTACCCGCGCCCCTGCCTGTGGCGTGGCTTAAGCGCCTTGGGATCCACGACTTCTTGGGCGTGCTGAAGGTTGAGGACTTTGACTATCTGCATGGGCTTATCTTTGCGGATGAGATGGCGCGTAGTGGGCTGGCAGGGCCTGCTGGTAGTCTGACCACGGGTTTCGCCTTCGGCATTCCACCGCTTCTGAAGTTTGGGGACAAACAGCTACAGGAGAAGTTCCTGCCAGAGTTATTGCGGGGCCAGAAAAGGAGTTGCATCGCGATTACTGAACCAGATGCCGGGAGCGACGTTGCAAATATCACGACGACTGCTGTCAAGAGCAAGTGCGGGAGATTCTATCTCGTGACTGGCACGAAGAAGTGGTAAGTGTAAGCTCCTGGTTCTGAAAGGCCGTTGCTCACCAAGATCATAACTAGGATCACAAATGGAATATGGACAGACAATTCCACCATGGCTGTGCGGACAGGTCCGGAAGGCTCGGGCGCTGCCGGACTTTCAATGCTCGTTGTCCCGTTGAAGAATACACCTGGCGTCTCAATGCGCCGGCTCAAAGTTGGGGGACAGATCTCTGCAGGCACAACTTATATCGAGCTCGACGACGTCAAAGTCCCTGTGGAGAACTTGATCGGAGAGGAAGGACAGGGTATGCGCTACGTCATGACCAATTTTAACCATGAGCGCCTCTCCATCGCAGTTGGGACAACGCGTTATGCCCGTGTAGCATTAAGCGCGGCTTTCGAGTACGTCTTGAAGCGCGAGGCCTTCGGCAAGCCCTTGATGGACCAACCGGTTGTGCGACACCGGCTAGCAAAGGCAGGTGCCCTGTTAGAAAGCCAATCTGCCTGGGTGGAGCAGTTCGCATACCAGATGACAAAGCTGAAGAAAGACGACGCTGATCGAGAACTGGGAGGGCTGACGGGGTTGCTCAAGGCGCAGGCTGGTATTGTGTTGAAGGAATGCGCGGACACGGCGGTGCTGCTCTTCGGGGGTAACGGCTACACACGTAGCGGCCAGGGCGAAATCGCCGAGATGATATGGCGAGAGGTGCCGGGTGCAAGAATTCCCGGTGGCTCGGAAGATGTCATGCTTGATCTGGCCGTCCGACAATTGGTGAAGCTTTACAAAGCAAAGACTCGAGCTTTGGAAGCTGCATCGAAGCTCTAAGTGCTTGAGCGTTTGTATGTGTACTGATTGGACAGCATTAGAAATGCATGTTTACACTTTCCACAAATGTTGCACCGGGATCTACCAGGGTATCAAACTACATTATATGCCAAATGCCTTGAATGTTGCAGAAGTGACAATGTGTATCGTGAATGGCATTACTCACTATTCAGTGCAATTGATCGTGGGAAGCAACGACAGGAGAGGAGTAATTGAAAGCCGGCCGCATTGTGATTGCTTCCTGTTTCCACTTCACTTGTGCCTGTTCTGAAGTTGCGCCTTCCAGAGTGTGTATTCTGAGCTCGTGCCGTCAACAAAAAAGCTCCAATGAACCTACAACACTCCTGGACGACACACCACTCGCTCACACATTTCTGGATTCATTGGACTGACCAAGCAGGCTTTTATTTGGCTTTTACTCCGGCTTTATTATCGGATTGTACTCTTCCAACCCACTTTCAAAGACGACAACATGAGGAGGTCTGCGTTGGCACTTCTGATTGCCATAGTGCTCATCATCTCTTTGGGCCTTCAAGTTCGCTTGTCCATTCGCAGCTCGAGGTTCTCGATGAAAAGAGTCAACGCTTTCGTCCACTTCAAGCACCAAGGGCCGACATGTCAGCTATCATCTCTTGATCTATACGAGCCACACTCCCAGACTTGTCCGACCCGGACCTTGATGCTCGAAGCCATGTCTTCGGGTGGCCGCGTCGGGCGGGATTCCCCTTACACCTCGAGGGGTTGTGATATGATATGGTACACGACAGAGGAGGTATGCGTTATCCTAGGCCGCTTCTCACAGATCTTATTGGTTGGCGACTCAATGCTCCGCCACATCATTGGCGCCATAAATATACTCATTCGAGAAGACCTGGGGTATGGTGCCGTTACCGACTGGAACTTCAACCAAGCGGAGAGGTGAGCAACGTCAATATGTGACATGCAGGTAAACATTGCTGACATGATCCAGGCGAGAATGCTTCTGCCTGAACCAGTTCAACGTAAAAACATGCTCCGTGCAGGGTATATACAAGACATCTGATGTCTTGGCCAATGATCCTGGCAGCCTTGCCTGCCCCAAATTGATTCCTGGTTGGTCTACAGATCTGTCAAGTATCACACCCAACCCTATGAAACCATACCGCAGCGGCGTTTCACTAACTGTTTTGGAAAACTAGTTGAGCAGATCAACAGCTTTCCGATCCCCAACGACGAGCTCATGCGACTCCGGGCTAGCGTACATGCGAGCCAGATGGAGGGCTCGTCAAAACCGAGTGCTTTCATCCTCGGCCATGGTCTGTGGAACAACCTTGAAATCGAGGCATCCATCCATTGGCTCGACTCGGTGCTGAGCGTGATCAACCGGGAAGCGGATTTCCAGGCGCCGACGCTTCTCGTTACTCCAAATGCCGCTGGCAAGGATAAGCCTGATAGGTGGCTAATGACGCAAGGGAACGAGGCCCTGGTTAGATTCGAGGAGGTCATGGCGGATGCGGCGATCGAGCAGGGGATTGATCACTTGGGGACTTGGAATATGGTAAGTCTGAGAGTATTCATCTATACACTCTGGTCTTTGGAACGACATGCCGCTTCGCCCCTGTAGATGATATGGATGTTAACACTTTACGGAAACAGTCTATCCAAGCGACGTTGTACGATGGGGTCCATCTCGACATGCGTGGAAACCTGCTTAAAGCGATGATGGTGGTGAACTGGCTCGCTCTATTATCGGACTAATGAGAGGCCCGCAAACGATCGATTGGCGCAAAGCGCCTTCTAGCGAAATCCCACCATTGAGCGCTCGTTCGATCTCATGGTGGTAGGAAATAATTGCTTGCTTAAGTTGCCTTCTAGCAGCTACATTGCTATTGCGGGCATATCACGAGCCAGCAGGAATCAAAATGAGGATGTTTACCGAACGATGGGTGGAACGAGACTGCGGGCATGACTGCCAAGTGGTAAGATAGAAGGGTAACTTTGATCTATTTTACAGCGACTCGATAACACTCGTGAGCTCACTACCAGTCCATCTGTGCGTTACTCATTCCAAGGTCCGGCATATCTTCGGCACTCCATCCCAGTGTCATCGTAGCCCAAAGATCATGGTAGACCGAAGATTTTGCCGACTCCGTAGTACCAGGGGAAAGATCTGTGATAGCTTCGGTCAGAACCCCCGACATACTCGACTGTGACGTCGGATACGAGGAGCTCCCCGCGGGCATACCATGACCATCCCATAGGGATATGTAGTCGTCTAGACTGCCATCGAACATGGGACATTCTTGTGCCTTTCTCTTGATTTCTTCCTTGGCAATCGCAGCAGCGAGTTTTTTCTCGAACTTGGCTTTTAGAGATCGTAGAACTACGCGGAATGCTGTGCACACGTCCGTCTTCTTCCCGCCAGGAGTGGCCTCGCCTTCCGTAGGATCTCCGCAGAGCTTCTCGAGGTACGAGCCAAAGTCGAAGATCTGCCGTGCTTGCGCGCTGTCAAACTCGGGGCAAATCTCGATCGGCAGGCAGAGACGGTAGCCTAGAATGTTGGCCACGATCACGCGCACCCAGTCAGCGCTGCAAAACTGAGACATAGTTTCTGGAGGCAGGGAAACAATAAATTCAAAGAATGCCCGGACAGTGTGGACTGCCTTCATCAGTCCCGTCGGATCTAGCGGTGCGTCGGCACTGACGGTTCGTGGAGCGACTGTGAGCATCAGCGGCGCGGCGATCAAGTGCATGTCATCAAAGAGGCTGGCCATCATGACGCTTGCTGCATGAGTGTAAGTTGACTGTCCGGCAAAGCACGAGAGAAATTACGTACGCATTAGTGCAATGGACGTCGGTATGCGGCTCTGCCATTCTCGGAGCTGTGTTTCGAGCCCCTTTCTAATCAATTGACGGTGAAGCTCGCTTCCAGACCCGGCCTTCTTATAACTCTTTTGTAGTACGAGCATCTCATCGGATATGTGGTGAAGTCTGACCAGCCAGACCAATACGTGGTCCTCTTCGATATTGCTATATTGTTCGAGTAGGTCACAGCAATTTGATAGCCAAGCGGTGAACGGGAAGCTTTGGGCCCTGGAGAAGGCGTTTGAAAAACTGAAGATGTTCTTAGCTTGAGCGACAGACAGTGCGGTTGCTCGGTTTTCACTAACTTTGTGATCAGATAATAGCAACTGACGAGGGCTCGAAAGCTTGCGAGATCTTCAAGATTGGGGCCAGTTTGTAACCGAGCGGCGAAGGCTTGTTCTTGATCGAGCTCGAGATCATGGGCAATATCAATTGCCATTTTCAGGTATTGGAATGCCTGCCGATGTTTTGGCCTCAAGTGAAAAGGATACCTGCGATTTGCATTAGTATGATATCATTGAGAAGAGGTTATCAGGCTTACCATGCGCAGTATACTAGTATGCCCTGGAGAAGATCCAGTGTACGCTCACCACCAGTGACAAACTTGAGCCCCAGGACCTTTCGAAACTCTTCGTCGTAGAGACTATGTCCTTGAAGACTAGTAGAACAACTTGTCGTAGCAAGTATAGCTAAGAGCACAAAGGGTGAATCCCTTGCCATGGTCTTGACGTTGGCGCCTTCGCCCAACACTATACAGGGACAGGATGGCAACATGCCTCTGAACGTCTGAAGAAGATTTTGTGCGGAGTCAAGGTTGAACTGCGGTTTGATGCCGAGGCTCACCATAGGTCTTGATCCCGGGCTTGCGGCCGACGCCGGCGTCGGGAGGCTTGCGAAGTTGAAGGTTTGGCCACTTGAAGCAGGAATTGTCGAAGGATCCTCCTCTTCTTCGCTAGAAGGAACAAGGCCGTCAAGGAAGGTCTCATGTTGCTCCCGTAATTCGTCGAAACTGGCCGCTGGCTCTTCTTCAGCCGGCATACTGAAGTCGATGCTGAATGTCTTGCTAGGCCCAGGAGGTGGCGGTAAGTCGGTTTCACTGCTGTTCATGTCAGCAGCAGCAACAGTATATGTAAGGTATACATGAGTTTTTATTCACCCTTTGGCAACTTTGGCTCTTCTTGTCCTTGGCCCAGTGCGAAATACACATTCCCTCTTGAAGTCAGAACATCTGTATGGCGGGCAGGACAAGGTCAGTATGCGCAAGAGGTGGGTGCCAGGATAGGGGCATGAGGGTCAACCTTTTGCAAATACCGGGCTGTGGACCTGGCTGACAGCGAATCTTTGCGGCCCTACAGGCCTCGCAGGCCCGTGACTGGGGCTTCGGCCGAACCGGCGGGGAGTTGGATGTCTCCATAATGTGTCCAAGGGAGGGAAAAAATAAAAATAAAAAGACAGCAAGGCTAGTCTGTATAAAGAGCTGCGGTGTGCCAGCAAACTTTGGAACAACCGGGAGAGATAAGCGTAGCACAGAAAGGAAGCCAAGCCAATTGAGTGATCCCTAACGGGGAGGCGCGACAGCAACAGGTGACCGTTTCCAGCGGCCTAGGATAGCCAACTTGGCCAACTCGTCAACTTCAGCAGAAACGGTAGGCCAGCAATGAAGTTGAGTCGTCCATTCTGTCCGGCGGTGATGCATGGATCGGATGACGCGAGCAACCTGCCACCGCCCGCCTGGCTTGGTCGCTAACTCCGGTCAGCTTCGGCGCCTTGTACGACAGTAAAATGTGGGCCAACCGTTCCCCTCGGTAGAGCTCCTCCGTTCGTGCCCCCGGAATTTTCAATTTGCCCATAAATCATGGCTCTTCAACTTTACGAGGTGACACTAGTCAGACAAAGGTACTTCTATGGCTGCCTCGAAGCGATATTCTAGCTTGAATTGTGTATTTTGAAAGCACTTTGAGAGGAATTCCACACCGTCTATAACAGGACACGTTTGCTCCGGCCAAGTCCGATCAATTCGAGTCGGCACATTATTGGTCGACTCATTCCTGTATCATAAATCAGCGTTCGGCTGTGGTATGGCTTGAGATTCTGACCCTCGAGCCTTGGCCGCTCTTGCCTCTCATTTTGAACGTTGACATTATGGGATTGATTGCAATTTTGTTTGTTTCCGGCAGGAATGTCTTGTTTGATAGAATGCAATTGTCAGGTTTCAACACACGGGGTACCTAAAAACATCCTGCCCACATTGATTGTCACCTAGCATGCTGTCTCAGTGTACGCGTTAGTTGCTTGTGCAGAGTCGGTCGTCAGCAGCGAAATCATGGATCAGGAGGAACGGTACAGGCATTGCTCTTCTGGCTTGGACAAGCCGGATGTGCAAAAGGGATGGCAACAACCAAACAACTTGTAGCAATCTTCAACACAACAAAAGATAGCACACGACAATCACCAAACATAGATACAAGACACAAAAAGAAAATCATGCATAGTGAAAAGGATTGTAAATATTTTTGTGAAGTAATTATTGTAGCACATATTTTTAAATTATTAATGTAAAGACGGCTGGGTGGTTGAACTCCATTGTTATAATTGCGAAATACCAGTGCGATACTCATCAAATCATCCAATGTGTAGCACAGCTTATACTCACCACGACCTACGGCTACCTCGACGACTTATAGATACCTCAATAAATTATGGCTACATTGTACCCCGACGACTTATAGCTACATACCCCGCCAACTTATAGCTACCTACCCCGCCGACTTATAGCTACCTACCACGACGACTTATAGCCACCTACCACGACGACGACTTATAGCTAGGTGCCCACCCCGACGACTTATAGCTGCCTCGACGACTTATAGCTACCTTGACAATGCTTGCCTTCATGACACTTGCACTGACAACGCCTAGCATGACTTGCACCTCCCTTTATTATACCTCTTATAAGGTGCCCTGCCTCAACGACTCAAGTAACGCGGCATAACAAGTATACACATCCCTGGCCGTCCAACATGACTTTTTTCAAGCTTGAAGTTTGGGTGCCGTAACACGTCAGTGCGGACAATTGAATAGGATTGTCTTGCATCATCCCAAGTCCTATCTACCCCACCACATGCTTTAGATTCCAATTTAACTCTAGATAAGTTTTTATCCACTGCGATTCACTACAATCCTTCATGGCTCCGACTGGAATTCACTGCGGACTGCGGTCACGCCCAACACAAGGACACTAGTCAGCCAATAGTGATTTGCAACCAATCTGAAATACAGATTAGCGACACGCCAGCAAGGAGTGATTTACATCTGCCTAAACGTCACCTATCGTGACTTGTACCCACTTTGATTCACTCTGCTACCTAGATATAATCTGACGCCGATTGGGGATGACTATAAGCTGTGACTTACACCCAGTTAATGACATAGATCAGCAACACGCCAATTAACGGGAATTTTCATCTGCCTTGAAATTTCCTGCAGATTGCAACTGCTTTGACAATATAATCATGTGTGCATTCATTTGTTCTAGTATACGATATACAATCACACCTGCCCCAACGTTGTCTATTGTTTAGGCTTGCTTTAACATTATCTATCACTTGTATCTGCCTCGTAGAAACCCATTTGTACTTGTCCTCCGTTACTCACTTGCACTTGCCATATTGGTACTTTGGTCATATCTGTATTTATATCACTTACTTGCACCTGCCTCGTTATAATATACCTATATTTGTTTTATTGTATTTTTTGTGATTCACTCGTACCTACCTCGCCAGTATTCGCGTGTACCTGCCTCGACTAATCTGACACAGACCTGTATGTCTGTAGTTTACTCGCGTCAGCCTCGGCATTATTCGCTTTTCACCTACCTCGACTGACCTACATCAGACCTGTCTTTCTGTTGCCCGCCCACACCTGCCTCGCTCTTATTCGGTTGCACCTACCTCGACTAATGCAACTCAAAGCTGTATGTCTGTGATTCACTCGCGTCAGCCTCGAATAATTCAACTCCAAGCTTTCTTGTTGATAGCTGTCGCGACTTGAACTCTCCATAACGCGTATTGAACTCTTCATGGCGCGTCTTGAACTCCTTGCCCTACCACTTCCAAACACTACCTCCGTCTAGCCCTGTGACAGGCTCTCTTACATACTACCTGAGCTTGATTAGGCCTCAAAGACCCCATCCTTGTCCCACTCACAACATCCACATATATCATCACTTTCAGCATGAGCAACATGCAGGGTAAGCGCAAGGCTGCTGAGGCTGGACGCGACGACCATGTGTTGATCAACCAACATAAGCGTTCATGCCAGCAAGCCCAGTCTGTTGATGGCAGTGGTGGAGTCGCAGATGTACAGTCTGGCGCCGAGGACAATGGTAGCACTGTCACTTCACAGGTCCCAGGTTCTACTGCTTACGACGTCATCATGGGTCATTCCACCATCGACGACAATAACAGTGTTGGCCCCATTGCCGATTCGAACAGCCTCCACAACATCAATAGCGCCGATTTATCGACTGTGGATGAGGTTACTGATCGCATGCCCAGTTCCCCCAATACCACTGTCCCGTTTCCCGACAATGGTGACCAGCGGATCCCCGAGGCCGTCGCCTATGTCGCAACTTCTGCTGTTTCGATGAGAGACGATCAGGCGAACGACAACTCCATCCAAGCTATACGCAAGTCTCCGCCCGTCTGGGCCAAGAATCGAGGTGCTCTATGCGAGGGCACTCCTTACTTCAAATCCCATGATAGCGGTAACTACCACTTTGACAAGATCACACATGGGCTTTTGCTTGACTCTGTCAGCTCTGCCCGAGACTACATTGATGGCACTGTCATCATTACTACGATGTAAGTTTCATGATCTTTATTTTCAACTTTAATTGGGCAACTCTAACATTGTGTTCAAGTGGTGGCGGGAAAAGTACCGACGCCGCGACGGGTCAGAGAACTAGAACTGTGGACCAAACCGAATCCTCGGAAAACTACATATTTCTGACCAACAGTAAGGAGGGGGGCTACTCTGTTGTGGTCGTCGTCGGTGAGTCCACCCTTGTGGCTCAACCATTTGGTCATGCTTACGGAGAGCAGGCAACAAGAATGAAAAGATCAACCCCCCACATCCATACTGTGTTTTGGGGGAATACCAGGTGACCGATATCTGGATGGAGAAGTTTCCTGATACCAACAACCGAAAGATCTCTTACTGGATGGTCCGCTTGGAGAAGCTTGAAGTCTCCGAGATCTCATGGTTCGTCAAGCCAGGTGACCTTAGTCACACGTTCAACTTTGGACAGCACGCCTGTCCCAGTCTCCAATGCCACGAGTGCCACGAGTATAGCAAGCAAATCTACGACAAGGGTTGGACATGCTTGAATCACAAATGCAGCAAGCATTTCCATTTCATGGTGATCATTGAGGGCCAGATGAGCTGGGAATCGTTTACTTCAGAGCAAGTTGAGTACAGTGTCGACTTTCTCCGAGAGAGAACGGACTGCAGAGACAGTATCAACCACCGCCAAGCCCTCGTTCCCAAACTGCCTACCATGGGCGACCATACGAACTTCGGGACAGAGGCCGAGTTCAAGCAAGGCATCGTGTGCCCGGTTTGCCATTGTGCCAGTCGTCGTGTCCATTGGAGCGAGTGGAAGTGTGAGGGGGGTGATTGCGACTTCACTTACAAGTTAGAAACTCGAGTCTATCCGCTTTCTGAGGTCGCGAAGGAAAGTAAGGCTGTGAAACGCTATGGTAAGCTCAAATACGACAAGGATCTCGTTACTCACTGGGACACAACCATTGCAGGCTATGAGGTTCAGGTGTTCACCCTACCAGATGAGAATGGAGACATTTGTGGAACAGTCCTGGTCTATCGTGCCACAGAGGAGATCTGTGCCAAATCGAATGGCCCCGACGATCTATTCCTGACGATGCAAGACCAGAATATTGACCTGAAGCTCAAACGAAATGTCGTTAGGCAACCAGGTGAGAACTCCAGCGTCACCACATCAATTTCCAACTAACAGGTATCAGGCACTCGTTACGAGAAACTCTGCTCTCACTTCGCCAGCAACTGGGTTTGTCTACTGCTAATTCTAGTGATGATTCGACTGCGCTAATCAAGATGTAGGGAGCCCCCTACAAATTCGGTGTTTTCGTTGACACGACCGCTTTCGCAGATGCTCCGGAACCTATCCTCCGCAGCGTATCCCAGCTGACCTGGGCGCAAAAGGAGGCTATCGTTGCCACCAAGGAGAGGTTCCTGCAAGACGGAACAAGATATTCGGCGGAGTCCATGTCACTAAAGTCGGAGACTTTCAACGAACTTCTGTCTCTGGGCTATTTCGAAAGCTCTAAGATCAGCGTGAGTGCTTAGATACTGATCCTCCTTAGTGTCGGCGCTGACTATGATAGTACCATGACGATGGAGAGAAAGAGCTTGGCCCGACGGTCGCCACACTGTCTCTTGGTTCGCCCTCGGTGATGAGATTCAGGCCAAAAACCAAAAACCGCATTGGCACAGCCGGAAGCAACAAGAAGCGGGACAAGAACCCCGTTATCAGCTTTCCACTTTATCACGGTGATATCTGCATCATGCACGGTGTGGACGTCCACAAGTTCTACGATGTACGTACAAACTGTTCAGGTCATTTGTGGGACTGTGAAACTAACATACATGTTAGCATGAGGTGACACCCAGAGGCAAGCTTCGATTCGCCATGACCAGTCGATACATTCGTCCCGAGACCATGCCCACCCCCGAGGCACAAGAGAAGTGCAAAGCTATGGGCGTGATACCTGAAGGGTTCGAGAACTTGGCTTACAAGGGTATCGACCCTTCTCCGACTGCCGAGGATACCAATGGTGCCGAGTCGCTCATCGTCACATTTCCACTTTCTCGAATAACGCTTGCAAAGCTCAACCACAACGCGCACAACAACAACACTGCGTTGAAGACAGCGGCGTACCAGTAGCTGCTGTTATGAGGACATCTGTACTCAGACAGTCCGTATTGCTTCGAAACACAGCCCGTCCTACTCCACGAATGGCCTCGGACATGATTTTCTTTTCCAAATGGCCCTCCATCTCAACTGGGAAACCTGCAGCGATGGTTTTTTCTTTCTGAAACCGACGCCAGGTACTCATTGGCCTCTTTCTGCCATGCGATGGTACATCACTTTACGACAGCACGTTTAGCCTGACAAGTATGGTCATCTCAGCCGTGACATATTCTTTCTTACTGGTCCTCTCTTCACTGTGCCATCAAGCATCTATCCCGAGAAGATATTTCCGGGTTCTGTACATTAGCTCTCCTTGATTTACTCGCTTTGCATTCTCTGCTTTTCTGCAGTCGTCTCGATGGGACGACCATCCGGGAGATTGCTTTTTCGGTGTTTTCCTCTATCTCAGAGGACTAGTTGGGGTTCATCTTGTGCTTTCCTGGTTCAGGCTGGGGACAGGTGTAAGGCCTCAACGAGAGAGTCTCGAATGGAATGCATACCATATAGCTAGAGACTTTGACTGTGTCAAATACACGCAGTATACAGATGACTGATCCCCGTATGCGCATGTGTGCACGAAATTGCACGTGAAAAATGCGCCCAAACCATGACTGGGATAGTAGGAGTAACGCCTATGAATCTGGGCACAGAAAAGTGGATGTGGCCCCTTCAGAGCTGGGATTTCCTTGCATTCTACCCACCTGCTTTAGGAACGTCCCCCATGTTCCTTCCCCATGATACTCGTGGAAATACTCTTACAGCAGATAGAAACTAAGGACGATGCCTGGTGCTAGACAGTGTATTGCCCTGGAAAATTGACGCAAGGATACTGGAGTCGTTAAGCGTTATGATCTACTTCAGTCTCATTTTATCTTCAAGTTACATAACCCGTTCTGACTTTGCTATAGTACACGCTGCTGGGACAGGTATCCTGACATATTCATTTCCTGAGACCATGTGATCATGTTACGATGTGATTTGGAGTGTACAGAGTCGTAGTTGACGGAAATGCAGTGATGTTTCCCCAAGCCAACGGCAGACCATGAGAACTGTCATCTCACCGACTTGGACCAATGACCTCTCTTGGCATCACAAGAACACAACAGGGGTTGTTTGTGACTTTTATGTCACATTGTGACATGGGTTTGCGGGGTGTTACATTTCGCCAAGACAACATATCCGCTCTCGCATGTAGGCGAATCCCTATGTAAGCCGATCTTCATCATGCCCTGAGCGGTAGCATCGAAGCTTCTGCTGCCAGCTACAATCATTTCCACTTAGAGGCGCAACTCGCGAAGCGAATGGTAGGTCGTCGGCGCCTAGGAGGGGTTCCTGACCTTGTACACCGCAAAGAGACACAGGCACAGAAAAGCTTTGTCAATTGCAACCATGGCATTCAAGCGCCCCTCCCCAGGCATGGAAGTCACACAACAACATCACATGCGAATCCAGGCAGGTAGATGAGGCATACTTTCCCTCTCTCTCTTCGTGCAAAGGGGCAGGTGCGATGCCGCGGCTAACGAGACCTTGCGTGGGATGTAATCTGGTGACAATGATGATGGGAATTCAACCCAATGATTGAAGGACTTGCATTGTCCCGCGTTGAATGTTTCAATGAGCATTGGGCTCTACAAATACCAGTACACTGCTACTCTCCCCTCGAACGGCCGGGGTTCTCACCAATTCTGCTCGAGAAGCCCTTTGTTTATGTGAGAAGCACATAGGGTCTGGCAACGATGCCGTCATTTCACCAATTATGTTTGCTGGCCTGCGCTGCTGCCATCGGTGTCCGGGGCGAGCCATACAACACATTCGATGGACCGGGCTTCCCAGCATGTGAAGATGTCGCCGCCGTGCACAATGTCACCAGCGTGGACGAGATGGTCAGTATCGTGAAAGATGCTGCCGCCGACGGGACGCCGGTACGAGCCTCGGGGAAAGGACACATGTGGTACAACACAATGTGTCAAGACGATCCGCAGACTGTCATCATCCGCACCGAGTACACGAACGGCATCTCCGACCTCCAGCTGGAGGACGGAGCGGAATCGGGTTCCGTGGTCATCGAAGCTGGTGTCACGTTCCTGCAGCTCGCGGAATGGCTGCACGATCGCAACGCCTCCATGGGATACACGCTGGTCAACTGGAACATATCCTTGGCTGGCGCCGTGGCCATGGGCGCGCACCGGTCTTCCATCCGCGAGGACTCCATGGTTGCCGCTGGCGTGCTGTCGTTGGATATCATCAACGGTAACGGCGACATCGTCACGATCGAGAGGGACGAAAGCAACGACGACTGGCTTGCTGCGTCAACGTCGCTAGGTTTGCTTGGCGTTATCGCGAGGATGAAATTCAAGGTATATCCAGATTTCAAGGTGTTCGCCAAGCAGGATACCTATGATGAAGATGACATCCTGAACGGGGATATCTACGGCATGATTTCACCGTATGCTACTGCCAATTTCTGGGTAAGTGTCAGTTACCTTCAATGCGGAGTGGTGCGTAGGCTCATCTCTCTAACAGTGGTGGCCATATCTCCGAAAATTCCACCATCGTTATTACGACGAGATCCCATCGACTCTCAGTGACCAGCAGGGCTTCCAGAGCACTTTCTCACTGACCGAACTCGAGGCCGACACAGCCATCGCGCTGCTCAATAGCGGAAAGTATCTTGAGACGTCCAACGAGCTCGCCGAGACGACCTTCTTCACACTTTGGAGCGCGCCCAACTTCCATGACAAGGAGACAGACGCCACAATCCTTCTCTGGCCTGTCTACGGCTGGAACTACGACGTCCTGATTGGCGGCCTGTACCCCAACCAGAAGCCCGAGTGGGAGTATGGCCTCCGCGGCGAGACACTGGAGCTCGCGTTCCCGGTCACACTAGCCAACGACATGTTGAAGCGGGTGCGTGAGCTGTTCGATGAGGAGCTGACCGAACGCGGTATCACGATGACGAGCACATATCGATCGGGCATCAACATCAAGTTTGGAAAGCCATACTACGACCTCCTGGGCCAGGTGACGTACAACACGAGCGACGGGGCGGATTGGAGCAAGGGCGCCATCATGTTCGATTTCCCGCACTTCAAGCCGAGTGTTGGCGATGGCCGACCTTACAACGATGCTTTCTGTGAGTTGCAATATTGTACCTGCAGCACGTTTCTCAGCACACGGTGGTTGCTAACGATGACAGACCCGAGATTGGCGACGGCGCTCATCAACGAGTTTCCATGCCGGCCGCACTGGACCAAGAACACGCGTGAGGTGTTTGGAAATGCCACCAAGAACATTGACCCCGATGTAAGGACACCGCCATACCACGATAATTAGACCACTTTGCTGATCACCAGTAGCATCTTGCAAGGTTCAAGACCGTCCGCGAGAAGTTTGACCCGAATAACACTTTCAAGAGTATCGTCGGGGAAATCCTTGGCCTGTACGACTGAGATCTAGGGAGGGTGGGACGGAGGAATATGATGCACACTAGTATATTTGCTGTTTCCAAACTGTCAATACTCGTGCGCCACATCCACCGCCGTCCGCTAGTTGGCTCTGGCTAAATCTTGTCGCACTTCAGCTCCATCCCAGTAAAGAGCCGATATCTCCAGCTTCTGAAATTTAAAGCCTATTCCAACAATACTTATTCGTCGTGTTGATGCACAAACCCCCACTACCCGGCCTTTCTTTCTTGATACTTGATTGGTGGCCTATATATGCCTAAGACGACTTATTTTCCCGCTCTCGTTACCTACTGTAGCGATCTACAAAATGGCATATTGAGGACAGAGGCTCAGCGTACTTCTATCGGTGGTAGCTGTATCATACATAGTCTAGCGCCCAGCTCAACAGATAACGTAATTACTTCTAGACATTATGCTAGTTCCCATCTAGCAAGCCAGCCTATACTCTGCCCTGAATTCCGAACAATGCATAACCTCGCAGCACGATCTTCCTTGTTCTTGTATCTCTTTAGCTCTGCAAGGGCCTTTTCGCCTGACAGACTGGCGATGCCCTCTGCCTGGCCTTCCTTCAAGTTGAAGCTACCAGTCGTGACAAATCCTATCAGATCCTCCGTATCTGGACACAATGGATGCCCGTCGATGCCTTCCTTGTGCGCGCCGACTGGAGCAGTAAGCTCTTGTGCTAGCAATCTCTTTCTCGTCTCGAGATCGAGGTCCAATGAGGAATTGTGCTTGACTGGTTGTTTTGAGCGCGTTTGTTTCCCTTTTTGCGGCACACTCTCAAGCCATTGTTCTCTGAGATTCGAGGGCAGGCCGTTGTCTTTAGCTAGCGGTGGATTTGTAGCTGGGATTTCGGCCTGCGTTGCGGCGCCGACGGGTTTGCTGGTGGGAAGTCTGTATATCCGGGCACATGGACCAGGCACTCCTCGCCCCTGAAACTTGACCTTGACCGTGACGAGTGAAGCTGCTGGGAGAGGTTCCGCGTTGGCTGGGAGGTGTGCATGGAGGGCGAGCTTTGAGATGTGAGTCATCCGAGCCAATAGTTGCTCGGAGGGGGTCGCACGGTCTTCATTCTGCTGCTCGGATACCTCGACATTCTCAGCACCCTCGTCTTCCATGACGACATCTGGTTTCTCGCATTCCGTGACTTGTGCCTCAAGGCCGAGTAGAGCTTCAAAATCACAGTTCCAGCCCTCTCCAATTTCTCCTTTCCGACCAGCACCCAAGTCCAAAGATTCGTAGGTGGCTCGTTTCCCTTTTGGCATGCGATCCCAGGCCCTTTTCCTTGATATTCGTTGCTCCAGCTCCCAAGCCGTACCGGCATTGGTCGCAGGGAAATCTCCAGGGAACCATGGGAGGCCCTGTTCAAAGGTGCCCTGTTGAGCCTCTCGAAGGCCGCCAAAGAGAGGATTCTGTCCTGAAGAAAGAGGATAGTGCATCAAAGTGTACCATACAGGAAGTACACATTTCCATGGCATGAGCACGGTCCACTTACCGGGTGCATCTGCTTGACGAGAGGCGAGCAAAACAACAGGTATTTCTGGGTCACTTTTTGTGGGCTCAAGCAATGCACCCGGAGGACTCGAGCCTTTTCGACGATTCACCGCTCTCTGTGAAGGCAATCGAGAGGCCTTGAAGCGGGTGTCGCGGTCGAAAAGCGCAACAGGTTTGGGCGTTACATCTTTATGCCACGACGTGCTTGTTTGTTGTGCTACAGACGTACTGGAGGCCTGCGCACGTCTTGAAGGGTACCGAAGTCGCGGGTCCATGACTGAGAACGCAAGAAGAGACCCAGCTGGAAGGGCCGAGGGGCTGACATGGGCCAGAGACTCCCATTTTGTTGCATGGGGATCTTTAGTGTCCGGCTTTTCGTGATAGGGTTTGAGGACGCCTAGAAGTGCTTCTGTTGAATCGGGACCCATCACTTCAATGCTACCAATTTCGAAGCGTAAATCTTCGACGTAAGGATGGGGTGTCAGTCCTTTCGCCAGCCGGAGAAGTTCGTTGAATGTTTCAAGAAATATCGAGGGGTGTAATCGAATGAAGAGCCGCCTCATCGCCTTCTTCTCAGAGTCTGTCCCACTGCTTTCGTGCTGCGTAGCGGGATCCCAAAGAACGGTTGCGGGCCCTACTGTTATCGAACCCTTTTCTTTTTTTCTTGTCAAAGTCCCACTCCAGTGGGATGCACCTGATCTCCACGTGTTGCCGCTATCGTTCCAGAAACTTTCAGCAGTTAGACCAAGGGCTTTGAGCACCTGGGTGACACTTCTTTCGATGCCGCATAAGCTAATGGTGCTCATGTAGCTCATGTCCCAAGCCATGGCCCCCTTCTCTCGTAACACGCGGTGCGTGGGTCGATAACATTTTTGATTTGGTGTGAGAGGTATGGCAAATCTCCAAAGCGGCTCCTTCGGCGGGGTCATCTTTGCCCTCTTCGCGTGCCACAGATGAGTCGGAAGCCAAGTCTTGTGAAGCTGTCGCTTCCTGAACTTCTTAGCTGTCACTACAGGCTTGTTTGGAACATTCCTTTTGATCTTTGGCCGAGCAATTCGCGTTTGTATCGTCGCCTCATTGAGTTTTCCGTCTTGGCCTCTTTTGGCAAGCTTTTGCCTCCTTTTCCTCTCGGCCAGCTTTCCTAATCGAAGGGCAGTGTCTGCTCGCACGCGAGCCCGTGTCTTGGCCCGAGTCTTCTTGTGCTCTCTTGTCCTCGAGTTGACTGTTGGGGTATTGTCCTGTTCCATCTCTCTCTTGGCTTTTTTGTGAAGCCGCTTCGGAATCCTCTTGTGATTATGTGCAGCAGCTCGCCGCCGCATGGTGAAGGGCAACTTCTGAAAGGCTTGCCTCGTATTGGATACCCGAGTCCGCCTCATGCTCTCGTCCAATGCCTTGATCTCAAATCCGCGAGCATTGAGGAATGCCTGTACATCCAACTCGCCGTCGTTGAGAGCCTCATCTGAGGGCTGAGCTGCAATAGTTCTCACGTCCCTAAGAGAACTTTTTCTGTTGAATGCCCTACCACCCGCCTGCTTGTCGTTATTTTGCGTCGAGGAGCCATTGTGTCCTGTCTTGGATGGCTGGATTCCTCCATTCGGAGGCTGTTGACTCTTCCCAGGCCCAGCTTTTTGTAATGTCGCCCCAGGTTTGCTTTCGCGATGAACCTGGCCTTCTACTGTTTTTGTTTTCTTTTTGGAAGAAGAGGCCAGCGAGCTTTCAGCTGGCCGCTTCTTGAGCTTGTTGCTATGTTGTTGGCCCTGCGGCGGAGCCATGATGTGCTACAAGGGCGGAACAGGTAGCAGTCATCGGTTGGGTAAATAGCTTCAAGAGTTTATTGTAAACTGCGATAAGCCTCATTTGGCGCCTCTGATCAAGAACTCTGGTGCCGGATATACTGTCACATTTGTGCAGCTACAGAACGTCTTGGACCTTCTCGTGTCGGTCTTACTGACTCAGTCTGTGCCATGCGCGATAGCAAGCTTGAAAATGCACTTAAAACGGTATCGCGTGCATGGCCATGACCGCGTCGCTAGGATCCAATGGAAAATTTCCGTGCTAGCACCGCCACAGCTACGAAGGGCAGCCATCAGCCACAGATGAGTCCCCAGTCCCCTAAAACGGGGATATCCATGGTCCCCCTAAGACCCCAAGACCAGCCAATTCCAACGTCTACTCAGCCCAGGGATGACGTTAGGGGCGCCATGAGCTGAAGATTCCGAATCCCTGATTTCCCCATGGGTCACTCTGCATGTCATTGACAGCCAGAGGTTCCATCTGAGGCCAGAACCTTTGGGGAGGATCCTTTTTTCCTCCCATACCAGTTTTTCCCACTCCTTATCTCTCGAAACAACCTGTGCAACGCGCGTGGCCCGGATGCTCCGGAAAACTCGATACGTGCACATATTTCCACCCGTCGAACCATGACTGCATGTGCTGGCGCAATTGCTGCTTACCCGGTTCGGTAGCCCGTCCTCCAAGCGAATGTTCCACGACTGTAAGCCATCGGGGTCGAATAGGGTTATAGTAAGACCATGGCATCCTTGAGTAAGCCGCCCGTCTCCCCACGCTCTCTTATCTTCCTGCTTGCTCCGGGCGCTTTCATGCCGTCCGTGTTTTGCTGCAAGTCTCAGGCCGCGTCTGCTTCAGATTCGTCTGTACTTCCCTTGGACTGCAGTCCAGTGCAGGGTCCGGACTAGATAAGCACTACCTGCTCTATGGAACGTACGGAAACGGTCAACGGACAGTGACATGCAAAGACATTGTCTCAAGCCCGCCCGGGGATAGCTATTCCATCACTACACTTATCCTTTACTCCACCAATATGCGCCAACGTATTCTTGAGACATATTAGCAGTCCTCCTCGCCGTCACCAACGCTATGCGATAGCATGTACAAATCTACAAGCCGGCAGTCGCTAACATGCCTTCCCTCCTCCCTATAGTGAACAAGGCGCGCAAGCCTAAATTCGATCTGCACCTCACCATCTACGACCTTAACAACGTCCCGCTTGTCAGCGGTACCTCGCAGATAAAATGGCACCTACCGCATTCCATACACGGCGAGCACCGCGGCCGGACAGACAAATGCCCCATCGACAGCGTCAATCACCGCGTATCTTTTGACTATAACAAGGTGGTTCCGTTGCGCATCACAATAGACAAGAACAACAGCCTGACGGAATGTCCCATCGAATTCGAAGTGGTTCAAGAGTTTCCCGCCTCGGGCGGCAGGGACGAGAAGATCACCTTGGGTGTTGTCAAGTTGAATTTAAGCGAATACGTGGAGGAGAGCGAGAATTTTCCCAGAAAGAGTTTGGGTAGCCGGATGGGCAACAGTTTGGAATATGCGCGCAAAGACGTCCTTGGTCCGGCACTGCAAGGGAAACGGCGGATGAGCACTGCGAGCGGTCCGTCAAGTGCTTCTGTCATCGCAGAGGAGCAGGAACATGAACAGGCCGACGAAGGCATCGTGCGGCGGTATCTGATGCAGGAAAGCAAGATCAACAGCACGCTCAAACTCGGGATTCTCATGGTTCAGGTCGATGGGGATCGCAGCTTTGTCGCGCCGCCGCTGAAGACGGCGCCCATGTTCGGCGGCATCGCGGGCATCATGGCAGGAGAGTCTGTGGAGCCTGTAGATGAGGCCCCTATGGGAACAGCACCAACTGTCGTGAGCCAGAACAAGTCGCGGGACGCCAGTGAACTGCAAGATATGTACCGTCGAGCCCTAGCAGCCTCCTGGTGCTGCCAGCCCAACGAGCTTCCCGCAGATGAGTGTATCGAAGACATATTCGCCGGCGGCAACGGGTGGAAAGAATCACACCCGGGCGGAGGGAGGAAACAGAAAGACCATTCCCACAGCCGCGGTCGTCACCCGGATGATGCCAGCACTACATCCTCCGGCAGCGAGGAAGTCCACGGCGGGACCCTGAGACCTTCGGACGTGCACAAAATCCGCGACCAGCTCAGCCGAGCCAACCATTCCAGATCACGCAGCGGAACCTCCGAGAAGTCGCTGGCCACCCTCAAGGGAGGACGCGGAAACTCACGCAAGCCAATCCCTCGCCCGCACCTACACGATGACCCCTTCGACGACGAACTGCGGAGTCGGAGCGAGAGCATAGCTTCCTTGGCACCAACTCTAGGCAGCCTAGGGAGCGGGAGCGGCAGTGGCAGTGGACGAGATGGATATGGCATTGGGAGGAGAAGCCATCGGGAGGTCAACGAGTTTGATATGCGCGATGACCTCGTCAGCTGGGCTTTGCCAGGGACGACTGTTTCGTGATTTGAATGTCTTTGGCCTCAAACCGAGGGAGGTATAATAACGAGGTGTAAAACAGCTCCCAACAGATTTGGGACAGATAAGGGAACAGGTATAGAAGGCCAGGAGTGTATCAGTATTCATTTGTCTTTTGCCATGGTCTGGTCTGGGATTTAGATATTCAAGCGCATAGCGAGGGTGGGTTTCAAGGTACTTCGGGAAGTCCAAAGATGAATTCTAAAGCTCGTGGTTGGATTTGTTCGTTTCCATCGACTTGGTATGTTTGTCTTGTCATGACGCACTTAAATTTATACATATATAATTGGATACGTGAGGTCATTGAACTCTGGGACCAGTGATCGACCACCCTTGTAATCAGTATACTTTTTGTTTGCTCTATTGCCTTGCCATCCAAACGGTCAACCGGCAAAACCCTTCAGGATCAGTCTATCTATCGTCTGAACATCTAAGACGCCACGCCTAACATGCCTGACCAAATAAGGCACGTACCTAGCATCCGTAGCCGTAGTATTCATCATTACAAGGAAATTCTCGTGAAGTAGCAACTCAATGTGCGCCTAAGGAGCCTTGACATTTCCTCTGACGCCACCTTTTCCACCGACTTCCCTGGTGGTGACTATCACCTCCAGGTTGGCGTTAATTTGCACAGTAACCTCAATCTTGCTACCCTTCTTGGTGCCCTTGAGAGCGGCCTCGGCCAAAGTAGTGCCGACCTTCCAGATCTTCTCACGGTGCTCCTCCTCCTCCTCTTCGGAGTCATCCTCGTCGCTGTCATCCTCACCATCTTCCTTGTCGCCGTTCTCCTTAGGCTTAGGCTCGGGCTTGGTGACCTTGATGTGCGTGTTACCCTCGACGATCTTGACGAGTACGTCGCCGCCATCCTTGGGTGCCTCGACATGAACAGTGCGGCGAGCAGGCACAGCGGTCTCTGGCGCAATGACGGGGGCGAAAGACTCCTCGCCATCCTGGCCCAGTGTGATGACACCGATAGCGTTGGTGATGTGTGGCACAGTCGAGACGGCGGGGTGGGTGGACTGCTCAATGTCATCCGTCTCATACTCCTGGATGAGCGAGGCCTGTAGTGCTGCACCACGAGCTAGGAGTTCTGAGGGGTTGATGGAGCTCGAGCTTGTGGAGGGAGCCTGAATGACGGTGGTCTCGGGGAAGATATACCGGAAGTTGGCCGCAACTCTGGGCGTGTGAGAAGTACCACCGGTCATGATAACCTCGTCAATATCGAGAACGTCCAAGCCAGCCTTCTTCACTACACCCTCGACCAGGCGGTTGAAGCCCTCGAAGATCTTCCGCGCGATGGTCTCATATCTTAACCTGTTGATGGTAGCCTGGAAGTCGATACCGCCGGCCAAACTCTCCACGCTGAAGGAAGCGTTGGTTCCAATGCTGAGAGCCTTCTTGGCGGATTCCGACTCGGCCTTGAGCTTGGCCAAGCTCCTAGCGTTCTCGCGAGGATCGACATCCTTGTTCTTCTTCATGAACTCCTTGGCAAAGTGGTCCATTAGTACCTGGTCCAGGTGGACACCAGCAAACTCATAGTCGTGGGCGGTGGCCAAAATGGTGTACAGCCCTCCTCTTGAGGCAACGACGGCAACGTCTGATCGGCTGCCGCCAAGGTCGGCCACAACAATGATCTTGTCCTTGACGTCGGCTTCAGGTCGGGCATCGTAAGCCAGGACAGCAGAAACAGGCTCGTTCACCAGTTGCAGAACCTCAAGGTCGGCATCATTGGCGGCCTTAATCAGGGCCTCCCGTTGCTTCTCGGTGAAGTTGGTCGGCACGGTCAGAACAGCGGAAGTGACCTTCTTTCCAATGTAGTCGGAAGCGGATTGTACGAGACGGCGGATGTACCGAGTTGCTGCTTCGGATACCGAGATGGTAGAGGGCTCGCCCTCAGCCTTATCCTGAATCGTAAAGGAGACACCGCCGTTGACATCCTCGGCATGAGCTGCGGCATGGCAGTGTGTTGGGTCAATCGACTTGAACCTAGAAATGGGCTGTTAGCAGAGAGGCTCTTTGTGGTAGTGCGACTGTAGATTCGCATACTCTTGCCCAAGGAAATCCCTGAAAGAGACAACAGTGTTCTTGGGGTTGCGGACCAGGAAAGCCTTGGCCTGGCCTCCGGTGTACTCTTCTCCGTCCACGTAGGACAGAACGGTGGGGATTTGACGGTCGCCGTCCTCGTTGGCGATCACAACGGCGGCATCGTCGACGGTGCAGGCGATCGAGCTGTAAGAGTTACCAAAAGAGAGGCCAATGACGGTGCGCTCATCAGGCGCAACGCCGGTCTTCTTCTCAGCCATGGTGATGGATCAAGTGTTCGCCTGGATTGAGTAGATGCAATGTCGCGAGAGATACCGTAGCAAGTCAATCACAGTGAGGACCTTGATATCAGACAGAGCCGTAGTGGGGGTTGCAAAGGTTCTGGCAGTGAAGGCGCCCCAAAAATTTCGAGTTAGAAAAAAAGTTCCCGCCATGTCAAAAGCGACCCAGGCCCTTGCAGGAGCACCGCCACAATCTTCTAGTGCCAAGCGTCTGGCGTGGTGCTGGAAGTGCCCCTCCACCCGCAAACGACGAACAAACTCGCTCGACGCCACAACTGAATACATTTTCAGGACTAGCCGTCACTGATGCTGCACGCTATTCCTCAACTCAAGAAGAGCCCCAAGCCTTGGACCGCCAGGCAGTTCTCACAAGATGGGGACTTCAGCTGAGAGAATAATCGTCCTCCCGGGCGACAGCATCGATCCATCTCTCATACCAACCCATCCAAAACACCCTCTCAGACTTGGTCCCGGCCTCAGACACATCCCGCCTAGCGAAATCGTACCCACAATCGCCGGGCAGCTGGTCACAGACCGGAAGAAGAACTCGATATGGGTGGAATGCAATGGCGGGCGGGTAATAGAGCATCAATTCAATTCATTTTGGGGAAACCATAACTGACACACATGTAGTATATTCCCACCGTTGGTGATCTGGTTATTGGCAAGGTGGACAAGAGCGCCACAGATCTTTACTATGTCAATCTTTCTGACTATACCTCAAATGCGTGTCTTCCGCAGCTGGCCTTTGAGATGGCGACGAAGAAGACACGGCCACAGCTCGCATCCGGGGCGCTTGTCTATGCCCGCGTGAGCCTAGCAAACAGGCACATGGACCCCGAGTTGGAATGTGTTTCCGCCACCACCGGCAAGTCAGAAGGCCTAGGTCCTCTGGTCGGAGGCATGCTTTACGACATATCCTTAGGCATGGCGAGGCGGCTCCTGATGAGAAAGTCAGTCGAAGAGGGCAAAGTCGCAGTGTTGGAAGAACTCGGATCTGCCGGGTTGGCTTTCGAGACTGCTGTCGGCAGGAATGGGAAGATGTGGGTCAACAGTGAGAGTATCAAGACGATACTTGTAGTGGGAAGAGCCGTGAAGGAGACGGACGAAAAAGACCTGAGTGTCGACCAACAGAAGAAGCTCGTCAGAAAGTTGATCAAGGAAATGTCATGAGGTACAAAGAGTCCCGCTATTGGGATGGTGGAGACATGAACGGCTTGATACCCTATATCGATTGTGTTAGACAAGGTAGGCAGGGGAGTCAGTCGTATTGGCATGATCAAAGCACCGACGAATGGTCTGATTGCAACAGTATGCCTCTGATGGTAACTTGTCGCTCTGCAGCCGGGAACCAGTTAGTACATCCCGATTTATGCCACGTCGCAATGTCTACCTCATATCAGATGGCCACATTGGTCACTTGCCGGTTTGGTAGGCTTTGCTGGATCATCAAATATGCCGTGGAGATTCTCGGAGCGATATGGCGCCATGCACGAGAATCGGCGCACTTGATGGCTTGAAGACGCAGGCTGGTAGAAAGAAGCAAACTTACACAGCTTTCGGTAGTTAGCAATTTAGTACTACGGTCTAGTTTGTACTCAGCTGCGTCTCGGACAAAGCCGGAAGACTCCAAGGTGGCATGGGTGGGAGTCGATGTCTGTCTAATTCAGCGTAACATGTGATGAATGGGGATTTTGGAGCTTCGGTTGTGATTCAGGAACACTTGCCTGATTCATCATACATGATGCACACAGCCAAAGTCAGAGTCAGAGTCAGAGTCCAAGCAGTATAAACTACACTAATTAGTGGGCTGGTGGCTCCGTCCAGTTGCACGCCAAGTGCCGACCACTGACTGCGTGTCTCTCTCATCGTCTGCAGCTTTTGCAGGATCCCTGCAGAGACGCAGCCCGAGTACATGTGAGAAGACATGAATAACATGGCATGGAAGGACGACTGACTCACTCGTTGGGGACTGTTTTACTTGATTGCGGCCACCCTTGTAATCCCGTAACCTAGCACTAAATGTATTCCTTCAGCCCGTTGCCGCCAGTGTCACCCGATAATCAACGGCCGGGTAAACAGCCCCTCATCTCGTCCTTTGTTCAACTCAATTTTGCGCTGGCCCGATGCATCACCTGTTCGCGTCTCATGACTCCCACCGGCACTGCAGTCGCTTCACGCCCATGAGATTTATCGACTTGCGCGATTTTTAGAGGCGCGACGACCTTGCCTATGCGTCGCGATTCCCTGGACCCTGCCGCCGCGTCGCAGCTCTGAGGACTTGGCATCACTCTAGCACTCAAAAGCTCAAACAACATCATTGCAAGGCAATTTCCATGGTGAACTTGGAGCCCACAGCCACAATGCCACTCGAAAAGGCTCGCAAGTCCATTCAGGACCTCCCTCCGGAGCTCGTTGGGATGGTTCAGGATTTTCTGCCTCTGTACGAGTCTATCAGACTAGGCCTCTGCAGTCGTCGCCTCAAGGAGCACACAGACCCTCGCCTCTGGGAACAGGTTCGCTGCAACATCGAGCACCACAAGACCAAGGGCGTCAGATATGTTGGCAGGGTCGATGACGATGAAAGGTGGAATTTCCTCAAAGAGATCGAGCCACAAATCCCGCACCTTGAGCTCTGTCACTACTGCCGCATCTTTCATCCCAGACTTCCTCCTGGCAACCAATCGCTGTGGAGAAGCACGGCCTCGGATATCAACCAGGAAGCAGAGTGTGATGTGAAGGAGGTCCAGTTTCGCCGTTGGGGGATCAAATGGGGTTTTGGGTTTCGAGACGTCTATGCTGTCATGGTCCGCCAAACCTTATCCCCAGAGCATGGAGTTCCTCTGTGCGACCTATTCATCTCGACCGATTGGACGTTCGCCAGCGCCTACAGGAACCTACACAATGCTTCGAGGTCCCCGTTCAAGCGTTTTGTCAGCTACACAAAGCTTGACACCGAGGCCGTGTTTCGGGACAAGCACCTGCTTGTCCACCGGATCCAGAGGCTGTGGGTGCCCATACACCTGCAAGGCACCGATGTTCTGGTCCGTTACGGTGCTGGCGACATAGCCGGAGACTTCAAAATATGCATGCACCATGGTCCGCAGTCCGGCGAGATGATCAACAACTTCACCATTCCGCTGCGCGAAGGCATTAAGTATGTCTTGGCGGCACGGACAGTTTTTGGCCGTACCGAGGACAGCCCCCTACCACGAATCATCAAACGCTGCGAGGATTGCCCCACCGAGTACGCCATTTCATTCCATATTCACAATGAAAACAGCATCGAGGTTGTCCTAGATGTTTGGCAAAACTTGGGCACTTGTCAAAGTCCCCAGGCCCCTGGCTGGCTCAATTGCTGGGGCATGCTCAACATGCGGATGTGCGAGACTACGGACGAGACGGCAAGAACTGCATGGTATCAGTCTGGAGTTGGCTATATAGCCGATGCCACCTTATTTGATACTCCTGCGGGACAGACCGAGATGGGACATCCATCTTCCGCACCGGTTTTGCACGAGTGGGCACAGCTTCACAGCCAGGCCGCTGCATCCGCGTTGGCGAGGGCGCGAAACGTCTATCTAGGCGTGATCCCACAGCTCTCACTACACCATTTCAGAAACCTTCGATCAAGCTTTATCAACGCTCGCTACGAGACCAATGTTCGTCGCCCGTTCCATCCGTTCCACCATGAGTTCAAGAGCAACAACGGTCAACTGTTACCCACTGATCAGGTGAAATACACTCGCACGCAATACTATGCCAGCGCTCAGTCGGCTCCCTCGTCCGGCCGAAATGTCAGCAGAGACAATGCGGCGGACGTCAGGCAAGGTACACCGTCATAGGATGAGGATGTGGGCAACCTAAGATGGCACTTTCTCGCGGCCTTGCCCGGCAATGATACCTCGGTGTTTCGTCGCCCAAGAACCTAGCCGCCATTTTGGTCGAGAAAAATGTTTGTAGATATATAAGAATAATTGGCAACGGATGCGGGTTGCTTTCAGGTTACGATTCACTATTCCGACAGTGTTAGGGGAGTAGTCGGCGGCGAAGTGCAAGTCCCCGGAACTCAGGCCGTTCTCACGAGAACTGTCCACCATTGGGTTTGGTTTGTAAAATGAAATGTCCCATTTAAGATTATACCCCATAGTTCAATGACCAAGTCCATAGTCGCGTAGCTCATGTCCCCGGGTAGGAACATCACGGGGCGGTACAGCGGACAGAACTCGAGCAGATACGTGACACCATGAAAAAGCTTGGGTTGTTGAATTGTAAGATTAGAGCAATTTCTGGTGGTGAAGAGCGTGGTCCAACCAGACCCATCGGCCTTCCCTCCGTGGTTGGTTGTGATAAACTCAAACTGAAGATGGTCCAGACCGCAGTGGCAGTATCGAGAGAACATAACCACAGGTCCTGGAATGAATAATATTTGCCGTGTTGGACTTAATCCAGCCGCGGACGCATTATGTACAACCAATAATTTATCAATATGAACAGCCCTGGTACCGTCCCCGATGCCATCATAGTCCCACCCGTTCAGCCTCAAGCGAGGCCAAGATATATGCCGCAGACCCGAGGACGCTGTTGTAGCTGATAGGTTGGCCGACATAGTACTATCATCCGTAATCAGCTTCTGCCAAGCTTCACTGGAACCACATTCTCGCATAGATCAAAACTCACCTCGTAAGAAGCAGTGGAATTCAGACTGCACACCGAGACCGTGCCATTGTACCCCAGCGTTCCATTTCCATTATCCACCACAAAGGTGTCAGTCAAGTACGTCCTAGCCCTGACACCGACCTGCGACGCCGCAGCCGCAGCCGCCGCGCCATCCAGATACCCGAGCCTCGCGCCCTTGAGCAGCGCATACGCGAACATGGGACTGCCCGAGCTCTCGATGTAGTTGCCCTCACGGCCGGGCTCGTCCATCACCTGCCACCAGGCGCCGGACGCCACGTCCACGGCGCCGACCAGCGCCGCGGCCAGGGACCGGAACATCTTCCCGAGCCCGGTCGTGTATCGAGTCAGATGGCACGCGTCCTCGGCTCCGGACAGCATCTCCAGCGTGTCGACGAGCGCCATGGCGAACCAGCCCAGGCTGCGGCCCCAGACGTGCGGGCTGGCGCCCGTCTCCGGGTCCGCCCAGACCGCCGTGCGCGAGGCGTCGTACCCGTGGACCAGCAGGCCCGAGGTCTCGTTGTGAGTGTGCTGCCACAGTAGCTCGAGCTGCAAGAGCACGTCGTCCAGGGCCGTGGTGTTGACGGGAGACGAGGAGGCGGCGGCGTCGAGCGTGTACAGCGTGTAGAAGGGCGCGAGGCTGTACATGCCGTCCAGGTAGCTCCAGTACGGGTAGACGAAGTACCAGAGACCGCTCTCGTTGTTGCGGCGGTTCAGGTCAATGCTGAGCCTCAGGGCTTCGGCGGCAGCGGCGTAGTCCACCGTCGTGTTGGACCCAGAACCAGAAGATGGCAGGGATGAGTCCGAGAGCGCGAGCAGGGCGTTGCCATTGCTGAGCCGATCCATCGGGTAGCTTAGTGCATCCTTGGTCGCATTGGAGACGAAGGGGGCGACTGATGCGGCGCTGTCGCGGATGTATTTCTGCACCTCAGCCGCGAAGGAGTCATTCGACGGGTATTGTGCGACGAGGGCCGTGAATGCCTTCTGCACGAATCCCGCCTGGAGGAGCTCGGACGAGCCGCCGCTACCGGTCATAATGCCTTGCCGCCGTGACATGATGCTCGCCGCCATCTGCTTTGAGTATGGGGAGCTGGCATTATGTGCCGCAGACGTCGCCCCGACGAGCATCAACTGCGCAATAGCTTTCCAATGCATTTTCAGTCAGACGCAGGTGTTGCGAAAGGTTGGTTGAATGGTTGCTTTGACAAACAGGAAGAGATTGCTTCAGCTGAAGTGAAAGGCAAACAATATTCCCGGCTGAATTTCAAGCCTACAAGGGCTGCAGGGGTTCGCCAATTCTTGGAGCAGCAATTTGTTTGTTCCTGATTTTGTTCCTGATTATACTCTTGGGTCGGCACTAACTACTGCCACATTCCGCAAGTGCCGCATGACTGCATGCTTAGTATACTCCAGTTCTGTATTTACTCACTGCATACGTACAAAAAAGTGAGGAAGAAAAACGCTGTCCGTAACCTCGAGTTGCAAAGCTCACATCGTACGGTATTGTGTTATTCATGTTCAGTGACTATCCACGAATCTGTTGTACTAAATCTTCTTTGGTAGTTGTTCATGTTGGCCAAGTTCTTCGTGCTCGCCAAGTTGAGATCGGCGGAGCCAGGTCAAGATCGGGTATGAACTGGGTCAGCAGCCGGGGCCTGCAGCAAACAATCAATGGAGCCACCCGCTGCCCGAACCATCGGGCCATGGTACAAGTTTTGGGCGCCAGCGGCCGAATAGGACCAACGTCATATTTTCATGGCTGTTCATTACTCAGGCAAGTTATCAGTTATCATTCCCCTCGGTTCATGAAACAATGATGGTACATGGCGTCGTTCTTCCACTAACCAATGTATTACATGGGCCTTGAAATGCTCTGGGTTGGACTGTCACATTCTGTCCGGTGAATTATTGCTGATGATTTGATTCTTTCGTTCGTTGTCTTACATCTTGAGTGGAACTATAAAATGAGTGTTGAGAGAAGACTCTCTGCGCTCCGACTGCAACCATACCCATGAGCCCGGTTCCCTTTTCATGTTCTTATTTGCCAAATCATATGATGTTGTTGTCACTTTGGATTACAAATCCCAAACCGTGATTTTCTCGTTCGATTCCAGGATACGCTTCGTAATGCTTATGCTGATTTATAACTCGCCAACCGTAAGATGTTCCTTCTTGTTCTCCAAGAACGGCTCAAGGCGCTCAATGAGTTCCTCAACCTCAATCTCCTGTCCGTCAACGTACTCGCCGTGATGCTCGTGTGGCGGGATAAGAACACTCGATACAACTTGGATCACACCGTCCTTAGCGATGGCATCCTGGATCGAAACGCGAGTGAAGCCATTGATCTTGAAAGTAATGAATCCTCCCCATCTGGCAATGTCGATGCTGAGGTTCTTATCTTCGAGCAGTGTTGGTAGATCGATATGACTTTGAGACGACTCAGTATTGATGTCGTCGCTCCCTTCCTTACCGTAATAAGCATCAGAGTAAAGCGTCTCATTGACCACGGTGTGGTACTTGAGCAGCGCCTTCAGGTAACCAAGACCCTTCTCCGTGTTAAAGAGGAAAGCATTTGCGCCAGGTCCAAGCTTCTCAAAGGCCCAATTGGTAGGGGCGAATAGAGTACCTCCGGTAGATCTCAAGCCGTGCAGCTCCTTACCCAAACCAGTCTTCTCTCCAGCTAGAAGCAGTGTTGAAAATTTTTGGGGGAAGAGGGAGATGATACGAGGTGCTGGAGGCGGTGGCACGAGGATGCTGTCGACACCGTGAATGACACCATTCTTTACGAACTAGCGTCGTTCTTAGCATGTGTAACGTGTGCGACCTGGGTAGCAGTTTACTTACGATGTTTGCAACGACAACCTTGCTATAGAAGTTGACTCGAAGACCGAAAAGACCAATGCTAACTCGAAGTCTCTGCGGCTTGCCACCAAGTGCGTCTTCCTTCACGGCCGTGGGAAGGGTGTGGCTAGCGAGGATTCTCCCCGCAGGGTACAGACCAGGTACTAGATGATATTCGATCACCTTCTCAATAAACTCCTTGGAGGGTTTCTTGTGGTGCTCTGGGATCTTGTCGAATGCCTTGTCGGTAGGAACGAAGGCGGTGATGTTGTGCTTGGTGCTGTTCAACGCCTTGACGATGTCGGGGTACTCGTCGACCAGTTTGGCGAACTTGGTCGAGTACTTTGAAAACTGGATCGCCTGGTAGACGGTCAGGTTCGAGGGGCCATGGTGGCCATGGTGTCCATGATGACCCTTGCGGCCCTTGCCAGGATGCTCCCGCTCTAGTGATGAGGAGAGAAAGTCCGGGACCTCCAAGTCGAATTCGGGAAGCGAGTCAACGAGAGACTTGGCGCCGGCATCGACGGCATCTAGAGCGCTCGAGAAGGTGTCCTCCGCCGAGGAGCGTAGGTCATCTAGAGAAGGAATACTGTCCCACCATGACCACTCATCATGTGCTGGCTCCGGGTCGAGGGCAAGTTGCTGGGCGATAGCCTCATTTGGAATGACAAACGCCTGCGTTACTGCCGCCGCCAAAGGCAAGAGAGTTGTGTACCTCATATTTGCGAGTTTTCAATAGTCCGAGGATCTTGAGTTGAAGAGAATGGAGGGAAAGCTCTCGACGTTTTGAACCTTACTGCAGCTTCCTCCACGTAAGCTCTGATTCATGCAGGGACCCGAAGACTCCGGTGTTGATGTGACGTCAACGAAACGTTTCGCTTTTCCCACCGAATCACTACCTTTGGTTTAGAACAACAGATGGGAAAGATCTACCCACAGGACCAGAAGACGCTGGATATATTAATAAATAGAAATATAATCGAACCGATTGGGGGGACACCGAAAGCCTTCTATACGGCAATGTCTCACGCAATAGGCGAGCCGCATTGAGTACTTGGGCCACCAGTGATGGAAGCCTAGCATCTCCGCGTCATTGATCACCAATCCAGGTAGCAGCTTGCGTCGTATGTTTCGGGTGGCATGATGACATCTCATTGGGTCTCGGGCAGCGTCTGAAGGGGCTCCTAGTTGTCCTAGCTGGCTTTTGCTGGCTTTTGCTGGCCTAGCTGACCGTAGCTGCCCTCCCTCGGGGTCTTAGCGGGCCCGACCCCGCGGTATGGAATCCGGGGAAACGCAACCTGCCTATCCGATCGGTCCACTAGGAAACGCCTCTTTATTAATCTAGAAGCTCTTGAAGGCGCTCCAATGCAACTCTTGATGATGGCTTGGCAGAACACACCTCGAGCAACGGCCTTCTGTGGAAAGTACCCCTCGGGTGCATCAAGTAGCAGCAGGTAGAATTGGGGTATAACTAGGTAATTGGTGGCCGTTCGGTAGCGACTTAGTCTTCCGAAGGCTCTATGATTATTACTGTAATGACTACTGTACTTGTAACTACACATTTAGAGAGCAATGCTGATCTGGCGTTGGCCGACAGTACGGCAGTGCCTCAGACCCGGCGACCTCCAAACCCAGCCGCCAGCCTGAACATCTCTGTACTGTAGTGCTTCTCTTGCTTCTCGAAGGCATCTACTATCTTCGCCCCATCCCTAATATCCACCGCTCCCCATCTCTGTTCTCGGTCGATGCTTTTCCCAGCAGTATCCCGAAATCCGGTCTCATCCAGTAGCACCTCTACTATCCATGCGTACTTGACCTTGCGCATTGCCCCCGCCGCAGCAGAGCCAGTGTCGGGTGCAGACAACGCCTCTGCGTCCGCTGGAGTCTTTGGGAGGCGAGTACAAAGGAGGTGCAGATCAAGAAATTGCGCGAACGTCAATCCGAAAGCCGGCTTGTTCCTCCTGCTCAGTGTCATACTACTAGATCCATAGCCTAGATGTGTTGGCGGTGGCGGGTTGAATATGGACTGTAGTGTCGGGTTAAGGGGTCGTTCTGAAGGCCTTGTTCCCGGCGGGCCAGGTGCTGTTGGGCCCGTCTTGGAAGGGAGGTTTGCTACGGTACTCGAAGGAGGATTCGACGTGCTGTTCAGCAGAACGACAAGGGATCCAGACGATCGGGAAAGGTATCGCAGATGTGAAGATAGGAGCTGAAGGATGGTGTGAGAGGATGTCTTGTCCCGTTGCGTGAACAGCGCGTTGAGCAACGTGGAGAAATGAGTTATCAGAATGATACCGGGAATATTGGGCGGGTCTTTTTGAGGCTCATGTACACTTTGTTTTGACATCGGTGGTGAACTTGTTGACTCTGGCTCTCGCGTTGGCGGTCGAACAGGGTCAGGTGGAGCAGGTGAACTAGAGGGTACTGACGACAAGCCGCCTTCATCCTCACTATCCATGATCTCGGTTCTCTCAATCCTGCCTGCTCGTAGCGGCGGAAGCTCTGTCACTGGCGATGAGGGCAGCGAAGATGGCGGCGACGATAATGGCGATGAATCAGGTTCCTCGGCTAGAGCAGGAGGCACCTCGTCCCCAGGCCCCTCCACCTCCTCCTTGGGTGTTAGTGTTGGGGATTCGAATTCGAGTTCACTGAGAACCTCCCATAAACCTTCAATGTCGAAGACACGTGACACCGATATGCATTCTAGACATTGGCGGACCTGAGCGTTAATGCCCGCGTGACCTCCTCCCAATTTGCTTTGGACTTGTGCCTTGATGACGTCTCTCAGCGTGGGCAGGATCGCTGGTGCCGCAAGAGTGGTGATGATGGCAGCTCTGCTCACAGCCGGTTCATCACCTGTGCCATAGACCAGATTGTGGGCTACAGTCTGCAATGCGAGCTACGAGAGATGGTCAGCTACCGATCCATGGCCTACGAAGTCAAGTCAGGAAGAGCGCACTAATAGCCCGGTATCGATTTCCTCGGCGCTGATGCCCACGACAGCACCGCGTTCGAAACCATCCACCAAGACCTGCTCATCGACTTCCCTGCACCCCGTTCTAAGCGTGCCTCTTCTGCTGATCTCTGATCTCCTCTCCGTCTCGATCTCAAACAAGGTAGAGCCAGCAATAGGTTCTGGGGCGTATTGGAAGCTTGCCTGTGAAGGCTCCGACTGAGAATCCATGGCTTGTATGTGTTTGTTTTCTCAAAGTCACGAGCGTGGTTCGGCCGATTTGTTGGGAAAAGCTGGCTCCGGAGCGGTCAGAGTTACGGAATAGTGACAGACATGCCACAATTATAGTAGTATGATCATTCTGGGGATAGGATCTGTATAGTTATTCTGCGTTGGCGCGTGCATGATCATAGAGTAGGTACATAGGTAGGTTGGTTCGCTGTTGTGGAGGGATGTCTCAAGCCAAGTGGGGGTGCCCAAAGAATGCAAACGGACTTTGGAGGGTAAAAGAAACAGACGATGCGGCTGTGAGCGATTAGTTGTGCATTGACATGCACTTCATCGGGATCTGGTTTTGACTCGCAATTGAGTTCCTACGGATTCTCTATCAAGCTATGCGGTTACTTCTGATCTGTTTTACGGCCCATCCCTTGTCCCGTCACTCTCATTTTCGCAGATCACATGAAATGACTAAACGTGCTTGGAGCTGTCCCATCGCCAGCATGCACGCAAAAGGTATCCTGACAAAAAAGAAAGAAAAAAAGAGCATTGAGGGAGTAGTTCAGAAATCATGGCCGTCTACCCAGGCCCCGTGTTCCCGCCATTCTAAAAGGTCAAGTTCAGTCCCTTTTTTTTGTTTTCTTCAGATTTTACGGCGCCGCCCAATTTGATCTTGGAGCACACGTTTTTTGTCCCCCGCCATTGCGACGGACAAGTTGCCTCGCCCACGAGTGACTGGCCGAACTGGGTCTCAGATCGCGGCACCAGGAGCAGGGGCGCTTGGAGGCGTATATGTTGGTGCTGCTACTGAAGGTGGCTCAGGTCGTTGTCTCCTTCCACCCTTCAAACTCTTGACACGGGTGAGGAAACCACCACCGCCACTACCACTGGCCTGGGGCTTGGTAGGCTCTTGAGACATGGCAGCGCTGGCATCAGTAGTGGCACGTCGCTCCAATCCATAACCGCGAGGTGGGCTGTTTGGAGACCCGGGAGACATGGGGTTGGAATCCTGGCGCCGCACCGTAATTCGTTCTTCGCCTTTGTCGTAGTCATTGAAGAAGGGGTTCCTTTCACCCGTGCTGCTACCGGTGGGCAAGTCCCCAGATCGCGGTCCATAAGCGCCGTCCGGGTTAGTAATTCGACTGCGGTTGTTCATGTCGCGAGGACCGCGGTTAATTCCACGAATTCGCTGCGCTAGAGACTTCTTCCTCTGCAGGCCTTGCTCCATGGTTTCCTGGGCGGATTCCGCCTGGCGACGCTGAATGGCGGTTTGCGCGACAGGAGTACCCTCCAGGAAAGTCGAAGTTCCCAAACCCAATGTCTCATCGCCATGGAGGATGGAAGCCCGTGCGTGAGGATCGAATACGTTAGTATCCTTCTTCGTGCCCGCGGGCTCCTCGTAGATTGCCGGCTCGCCTTTCCGAGACCTGTTGTAGTCGAGATACGCCTCTTCGTCATGCTTTCCCATCAAAGCCTTGTGGTCAGGCTTGGCGTTGAGGGGCCCGGAACCACCCAGAGACATGTTGATGGAATCTTTAGGGAAAGCTTGCATTGGTGCATGTCGACTGCCATTGCGGTTGCGGTGGGGGTTCAAAGCATCGAAGGGACCGTCGTGATGGAACACTAATCACGCCAATTAATGTGGGGGCTCTGAGTCGTGTAGGATCGTGCTAAACTTACATCCAGTACCATAGATGCTGGTCGCATCAAGTTGATCAATCAGATCGAGCTTTCGGCTAGGCTTTCCAGACTTGGACCTGTCCTTGCCCTCGCGATGGCGCCTTTCACGCTCGCGACGCCGCAACTCCTTCGCTTTCTTCTCCTCCTCAGTCAGGGGGGGCCTTTCGGCCATGATAGATGACTCAGAGTTGCGACGAGGCCGTCGCTCTGCCGGACGCTTTTGGGACATGCCGAGTAGATCCCTGGCACCATTTGACCCGGCTCTTTCCTGCATCCGACGTGCTCGCAGTGCTTCCTCCTGAGATCGTGTTGGGCGATGCGACGGCGGCGGTCCCCGGCCTCCTCGAGGAACATTCTCGCCGCGGGGCGGACCCCCTGGAGGTCCCCTAGGGGGGACTCGGGCGCCATCAGGTCGCGGCGCCGGCTTTGGTAGAGGCTTGTCGTCGTCGTCAATGATAATCAGGTTGTCCTAGAAATCGTAGTGTGAGTAAAGCCACATAGAAACTAGAACAAAGTACTGTGCTATGCACGACCTCGCAGACACATACGACGCCCAAGAGGTCATTCATTGCCAGTTGGTGGTAGGGGAATAACAGACTGGTGAATGGCACCTAAGCGGGAATTGAACTTACAAACAACTCTTCAGCAGTTGGCGATTTTCTGTTTTCATTGGCGGGTGCCATGCTTGCTGGCGACTGTAACCTTTGAGCTTGGCTGTTGTCTGTTGGGTCGAAGAAGGGATTCCTCGAGACTGGTCGCGCGGGTTCAGGGTCGTCGAAGGGGGAATGGGGAGGTGGAGGGGAAAAGGAGCCGGAGCCAGGACTGAGGCCGCTATTAGGTGAGGCAGCACGGTTGCGAAAGGGGTTGTTTGACGAGAGATTAAGCGTCAGTCCGGCAGATCGACCATTGGATTGGCCTAGGACGCAAGCAGGCGAAGGTTAGCTGGGCTGCGCTGATAGGAATGACGACTGTGATAGGCATATGAAACATGAGTCTCTTAAATTGACACAGGCCACTGGTCCGGTTAAGTGGAGCGATGGGCTGCCAATCCTCCAAGCACCAAGGAAATGCGGCAAGGAAGAAAGCTTGGAACCTTCCCAACAAAGACGTAGCAGGGCAATGGGGCCGTCCCTGTTACCCACTGCAAATGAATATCAGGGAGTACAAAAGGGACCTTTGTCGCCGCCGCCATGCTGGTCATGGTGGCCGTGCTGGGGGGGTGGCCAAAAGGGGACGGAAGGGCATGAAAAACGAAACTGGCCATCATCTTACCTGCTGAAAGATCGGCCGACATGGCTGTGACTGGGTCGAAGCTCCCCGGGTAGTGTACCTCGAGAATGGGTGTCTGCGTAATGTATTGTATGTATGGTGGTTGTTTGATAAGGATTTGCGCACTCGTTGCCGCGTTAATTGGTAGTCAAGAGAGGTCTCAGATTCCTTTTTTTCCCTTGGAGATATCAGATCCGGTCTGCAGGTGCAGGTGTAGGTCAATTTGCGGAGCTCATCGACCGGTCGTAGGCGACTCGCAGTAACGCATCAATCGCAAAAAGGTAGGCGATCGTCAGGGAACAAGAGGTCCGAGCCTGGGAGTGCCTGTATGCGTTCTGCCAACTTCTGCAGCCGACAGCCTATGACGTGGGCGACCGTGATTGCTTTCTGGCACGGCAGCTGCGACAAGCCAAGCAGAGAGGCTGTGCGTGTAAATGATGTCTGGGTATGATAAAGGAGAATGGGACGAATGGCCAAAGGGTCACTTGGCCAGGGAAAACGGTTGCGGGCCCTCTGTTTTTGTTGACGTCGCCAGCGGGCGGTGGATTGCGTTGGTTGTCTCGTTCGTGTCGTGGTGGTGGTTTTGGGTTCTAAAACTTTTGGCTCCAACGGGCCCGTTCAAATGCAAGGAACGGACGGCTCGAGGGCGAAGGCCACTCAACAGGATACGAAGCGAGCCAAGACGTCGGCTCAAATCTGAAGTCGTGTTCCTGAAGGTAAATGTCGAAAAAGACTTGGATGATGTCAAATGTAAGTCGTACTGCAAGATTTCGTCCCGGATTTGTAGAGTCGCGGTGTCGAGCGAGCGAAAGTGTCCAGGGCTTTTCTGGCCTAGGCGGAGCGCTTGATTTGGCGGGATGTTGCGATCTTCGCGGGACCCCTTCGTCTAAATGTCGTAGTGTGATTTCGCTCGTTTTAGATTAGGGCGGCACGCTTTCGGGAGAGTCGGTTGTGGCAAACACTTGCAATGGCCTGGGAACCGAGGAGAGTAGTGAATGAAGCACTGTAGCAACTGTTGAAGAGCGGCGGAGCTTGATAATATTAAAGATCGTCGTCGCTGCTGCCGGGGTACAGGAGGAGCAGCCCGCTATGAAGTACACGGGGCGCGGCGAGGCGAGACGAGACAAGACAAGACAAGGAGTAGCAAAGACTGGCAGTCAAGAAGCCCTTTAGAAGGAAGAAGTACACGCAGACTGAGAAGAGAGGACAGAAGTCGGGGGTCAGTCGCAATCTTTAGCGAAATGCCCAGGAAGCGAGTCTAGCCGGCGTGGTAACTATTATTTAGTCTAATGACTGGAGGAACCCGAGCAGGGTGTTACGTCGTGGAAACGGGACAGGCTGAACATGTGCAGCGTTTTCGCCTGGGTCGGTTCGAGGTTGGAGGTGCGTTTGCAAGGACTCCAGGCGTCGGCAGCGGGTACGATTCAACGCGCGGAAAAGAAGGTACAGTCTGGCAAATACTAACCGGAGTAGTCGGCTCACTCTACTGTTCTTCAGGGGAAGTGGCCCGACTAGTCGAGGAAGCGAGCAACGCCTGGCATAGTTCATAGTTCCCATCGTCAGGGGTCACGGGCTAGAGCGCCTGCTTCTCCTCATCCAGCCCGTCGGCTCTAGCAAAACGAATTCAAACCACATTGGGCGTCATCTACGGGGAAGCGAGGAAGCGAGGAAGCCAAGAGCACCTGGCACATGCACATTTGGCTTGTTGGCTTGCTGCAGGCCGGACCTGTTGGGTTCGAGATCGCAGGACTTGCTGCTGGGTGTCGCGGTGGTTCACGACTTCCGACCAATCGAATGGGCCATAAGCACACGCGCCTAACCCACTCTGGCCACTCTTCGATGCCTTGCAGCTGCGTCTCGACTGGTCTGCTGCTGCTTCATCGTGCATGTCGACTTGTGAATCTGTCCTCATGGTCCATAGCACCTCGTTCGGAACGCATCGTTCCATTGGCGCCGGTCGTGATGTTTTGATGAGAACCAAGTCCATCGCAACTTATGACCTTCCTAAACTTCGATGAACAGCCCTGGCAATACGGACCGCACAGACGGGGGCTTCTCACTCAGTACCACTGACTCTGCATACTATCGACTACCTACCATTGTCGTCCGGACATGCAGCATGACTTCTGCATACAAGCGTCCGTCGATATTTGCGCCGCCGTAGGCCGTCTTTGCGGACACTTGCATCTTGATGAGATCTCAACGTTCACCCCCAAGGCGCCACGGAAGATCTTTTCGAGAGACCAAGCAGGCCACATGCAGCTCGAAAATCGCGGGCGGGCCCCCCCAGGGGTACTAGTAGATTGTAGCGTACTGGCTCGCCCCGCATCTCTCTCGCTTGATGATGGATCCCGAGCGCTGCAAGTCCGGGCTGGGCCTTGAACACAGCCAGGGGACGGCGGGATCCTCTTCACCGCTGTACCTACCTACGTACATACAACAGCGGAACAAGCAGCTGGGGTCCGGGGTGTCGAACCAGACCTCCATGCAAGAATGGTCAGAGGTATGGTAGAGACGTGATGATGTTGTACACAACTTCCAAGGCTGTCGAGAAGCTTGGGACTCTAGAGTTCAGGGTCCATGCCCTTTTGAACTGTATTTCTATGTGTGATGCAAATCAAAACAGGAGGACCCTGGACCCGCCAAAGCCAAATTATGACCAGGAACTCCCCTTTCTTATGACTCCACATTCAAGGCTCCGTCTCCCTGCTCCTACTGTGGGGTAACTGCGCCCAAATGACCATCTGATGCCGGCGTCCGGTGCGTGACAAGCAGGGATCAGCATTCTCCGCCATCTAGGGCATCGTTCACCATTCGCTTTGCACGCCTTGAGGGCTGGAGGCTGGGCCGGGGAGCATGACTCAAGTCATCGGCCTGTCAGTGAGCTACAGGAACTACCGTGAATAGGGTTCAGTCCATCCGGGCTGTCACGAGCATTTGGAAGCAAGTCTTTATGTGAATCCCAAGCTGTAAAGTCAAGCTAGAGAGCAGCAGTGCCACGTGAAACACATAGCCGCACATTGAATCGGTGGAGTAAACCTTGATTCCATAGCGTGTCCCCGAGACTGAACGCCAAAACAGAACACCATCACCATGGAAGCTTCAAGGGAATAGAAAGCCCTTTCCCAAGGACCGGCTCAGCAGTGCCTATGTCGCCCGGGCCCCTTGGCGCCCAGTATTCCCCAGATTTGCTAATATCCAGCTTCTCGGTCCAACCAATCAAGCTCTTGGCAGACTCGTCAGGTGTGACCGCTAGGTGGAATGTCAGTTCACATTGCGCTATAGTCCCTTCGATGCGTCGACTTACCTCCTCCGTCGTCCCAGAACTTGTCGAATCCGACGCCCTTGGTCATTTCAGTTCGCATGAATGCGGGATGCACAATGCTGACGATGATGCCCTTGTCCTTCAGATCCAAGCTGAGCAGCTTCCCCACCATGTTGAGCGCCGCCTTGGAGGCGTGATGGCCATAGTTGCCACCTCCCTCGCTCTCATGGCGGAGGGTGATGCTACCGGACTCGCTAGAGACCAGCACGACCTTGGAGCCCGACTTGAGCAGGCCGGAGTGGACCAGCTTGTGGACGATGAACACAGGGGCGATGGAGCTGGTTGTGTACACTACAACACCCGGAGTCAGTGATTGCTTCTTCGAACATGCTTGGCGAGTTATTGGGAGTCAAAAACCACGTTTCAAGAGCAGAAACGCTTAACGAGGAGCCGCGTAAACTCCCGGAACAGGCTATACGGGGCATGAAATAACCCTGGAAGTTGCTTACTGGTGACCTCCTCCTGCCAGTTCGGTCCTTTTTCGAAGAAGTCTTCCGTCGCAAAGTAGCCTGCTGTGATGATCTGGAAATAGCCGTCAGTAATGGGGAGCTTCTAGTGGTTGTGGACTACACTCACTACGGTATCCAAAGGCTTCTCCCCCTTCAACTGCTTCACTAACTCGTCCCCTACGCTGGGATTCGTCAGGTCGATATTGTTGAGCCACTTGACATCCTCAGAGAATCCTTTTGGTTTCGAATCTGAGCGGCTTGTGGCGTATACTGAGCTCGAACCCTGGGAGGCGTATTGCTTCACCAACTCGGCTCCCAGGCCGCGAGTGGCCCCAACAATAAGGGTCGAGGGCATTGCTGTGGTTCGAAATAGGTGTTTGGGGGAATACGAATGATGTTTGATTCCAGCACGATAAATGTATCCACGGGGTTTTTTGGAGTGTATATGTTCGTGTTGGATGATTGTTGACTTCCTCAGCATTTGTTTTGCTGAGCCGAAGTGTAGGAGCTTACAATCAGTGACGTCGATGGTGGGGTTGACGCTTCCATTGCACAATGCCTAGGTAATCTTCCAAAGCACGCAATTCTCAGCACTTGCACTCTTTTCGCATGTCTCCGAGTTGTCTTAAAACCCCTCCCTCCAAGGGAGAACAAAAAGAAACCTTATCAAGCGCCCAGAGATCATTAGCTGATACGCAACGCGAGCTTAGGTGAGCGAAGCCCCTTCACATAAAGGATGTCAATACTCGTATATGTCTGAAAATGACACCGAATGCCTATGGCTATGATCTATCCTCTCCTTCCACTTATATCCCAACCTTGCGTAGGAATATACGTATAGCGCACAAGCTTCCTCGTCATCAGCGCGTGCCCCTCGGCTTCACGTTGTACTTGGGAACGGGTTGTGTCGTTGATTCGGACTGTGAAACAACACGATACAACATGCGTCCATTTGTAATTCGATGAGCCTCTGAGAATACTGGAGAAGCCAGACTACACACCATGGGTCCGCATCATCTTCGACGGGCAAGAGTTATGTCATCTTCTGCGCCGTCCTGATCCTGATCGATACCTCGATCTTCTGGTCGTCGACCAACTGGGCGACAGCTAGTACGCTGAAAGGGGGAGGGGAGAAGCTAATATGCACTTCATATTTACGTGCAACATTGTGAATAAGTAGCTGAGCTATGCGGATTTTAACAAGCCGGACCTGTGGAGTTTCGTGCTGAAGCATAACGAAGATGGGAAAGGTTTGAGCAAGAATGATGATGTACTACAATACTTCGCGGTCATGGTCGCTAGTACCGAGACCACGGCCGCGGTGTTTCTGGCGTCTTGTGCTGCCTCGGCAACAACCTATAGGTCTAGAGGAAACTAGTCGAGAAGATCCGATCCATCTTCAAGACGAGCAGTAACATTACCCTCAGACAACTGAGCGAGATGGAGCTTCAAATGACAATTCTGGGAAACGAACTCTGAATCTATATTTCCTGGTGGTGGTGTGGACTAACACGCGTCGAGATCAGCGGAGACTTTGTACCTGATTGGACTTCAGTCACAATGAACCATTACCCTGCGCTGGGTCATATGTTAAACTTGTACAGGGTCAAACTTGTACAGGGTCAAACTTGTACAGGGTCAAACTTGTACAGGGTCAAACTTGTACAGGGTCAACCCACTTTTTTACTCGAACGCTGGATTAATATAGAGGATCCGCGGTCTCTAGTCAGATAAGGGACATGAATGAGTCTTTCTCGTATGGGCTGAGGAATTGCACTAGAAGAAGGAAGGCTTTTGACTACCGTGGTAGGTAGTAATTATGCATAGTGCAGATAATATCAACTATTCACCTAGTTCGGCTTGGCTGGATCTGCGTATGCTGCTGAACAAGGTGCGCTGGCATAGTAATATTGACTTGTTGCCTGAGCATGAGAGATAGACGGATCAGACAGTTACCCATGGCCACTGTTGGTGAAGCTTCGCCCCTTACTTAGATAGATATTCCAGAAATTGCCTTTAATTTTCATGGATCAACGGTTTTACTTCAATTATTGGAACCATATATGCCTGCCGCGTGTAAGAGCTGCACCTCAGCTCGCTGCCCACTTAGATTATTAGCATAGATCGCAATAGCTAACAAAAAATACACACAACCCATCGAGACCTCAATGGTATCTATCAGCATTAATCAGTATTATGAACATGCAATGCTGTGGCAGCATTGTTGTCGTAGCATGGTGTGCATGTGAAAACGCCGGCCCGGAACGTCAACGGGACATCAAACCTCGAAAAACACTATGCTATGCTATGCCGCGTCACGTCGTGTAAAGAGGAAATGGCAACCATAATCCAACATTATCCAGACACGTCTTTCTCTTCCGTACCTCCATCTTCCACCGCTCTGATTTTCTTGTTGTCAACACCCCCTGCTATGCTCTTAATATCAGAGAAACTGTTCTATCGTCTCCCTAATGCCGAGGACACGCTTCCAGACTTCTTCCTCAAACTGCCAGTGCTGCCCCAGGGACCGACTGATTTTCTAAGTCTATTGCCAAGGCTGATTCTCGCAGCGCTCAATGGCTGTTGACCCTCGCCTAGACCGACGAGTGGCTGACCCTGAGCATCCGCCGCTGGCAACTGAGAACCACTCGCCACACTCTCCCAGTCATTTTTATCGGAAGAGCCTCGATTTTCACGGATGGGAGTTATGTTGATGTCATCCTCTGAGGGTCGTTGATGGTGAATCTTTCCCTGTCGAAGGGCACCTTGCAGGACAGCCCAAGACTCGACTTGACCACTACATGCTTGATCAACACAGTTACACTCATCGCCAGCCGGGCATTCCGTCTCTCCAAAGGAGTGCCACTCTTCAAGGCAAGTCTCGTGAATTGCACAACCGCACCCAAAACAGGCTACATACATGGCGTCAAGAGGCTCGCGGCAATACACACAGCTAAGCTGCATTTGTGTGCGCTTGCAGCGATCGCAGGTGCCTACTGCGCCTCCCAACGGCGCGTTTGTGTATGTTGATTTGATGGGTTCGAGATGTGTCTCATGGACGCGGCAGAGACCGACAACGTCGAGGCCACGACCAGAGTTGACGATATATTGAAGGTGTTCCTTCTTGCCCAGTACAATGGGTGACTTGCTGCCAGTTTGTGTCAAAGTCAAAGTGGTATGGCTTAGATTGTCGTTACTCTGGTAATCGAGGAAATTGTCTTGATCAGTACTGGCTGATCTCATCGAGTGAACTGGCTGGATGCCGTCTCTCATAATATTGAACTTCAATATCTCGAGCCGAGGAATTGGGAGCTTCCACATTAGCAGCAGCTCCGCATATGTGTGACGGTAGTGTTCGTAGACGGGGGCGCGAGGCGGTTCCAGCAAAGGTACTGAAAGCCATCCATCGTCGTCGAACTGGGATTGATCCTCCATGCGTATATATATCGAAGTGCACACTAACGGTTGGTCTTCGTCCCTCCTTTGCTCGTCATCAGAAATCGAGTTACGGGTTGTGGTAGGTTCGGAGATTGGACCAATAATCGTATTACCGCCCCAAGTGACGTTGGGCGTCAAATTCGCCAGGAAATTCTCACCGGGACTGGGTTTTTTCCGTGTAGGAGGCGAGGTTGAAGCTGTGCTTGCAAACGGCCTAGGAAAGCTGGAAGCAAAGCTCTGTGTCAGTGTGGTATTAGCACGGCGGAAGAGCCTAGGTTCAGGAGAGGTAGACAGGCTCTGAGTAGCATCATGCTCAGACAACGTGTCCTTGGGCGTTCTCGTCGGCGGGGTTTCTCCGCAGGAATATGAATTGGATGCAGGATCTTCAGGCCAGTAGCCTTCATGCGAACCCCATGACCCAGGCATTCGCGATGGAGTGTGCACAGTTCCTGGGGTTGTAACAGCTGATGTTGCATGACTGAAATTTGGACTTCCATGCCATATTGACGCATCTGTAGGGAAGTAGTCCAGCGAGAAAGAAGGAGCTTTCATGGGCAGCGGTGTCTCAGGCTGTGTCAGTCGCGACTCGGCGTATGCTATACTGTCCTCCGTAGCAGCCTCGCTAAAAATACACGACAACATAGCAAGCATTTGGATATCAGCCATGGCTTCAAAGTGGTCAAACAGATCCTTGATGACATCTTTACCAAGAGGGTGGTGACCCCATTTGACCCTGCCAGTCAGAGCTTTGGATGGAGTTTTTGATCGCTGGTCCTTGAATCGAGAAACAATGTCTTTGGCAACGACGAGGACAGAGTCCTTGCGTTGAGCTGGATAGAGGAGCTCCAGAGGTACATCATTGCGAAGGAGAAGCGCAGCATACTCCCATACCTGCACCAAGTCGGGGCGATTATACTTTTTAGCAACTTGTGCATTATGCCGACAAACGTCAGGCCCCTCTCCAAATATCGCGTACTCCTGGGCGAGCTCTTGCCGAGAAGGCAAGAGGTCTTGTAAGTTGTGTAGAGAAATCACATTCCGGGGCCGGGCATTGCGCCGTCTGCTTGTGCCAGTCCCGGTACCCGTGTCAATACCTGTACCGCCTCCACTTGAGCGCATGGAATAGCTCCCACTAAAGGTTTTACGAAAGCGCTTGTTCGGCAGATACCACATACTGATCTTATGCATGTAAGTGTTCTCAGAATCGCTCGAACTAGAAGAGTCGTCGTCTTCGGTGTCTGACTGCTCATCAGCCATGGAAGATCCATCGAGGGTTCTCTGTCGAGGCGGCGGCGAATCTTGCTGCAACCTGCCGAAGCCTGCAAATGTAGGTTCCCCTTTAGGCTTCTCCTTGTAGCTTTCACTGGGAGTAAGAAAGATAGCCTTGGCCTTCTCTTCCCTGGATGGGAAGAAGCAAACCAATCTCCCGTCATTGGACCAGCGAGCACCGCAAAGGCGGGGTTCGGGGGGGATAGTACCGACATTGAGAGGAGCAAGCGTCGTGTCACGATCGAGCTCGACGCTGGCGGTCAGGTCTTGCGACATGCTGGCCGAGCCTCCAGGAGGTATATCAATATCCTCGTCTTCACTTGAGCTTTCGTCAGCCATCCCGTCAAGTTCATCATCCAAATCCCGAACATTCTTGAAAAAGGATGTACTGCTCGACAAATCCGTCTCTCCCAGAAGATAACTGAAGGCTACTTCGAGACAGTTTTGCTTCTTCTTTGCAAATTGGTAGGCAACTTGATTGACCTCTGCTTCAATTTTCCTGTGAGTTTGATCGGACATCAGGGCGGTGTTCTCTATGAGGAACTTGGGAGCCTTCGACTTGGGATAGCCGTGAGGAACATCGACCTGGACCTTGAGATAGATCATGTCGCCATCTATACCCCAGGGACCTTTCAGGGATGCATCGACGATGAGCGTGTTCATGTCGACGTTGTCCCAATGCACATTAGGCAAGCGATTGTCGAGGCGCACTATTTCGTCGTTCAGTGCCTCTGGCTCCTCCCAATGATCATGGAAGGTCGACCCGAACATGGTTGAGTCTTTAGATTCCTTCCTCTGCGGAGGTTCAATGGGCGGTCTCTTTTTCTTGCTCATGGTGATACCTTTCATCCAGCCAAGCTGATCCAGGTTCCTGTCGATGGATTTATTTGGGGCGATCTTGGCCTTCATCGACGGTCCTCTCCAGGATGCAGAGCCCGGACGGTACTGACCTGACGTAGACTGCATTCCAAGTGTAAGTGCACTGCGCCTATAGGGATCTCCCCCACTCCCAGGGCGAGGTCCGCTGCTCATGGTGGCTGATCTCCTCTCTCTGAGCGCAGTGTCTCCAAAAGATCGATAGGTCTTATATGTAGCCCCCTTTCTGGTCACTGCAAGGTTCTCCGGGGCCTTTCCCCCTTTCAGGTGACCGACCTGCTCAAGCAAGTCCGGATCCACCCGGTGAAGGCGCAGTTCATTGTCCTCGCCCCATGATACTAATTGAAATTCTCGTTGGTCTGTGCCGTCGACGATCCCGTTGCGCGCTCTCCAAAGGAACTCCTTGACTTTGTGGTTCCCATGACCGGGGAAGACAGCGATGGGATCCACAGTGGAATCGATGGCCTCAGTCTCGTGACGCTCCCTGTTGTATAGATACAGATTTCCGGGGTCGCTTTGGGGCATAGCCAATAGGCCTGACCCGAACGGAGTATGTCGCGCACGCCACACTGGGAAATCCGTCTGAATGACGCGTTCGGGCTCATCCGATACCTTGTAATCCCAGAGCTTGATGGTTTTGTCCAGAGAACATGTCGCAACCTTGGTAGCGATTGTGCGGTTCCAATCAAGACCATAGATCTTGGATGTGTGCGCATTGATAGACTTGAGAGGCTTGGACGTCTTCCTTTCGTCCCAGATGTGGAGCCATCGATCGTGAGATGAAGCGAGGATGTTCGGGTCTTGGCGATTGTACTTAACTTGCGTCGCTCCAGCATACCAATCGCAAAAGGTCAATACAGGTTTCTTTGGCTTCCTCAAGTCCCAACTGTGAACATAGCCGTCCACAGCACAGGTCGCGAGAATGTCGGGATGGTGCGCAGAAAAGTTGACATCTGTGATTGCCCTGCTATGGCCCTGCAGAGAATGCTCGATGGCACCATTCGCGGCATCTTCTCGCAGGTTGAGATTCCAGATGAGGCAACGGTGGTTAGCCGTCGAAGCTACCCAGTAGTCGCGTGCAGCGAAGGGTGACCATTGAACATCGACGACGAGCCACGGTGAGCCATGACTGCTGAGTCTGCGAGGTGGGCTATAGGGCGAGTCTAAATCAATGATGGCAAGGCCTTCCGGTCTGGAGGAAGCATTAGTATCATACTGTACGCGACTGGTTCGAGGACATACTCACGATGCAAGAGCAACATCACGGCCACTGGGAGAGATAGTTGCGGACCCAACCAGCCCATCCACATGGATCGTGACATCAGCTTCAAAGGTCTCGCTCTCATTTGCGGTCCGAATGGCCTTTGCCTTCTTCCTCGTCTGATCCATGGTTGAAGGCATCTTAGCGGAAGTTGCAGGCCGTTATATCATGGCGTCGCCAGCAGCTCAATGCCCGGTACTCGTATCCACCTCCATGTACCTCACGTTCGTCCCAGACCAGCTGCCCAGCTCGGCGCGCAAAGCTCTTTTCGTGTCCCATAAACCCTCTGTTGGTATTCATTAAATATTAGAGCCTTCACCGTGGTAATGAGTTGATAATGCTAGGCTGCTGTGTGGCAAGCACCATGTTGCGTTGATGCATGCGAAGATCGTGAACTTACATGAAGTGAGATCAATGCCGCAGCTCAAGCTCAACAAGCGCGAGCTCTCACAGGTGAAGGTCCAAGCGTCTTCTAGGGCGTCAAAAACGTCCGAGCACGTGGGTTTAGTGGCTAGAAAGGAGAGATGTAACCCCAAGGCGGGATTTGGCGGTTAGGTACTTGTATCTGCTCAATGAGGGGCAGTTGCGATCTTCGGGCGTGACCAGCTGCTTGATGCGCCTGCAAGAGCCCCGCGGGCCTTGGGCCTTTATCGTGCGAATGCTGGTTGATTCCAAGAACGTCACCAGAGTGTCGATTTCCAGATCATCACTTCTCTTTTCACACCACGCAAGAGCAGCTGCTACTGAGACCCGCCCTTTCTCGCTTTGTCCACCCCTTACCGTAAGGAACTTGTTTTGGCTTCCTGTTTGCTGCGTTCTAGACAGCTTCCTTCTTGACTATTTAGACCCCGTTGTTTTCACATCTACTTGCGAGGCGAAGTCACCCGCTAGGAACCCCACCAAAGCCGCAAGATCGGGTTATAGCAGTCACCACCACACCAAGAGTCTCTTCTACTCATCAGCTCCTACACAGCTAATCGCTCAGGAGGCTATACATATTACCGTCGCTCTTAGCGCTCGAATCTCGAACCTTGTAGCCTCTCGTTAGCGGAAGGCCCGGCAACTGGTCGCGAATATGGCATTGCCCAAGAGGATAGTCAAGGAGACGGAACGTTTGATGACAGAGCCGTAAGCGAGACAGGTTGATACTTCGAGGGTGTAAGGGTGCTGACTACTTTCCTTTGTAGCGTGCCTGGCATCAGCGCCGTACCTCACGATGACAACCTGCGATACTTTGATGTCGAGATCCATGGCCCGTCAGGCTCTCCATACGAGGGTAGGTGGCTTAGTCGAGCGAAAATTTCCGTTGACAATATTTACTGACAGCAAGGCCAGGCGGCAAATTCAAGCTAGAGCTCTTCCTGACGGATGACTACCCCATGGTGCCGCCTAAGATTCGCTTCCTTACCAAGATCTACCACCCAAACGTCGACAAGCTAGGCCGTATATGTCTCGATGTGCTGAAGAGTAAGGGGCCCTTGGGAATTCAGCAATGCCTTCTTAGTATACCCACTAATCGTCTACAGACAACTGGTCCCCCGCTCTCCAAATCCGAACAATTCTGCTTTCTATCCAGGCACTACTCGGCGCCCCTAACCCCGATGACCCTCTCGCAGCCGACGTCGCTAAAAGCTGGAAGGAGGACGAGAACAAGGCCATCGCTACCGCAAGAGAGTGGACTCAGCAATACGCTACGTCGACTTAGAAGGAGACTCGACTGAAGTCATCAATGAGAAAGTCTCCGGTGCAAGAGTTGGTGGAAGACGAGGATGTCACAGCACGTGCTGATCCGGCAGCAACAGCAGACAACTTGATCGTTCTCAGCGATTCCGATGACGACGATGTCCTAGGGACGGAGTTGCTTCTATATGCACAGGGGAAGAGTGGTGGTTTCTGAGGAATCCACGTTCTATGCTAATTGAGGCAGCGGGAACTCATTGCACTATGGTATATCATGGACATGGAGGCATAGTCGATGGGCGCTTCACATGACACCGCCAAATGGCACAAACCCCCAGATTTGATTATTTCTAGAAGTTTTCTTCATTCTATCATTCGAGACTGACATAATTCATTGATTGTCTTGGGCATTCAAGTGGCTCGTAATGTTGGTCCTCCACCATTCGCTGGCTGCCACTTTCTGTATACAAAGTCGCCTCAGAGTGTGTGCCAAGGACTGCTGAATGTTCTCGCCAAAGAAGCCTCTCACCTAGTCCGACCTTGCAGCACGCATGCCATAGTGTACAAGCTTACCACAACCTAGGATATCCTACACATCAGCTCTGACCTTCGCATACATCCTACGTCTCCCCAAAAATGAATATGCCTTTGCCCTTCCTGAAACCCTCCAAGGTTCCTTGAACAGCCTCTCGCAGCGTATTTTCTTCCGTCTCCCAGTCCCACTGGACGTCCACGACCGGTGTGTCCTTGAATTTGCCATCCCTCACCAGCCCCAAAATCTCATTCACTGTTCTCTCCTTGTCTTTCGTGTTCTGATCCGCCCACCGGCTGAGCCAGAACCCGACAAATTTGATATTCTTGAAGATCAACAGACCAGTTGGAAGTGCTACAGGTTGTCGTGACATGCCACCATAGGTGACGAGGCTGGCGTTGGCTCCCAGAGTCTTGGCCATGGTCTGCGCCGACTTGCCGCCTACGCAGTTGAGGCCTACGTGGATCCCCTCACGGCCGCCGCGCGTCCACTCCTTCACCTTGTCGCGGAACTCACGGCTCTGGAACTCCTCCTCCGTCAACACGTGGTCGGCACCGAGGTCTGTGAGTTCCTGCCGCAGCTTCTCGGTCTCCTCGGGCGTCTCTCGTGCGCGCACCACATTGATGCTTTTATAGCCCCACAGTCTTCCAAGCTGGATTGCTGCTCTTCCGACGCCTGAGTTGGCGCCGTTTTGGATGAACCAGTCGCCTTCCCGGAGCGGCGGGTCGGCATAGTCCCTCAGCATTCTGTATGCCGAACACGGGTTGACCGCGACTGTGCCGGCCTGCGTGGGTGTCAGGCCTTCCTTCTCTACTTTCAGCAGGCTCTTGGCCTCGGCTACAGCATGTGTGCGCCATGTTCCAAAGCCAGTCTTGGCCGGGATGACCCAGTCACCCCTCTTGATATCCCCGAAATCGTTTGAGGAAGATCCCGACACGACTTCGAAGACGCCTTCGTTCCCGGGGATTACGGACGGCTCAGAAGTGCCGATCAATGGCGAGAAGGAAGGCTTTACGCCATATGTGCCCTGGATCGTGTTGACGTCTGCCGGGTTTATTGGCGAAGCAAGTGCGCGGAGGAGAACGGAGGAGGATGGGAGGGATGACCCGATGGAGTGCGTGTGTACCCTGGTGTCCTGTTAGCTGTCCTGCTTCTCGGAGATTCAGCAGAATTGGGGAGAGAAACAGGTGAAAACTCGGCAACTCACCGAAGAACATCGTTGGGCTCGCCAAATTTGCTAAACACCAGAGACTTGGCCTGTGTATATCCATAGGGCGCCGACTTATATCGACGCTGTGTTAGTGGGGCTGCCGTAACCTTTGCACGTGTGGACTGCGACGGGCGGATTGAGTACTTGGAGAGCACCTCGGTGGTCCTGAGAGGCCTGACGGAAGCCATTGTCACCGACCAAATGCAGTGTGATATTCCGTGTAGAGTATCTGCGCGGCGTGCGGATTCCTAGCTAAGGTGGTCTGCTATCAAGCGAGTTGTAAAAGTGTAGGTAGTCCCGGAGCTTGACAAGCGTTTAGTCGGCAGCAGCTCGGCAATGACGTTAGTTTACAGAATTGTGGCTACGCTAGCCGCAGCTCTTGTGCATCCACACCAGCGGCACGGGCTCTAATTGGCCAGAGCTTGACTCTGCGTACCTGAAGCTGATGTACATTAGTTGACCTCCTTTTGACCGGTTCATAGGTGTGGCATGCAGTGGCGGCGTAACTTTCTTCTGCCGACGACACGTGCAGATTGACATCAATGGCCTAGAGACTGCAATGGCCCGTCTGATTGAAAATAGCCTGCTTGGGGGAGTCGGCAGTGGAGCATAACTGAGAATGTCTGACAGTATAAGACTTGAGAGAATCGGCAATACAAGCCCATCACGCGTTCATGGGGCATGATAGAGGCGCATTCTTTTCTGCATTCGGGGCATATCCCTTTCCACACATCAGTCGATGCTCCAGTTTCATAGGTAGTGATGAATTTCCAACAAAAAATAAACAATACGTCGCTTGCTTCTCATATCCCATGAGCACGTAGTAGTAGTAGACGTCAATGAATGAAGCTCATCTTGCTCATCCCCCAGTTTTCTCCCCTTCTCCTCAGCTATCCTTGATCGCTTCAGTACTCGTCCACCTCCGCCATTACTAGCTGGTGAGCAGATTGTTCAATTGTTCTGCAGTTCCATCTCGCTCTCTTTGCCCACGAACAGATGTACACAACATTTGACTGCTACAATAGCTGTACATGAGCCTTTTTCTGGCTCCGTAGATCCTTTTGATATAACACATATGAACGTTAAGGGGGTAGTTGTGTTGGTCCGATTTGAGAAACAATAATAAAAGAAGAAGAAGAAGATGAATAATTAGAAAACGACGTTGTATGTCAATGAATGAGCTCACGAGTGAGCTGGGTATCAAATCTGCCACTTCTCATCATCTCGCCAGAATATTCGTGTATGCAAAGCTTGGATCGTAGAAGAGTTGATCCCGCCGTGCTAAACAAGCACAAAACAATTCCCGACTTGAGCCGAGATCCGCGTCGGTGGTTGATCGCGAGGGGCTGCCTCAGGCCATATGGTTTGGTCACATGACGGAGGCACTGTAGAAGCTCTACTTGATCCCCTTGAACAGATCATCCCCTATTGCCGTATCGACCTTGGTCTCCCATTTGCTCAGCTCGGGGATCATCGGCGGCGGGGGCTCCTTCTTCTCCACCTTTACTTCCTCGAACTGCTGTACGCTATTTCGTTTTGAATTCGTATCGCTGGAACGGAGACGTCGGAACCATCCACTACCACGTTTAGCCTTACGCTCCTCGGCCATTACACTCGCCGTACGACTCGGGGGTCTAGAAACTCCTTGCCCGCCCACCGAGGACTGCTCATCATATGTGCTGTTAAGGAGATTTTTGCTCAAGTACCGTCGTAAACTGCCGCGACTTGAGTAAGTCGGCGAAGCAGGGCCCTGTTCAGCAGAACGTTTCAATCCTGCCACTGTTGAGGTCGTAGTGTCCGACTTGGGCGATGTGTCGGAGCCATTGACGTGCCCATTGGTGGTGGCAGCGGCCTCCTTTGGCGGCACGCTCTCTGGCGGCGGCGTCTGGGGCGGTGTTGGAACCTCCTGAACTGGCGACGGAAGGGGCGGTGGGATGCTGGTGCCTTCAGTGAGAGAGCCGAACTGGAAGTTCAGCGCAGGTAGCTCGAAGCGCTTTGAAGGCTTTGAGGGCTTCGCTGGCTGCGTGGCCGCGTGGCCGTCGGGTCTGGGGGTCGTCTTGGGCATCATGGCTTCAGAATCAATGATTGCATGTAGTCGTACAATTAGAACTGGGTGAGACTGAAGATAGCAAGCAAGATTGGTGACACCTGAAGGAGGAATCGGGCGCGGTCACTCTAGCGTACGGGTCTGCGGGTTCCTAGCAGGGCTCGTATCGAAACGAGAAGGATCTCGTTCTGCTGGCTGCCGATCTGTTGGTCAGGGCAGAGACGATACAGCAGATGCCCACAGATGCCTCTTCAAAGTCGAAGAATACAGCAGAGGTATTGCCCGACAAGAGAGTTGTTTGTTCGACGAAATGAGCCCAGGCCAGAGAAATGTTTGCAACGGCCAACGGGTCTGAGCAATGAGAAGCAGAGAGAAGGGAAGGGGTGGTGGTGGCGCGCGTGAGTTGCTCTTTTAGGTGGAGAGCCTGGGCAGACTTGGGACAGGGTCCAATATTGGTTAGTGGCTGGGGATCCGAAATCGCGTGTAACGCTTGAGACAGGCTCAGGACGGGTTTAAGTTTGCAAATATGAGCAAGTAAGGACTCCCCGCGTGTTCGCTGGTGTTACGGAGGAGCTGGTCCAATGGCCCGGGGACAGACATTCGAGGGCAAAGGTCGCCCGCTCTGCGTTCGGTATCGACTGTATGTAGCGTTGGAGTCACTTGGAGTTTGTAGATCTCGAATGGAGATGGGGGCTGTTGGGCTCCTGCGAAGACCCTGGGAGACGTGCAGGAGGTGGGGAATGGAGAAGGAGTTGGTCGCCCAAAGCAGTAACCCCCCATAGACATGCGTGAATGGCTGATGGCAAGATCTCGGCCTCTAACGTAGCGTCGCTCAAACAGCTACAAGAATTGGATGCTGGGCTAACATAGCACGGGTCGGCACAGGATCATCTGCTTTACGACCTGATCGAGCACCAAGCCTAACACCGAAGCACAAACTGAGCACCACTAAACAACAGTCCGCCTTCAGCTGCGCAAGTCATCAAGGCCCAGGACCCCAAGACCCGACCATGGGAAGGTCTATGCGAGTGACACCGACCAGACAACCGAATTTCGCAGCTATCAACCGAGGCCGTCACTGACTCTTGCAAGCCCTGGTGCTCCCACGAGTTTGGCCGTTTTGGGCTTTTGAAGTTGCTAGAGGCCTGGGTCCGTCAGTTGTTAGTTCACCGTATGGGCTTAGCCTCTATGAAATGAGAGACTATCAACGGCCCTTATTTTAGCCCTCTTGCCATTCCCTACGAGGTATCGCCAACTGTCGCAATTCTGTGCCTTGGATTAGCAGATTGCGATGGAGCCATGGTAGCGTGCACCTGGTATCTTGAGTTGCTCTGACTCCTGAGTAATCTTTCGCGGTGCTTATGCAACCTCCTCCTCATTCCTGGTCTCGACGTGCCGGACCATCCCCCAGCGGAGGCGATGTGGGAAACTCGCCTAGATTACCTGGTCTCGCCAGTAGTGGAGCATCGGCCGTTAGTCGCGATTGATAAATTGCACGAGCCGTCCCATGCTCTCTGTATCGGACAAACAGCGAAAGAGTTCAACCAGTGACGATGCTGTCCTCTGCCTTCAGTGACGGCAAATATCGCTTCTACATGGCTCCCGTCCTCAGTAACTATGAACCCCCCCACTTGGCAGTACTTTTCACGCTACTGCAGGGGAAGACCAATGTCAGCTTTCAGATGCAGTGCCACAGCTTCGCCAGATTGAATCTCTGGCCCACGCTACGGGGCTTGGGTCCCTGCAGAGGACCAACAGATGGGCTGCCGATAGTTATCCGAGCATATCATGTAAGGACAAGGTCAATCTAAGTAGGGCCCTGTAGATCCTGGCAGTTGCCTCACTGTTTACAGCCTCGCGACCAATTTTGGACAAACCCTTCTTTTCAGTTCTGGCTGACAATTATAATGAAGCTAAGCGTTGTATTCGTGGCTGGCCTTAATTCAAGTTAGTGCTGAAATGATGATGACCACTGGAATCATAGTATACACACAAAGTCTATTTCCCGAGACCTGTGTACCCTCGGCGCCGTTCTACTTGCAGGTATATGTGCAACGTCTCGATTCTTGGTGAGACATGTAGCAGTGTTACGTTCTTCACATCGCGCTCAAGCACATTATCGCTCAGACACTTCCACGTGCAGCGGCTTTTTAATAAACGGGTTAACAGCCATGTGCTTAACCTGTGAATTCAATTTCAAGCGCCGAGCGTGCTTGTTTCTTGACTTCTCATCTCGGTGTACTATAGGAAAGGATGATAATTCCTACAAAGGAAAGCATACATATAATACTCCTTACCTCGTTCCCTGCGCCTATTTGCTAGTGGCAACAATGCCATGTTCTAGCTCAGCCAGCCGATACTGGGTTACAAAAGGGGTCAGCATCCGCGTACTCATCAAGCAGATGATGAAACAGGTTCATATCGCTGTGTACAAGCTTAAGGAATACTGGACGTGTTTATAACTCTCACATAGCATGCCAGGCTATTCATTCGTTCAAAGCAAAGAAGACGTAAGAATGCGGATTCCTGTATTGGCTACGACTATAGCGTTTAGGCTCTAGATGGCATACTCGTAATCCAGGGTTTTCATAGATGTGCGAAAGAGAAAGAAAACTCTATTTCTGTAACTGGTCTCGAGATTATGGCAATCCTCTTGTCCCGAGAGTGACCCTGGGATGGGTTTAAATCACGCCGATGAATACTAGCATTATTTTGTACATTGGAATGCATTGTAAACTCAACGTTTAGAAGCATAGCAGCTTTAATCTGTAAGTCATCGCATCAACCATCCTTGACTCTGCCCCCACCCGCATCCGCATCCACAGCAATTAGATTCAACCCACATTACGGGAAAGCAAAGGAACAGTCCAGCCGCAATTCATGCTCCCTAAAACTCTCATCGCCTGGTACTGGAAGTTCAGTAACGCTGGGTCGTGGTCGTTGTGGAGGTCGAGGTCGAGGTCGAGCTAGTTTGACCAACAGTAGGTAGCGTGACCGTTGGGTCATCATCCTCACGGGGATCGAGGGTGATCGTGCTACCAGTAGGCATTAAGTTGGTCTCGGACTCCGTGCAGGTAGAATTGGGTGTCGCAGAGTGTCCCTGAGTGGCCGCTGAAGTAGTCTGGGCGGAAAGTGTATGTGTATAAGGAGTAGGCTCGTCGCCGGAACCAGGCGGCAGTGGCGGCAGGGAAGTTATCCCAACACTTGTCTCAGTTGAATAGCTGGATGTGCATGAAGGCGATGCGATACCTCCTGTCTCAGCTGCCGCGGTGCCCGTGGTGAAGTAGAGGGTTGTCGACTCTGTAAGTGAGGTGATTGTGTTGGTAGAGCACACCTCGAACCCGGTATCACAAATAGACGTCAACCAAGTGATTGTATGGTCTGCCTCTCCAGTAGGAGCAGGAGTAGGCAGAATTGGAGTGATACCCGGGACACGAACGGTAGTGAAGTTTGGTTCGCAAAGACAGTCAGCATGACACGTACTCTGGAGTGTAAAGGGAAGCTCGCAGATTAGTGTGCCATCAAGTTTGCATGCGCAATATTTTTGACAGATGGGAGTGTTGCAGTGCAAGCCATCGTCTGTAGGCTCAGGTTTCACCGGGGTGCAGTTGCTGCTAGGATAGGTATCGAGAAAGATAGTAGAGGGGGGTGAAGTAGTGGAAGCAACAGCAGAACTGAAAACAGCAGGGGCAGAATAAAATGGACTACCGGTCCCCGTTCCTGTTCCTGATAGTCTAGTACTAGTTATCGTACCAGTAGGGTAAGGAATGCCGGGATCGGAATACTGCCAAGTCATCGAGGTACCCGGCTGAAGAGGGGTGTGGTGAGTCGAGGTACCGTAGGTAGTGACATTGATGAAGGTCGAGATAGCCGTGGTTGAAGCAGTTCCAGTGGATAAACTGGCAAGAGAAGTGACGGTACTGTTGTAGCCGGTGATATGATCGCCGTATTGCTTGTTCCAGGGAGTCAAAGGGCCTGCCGAAACTGCAAGAGGCAGAGTAATGACGACGACAACGGGAAGCTAGAAGGAGCTATCAGTCAAATAATGATAGAGTGCGTATATTGCAGCTTTGGGAAACTCACACGCATCTTGCAACTTTGGAGTGATTGGAGCTGTCACGGTGGTCGGTCGGCAGGTTTGATTTGATGGTATCGAAGAGGAGGTGATGGAGATGAGGATGAAATAAAGGGAAGAAGTTTCGGAAAGTGTCAGAATGTGCCGTTTAAATAGTTCGAGGGTGGTTTCCACCAACGGGATCTAGAACAACCTCTCTGGACAACATTGTGAACCTCTGAGTTGAACCTGGAGCCTAGATGGTAGATTCCAGGACAAGACCTGTCGTGATGATCGGACGAAGGATGCATGACCGTCGAGAGCAGCAGCTCATTAGATAATACTATCTGAAGAAGCATATCGATTTGTCCCGCCATCCCAAGGAACAAGTTTGCATTGCATCACCCTTCCCACGAGCCGATAAGCGAAATTGGGTCGCTTAATAGACCAGAATACCCCATCGAGAAGCTTACTCACATCGAATGAAGGTTTGAGTGCGTGCCAATAATGGACTTTCCGATGTTTGGGTACTTCAATCTCCAAAGTTGTTGACAAACATACGAGAACTGGTCAAAACGTGGATTCCCAATGTCTTTTCGATCTTCCGTCTTCGTACTACATTTTATCATGTCGTGCGAAGTCTTGTACGTGCCCAAATAATGACAAATGTAGTATTCACTCGCTTGTTGTCATGATGTTTGACTGAATTATCACTGCTCAGGTCACAACCCCATTCAAGAGATATATGACCAGGATAATAATAAACTTGTGTCTGCATCACTTGATTGGGAAGTATAAGAGAAATATTCCGTGGTAAGCAAGTAGATTGTCATTTTGTTATAAACGCGGGCCCCGCTCATCATACTCCCCTGAGGGAAGTTCAATGGCCTGGGTTCATAAACTGTCATTGCAGTATCACTGAGAGCTTCCCCCGCCTCCACAGATTAACAAACAGCTCAATGGATATCATCTGCCAATCTTGGAGCCTCTCCCTTGGCAGCTTATTCTGGTTGCACCTTCGATAGGCTGGCTGGCCTTGCTCGCTGCGGCGGGCCTCTGCTTCTTGATGATCGACAGGTCGATTTTGTCTTGATCAATGTGGGTCTGGGTAACGGATATCAAGTCTGAAATGAGCTTGTCCAGTAAGTCGAAACTCATGTCCTCACGAATCAAAACCCGCAGAATCTCAGTTTTGTCCCCTCGGATGACAAATCATAGTTGGGAATGATACACTAACACGCCCGCATGAGCAGAGAGACTGACTCATGTTGATGTGAGAGAATGCCTTCCTAAAGTCGTTATTCAATTGAAATGAAAGAGCTGGAAGTCCCGCAACATAAACAGCTGAGGTCTGGTTCTCATTGCCCAGTACCGCCTGCTTTGCATCCACTACGACACCCCTGGATATCCGATACGCATGTGTATCATTCAGTGGCCTCGAGACTCTTGAACAGGACAGGGGCATTGGTAAGGCAGTTCTCTATAAGTTTTTGGCATCCCTTGAACCAGGATGAATTGTCGAATTAGCGTGCGAACTTCTCAAGTGCTACTTGGGGATTGGTTCCCATGATACCATTCGGCCTTGACGTATCCTTGCCCTCAGTTCGACGATGTTCTAGCCAACGTCGCTCCATGGCAAGGCCACCTAGGTGGACAGCTTCAGAAGAACAAGTTGTAGCGGATCCAGTCGCTTTATTAGCCCTTTAAGCGCCCCAAATATGCGTGTGAGACTGCCGATGTACCGCTCGTGGATAGCCACCATAACAGGGTACTAGCCATTATCGGCCATATTCTTCGACGAATTCTCGCTCATCAGGTGAGTCGCACTGGGTTCCATATAGGTGTTGACGAAGCTGAGCCTTGTTAGCAATTACCCCTTGCCGAGAAGACATAGTTCACCTAGCAAGATTGAGGTTCGGTTCACCATCAAGACCGAGCTCATCGCAAAGCAGTTAATAGACGGCATCAGACAGGGCGATCATTGCACACCACAAATGTTGAAGTCTCGAAATACCGGAGCAAAGGTACCCGCTTCGACATGTCAAGAAGACCCGGGGAGAATGGTCGACATGTCTAACTAACAAAAGTCCGAGCACAAAAATATCACGACATGTAAGGTACTGGATCAGGTGTGGCTGAGCCTATTTCTGTAATTCAACACCCTTGTTTGATTTGATTTATCCGTAATAAGAGTGGCCGCTCCGATACGTGCTGTTGATGGGGAGTCATACAATTGTGGTTGCTCGATTCAAAGTATATACCATGCCACGATCAAGAATGCTAGGGCCTGTGACTCATAGATTTGGACCACCCACCGAGGGATACTATGGGAGCATTTCCTCAAGCTGGTATGCCCAGAGGAACAAGCACCTACAAGTTCGCTACGGGTGCACAAGTTAGCTATCAAGTCCTCAATGCTTGAGTGAAAGCATGGAGGCGATCAATCATCACAGGCATGAAACCTGTGAGGCTGTCCTCCATGATCGACTCGAGAAGCCTAATGGCATCCTCCTCCTTTAGATCCAAGTGGAACCTTTCCTTGACCTTGAATACAGCCTTGTCCGGCTCGATCTTGATATCTGGAATATTGGCATGAACCATGAGACTGAACAGGTTCAGAATCAGATTTGACGATTTGCGGAGAGCCGTGAAGGCAAGAAAGCAATACTGCTTGAATTGGAGATACAGCTCACTGGGAGGGCTGAAACCCCCCATGGCGTCTACCATCTCCTTGCTCAACTTCAGAGCCGGAGCAAAGGGTTTCGGGTCCCGCCCAAGGATGAAGCCAAAATCTGCGTGGAAGAAGTGGCCGTCTGGTGCGAGGAGAAGGTTCTCTAGATGTCGATCGCCAACGCCTAGAATATAGGTGATAACGCAGTAACCTGCGCAGGATTTCACAAATGTCTCGAGCGTCTCCTTCCGAACACCTTGATAGGCTCGAGAGTCGGGGTTATGCTGCTTTAGGTAGCCAAGTGCTGGATTGCTACCATATTTCGAAGATATTGCAGCAAACGTCTGCGAGGGTACGAATTGAGATGCACCCGCTGTCGTACTGGTTGCAAGAATCTTGTACGGTGACAGCTTCAAATCGAGGTTCTCCTTTTGTAGCAACTGATCCATGAGTGTGATGATCTGGATCACGAGTTGATCCTGTCTCAAATCATCACCCGTCTTGAACAGCATGGGATATTTACCCCCTGATGCTGTCTTGAAAGTCACCATAATTGGCGACAATGATGACTTGAATACACGCGTTTCCTCGGGAACAACACCAGTGACCAAGACCGATGGATCCAGAGGTAACGGAACGGGTGGATCAATGGTGAGGAGTTCGTTCTTTGAATCTGCCAGGAAGGCCTTGACTTTGTCAATCTTTCGAGAGGTCGTCTCAGATGAAGTTTTTATTTCACCCGAAATCTTGGACAGGACGGTAATGAGTTCAGCTTGTCTGAGCAACGTCTTTCTGGATTCTGCGCCACCTGGTCGAGTTTCCAACTCGACCATAAAGTCATGCAAGACCTTGGCATACATTGTACGGACCTCTTGCCCTTGCTCCGGACTTTTGTCATCGTACTCGACGACGAGATACCAATAAAAGTAGGTCGCCAATGTGAAGTTCTCCACTGCTCTCGAGATCAGGAAGAATGCCAGAGAAGACGACTCCAAAGTAGGCTCATTCGTGTCGGTGGGCACATGCTCAAACTTGAGCGCCTGGACCAACTGTAATAGGTACAATAGCAGTTCATTGTCGTCGGCCTTCCTTAAGCGGTCAACAGAGTAGGCACGAACGGCCGGAGCATCGAAGGTGGGGCCAAGAAGTTCCAGCGCGTCGTCCACATCAATCTCAGTCCACTTGGCCATGACTTGGATGGCCTGCTTCGACTCGCTCTGATCTTGCCAGTTCACCGATTTGATGAACTTGGTCAAGGCACGTTTGTCCTTTGTCAAGTGGTACCGGAATTTCCAGACAAGATCCTTCTCTTCCGGTGTCAAGCTATGGGTTGGTGAATATGCCATTATCACATTCAGCTCGTCCCGAACCTTGGCATTGGGCTTTAGGTCCTTATCCAGAGTCCCGTGCCGGTGCTGACTTCGTACGAGCCGCCGATGTTTTGCTTCCGCAGGGTTGTCTCTTGCAGCGACTTCGGGATCGTAAATGCGAACGACACGATTTCGCCCATCATCAGAGCCATTGATACCAGGGCCAAACTGCACCTCGGGGGGAGGTTTTAGGTCCATATGAGACTGAGATGCTGAAAGATGTTGAATCGAAGATATAGGAGGTGGCGGGTATTCGTGATCGGTGAAGACAATCGGGAAGTCGAATCTTGGCAGCTCAATAGTGAGGGTGAACCTCGAAGGGCCAGAAGAAGGGGAATCATTCCGCTCGCCGTCGACGGTGCCGTTGTGTTGCTTCCCCTCGTTTTCTTGCTTGCTGCTTGCCTGTCTTTGCAGGGATTTGATGGAGTTTCTCGTAGCAGCCGCCCCACGCTTTTCCGATAGACGCCACACCATTTGGTCGAGCCATTCGACTTTCGGGATCTCATTCATCTCGTACTTCTTGAAGAGCTTGTCCATGCGCTCCAACTCGTCTGTCTCCTTGTTCACGACGCTGACTCCTTTTTTCGGGCCTGTCTTCTTGTGTGCGAGCATCCAAGGCGTTGTTGTATCGTCGTGCCCGTCCGCAAGTTGATGCCTGTGGACCTGACATTTCAGTCTGCCCTTCTGGACCTGGCTATCCTTGTCGAAGAGGGGCAATGTTGTACCACCAAAGGGTATCGCATGACCTTGAGCCTGCTTCCCCCCAGTTGGCGAGACGTCCCATATTGTGATTGCCAGCCGCGAGTTGAGCGGAAGTGATCGGTATGGTATGGGTAGATCAAGCCACTCATTCCAACTAATAGAAGCGATTAGAACGTCGGCGGCCTCTTCAAAAGATTGTGCTCTTACCTCCGCTCGTTCTTGAATGGCTTGTAGGATGTCTGCACCGGCACGGTCAAGGGCTTGGAGCCGGCCCATATCTGCGCGGTAACATACAGGTCGGAGTGTGTACTGTGGTGCGGCCCGCCCGGTCAGCGGTTCTGGCTGGGGTGTAGCTAGGTCGGCGTGTCAAGGGGCTTCGCATACCTCGTAAGGGAGCCGATGTGCCGAAGATCTGGCCTTCGTAGAAGCTCCGAGGGCTTTTGTGGTGGCTCTTCGCCTTCGAGGTTGATTCTGTAGAGCAAGCATGGAGTTAGGATCATGCGCTTGTCACAACTAAGTCCCTGGTAGCCATGTACAAACTTACATGCGAACACTCAGCGGGTAGTCCAGCGACTCTGACGTCACAAAGGAGAAGGGATCCATTCTCAAGCTCTCCAGTCCATGACCGGATCAAGAGGTGTCCAAGCAGGCGCCTAGGAGAACGACGATGCGGGTGAGTAGATGCGATATGTAGGTAAGCTGCCAGAGATGGGAGCTCGCGGCTAGTGAGCTGTCATTTGACAACTAACTAGTGGTAGGGTACGTACAATGTAGGTACAATGTATCACGAGCAGCCGCGATGGGTGACAGTGGACACACAGGCATTAGTTGCGAATGGCACAGACCATCGTGGGGTGCCCCAAGTACTAGGACGTCCCTTATCGCAACGTCCACCCAGCAGGTCTGCGGTAAGTAACTTACTGCGCAGACGGGTAGCACCATCAATTTTCCAAGAACTTTCCAAAGTTCTGAACTATGCCATGGCTGGACGAATCTCTGACCTACTAAACTTCGGTGCCTAGATGGTGAATCATGGCAACCAGACACAAGTATCCCAAGGTATAATATCTACCGTATCTGCCTAGTGTACCTATCGTATCGTAGGTGCTATCGATACCCGAAACCTGTTGCGACTTAACCCCACTGCGGACAGGGTTTCAATCAGCATGCTCAATTAAAGGTCGCGTCTCACCACCATCGCCGACGCGACTTACCCCCGAAGGAAACATCACGAATCCGAGCTGCCAAAGAAGAAGAAAAACTAAGGATTTAAAAAAGATAAAAAAAAAATTCCTAACAATTAAGAAATTTCAGCACACAGCGCAACACCAGTGTTTCCTGCGACTCAGGACTGATGCTCTCAGACCTGGTCGCAAAGCGCAACCCCATTTGAGCTCCATCGCTCTCCATCACTCCTCAACGCGCCCATCCGCTGTTTGGCGATTGCCATTCGCACCGTTTCGCCATGTCGTCGTCCCCTCCATCTCCTGACTCCCCGACCAGATGGTCGGACAAGGAGAACGGCCGGCACCTCCTTGTAATGAGAGACAAAGGTGCCCGGGCCGCTGAATCTTCCAAGAGAAAGCGAGCTCTGACCAACGGTACGGAGAGGGCCAATTCCCGGCGCCGCACAGAAGAGCTTAGTGAAGAGCCCAGCGGTAGCGAGGAGGATGCGAACCAGTCAGATCAATACGACCCGGATCAGCCTATTGAAGAGAGGCGCGAGGTTCAACGTGGCCTCAGAAAACTGCGTGAGGATGCAAGGATCAACCGAGACCGGTACATGCAGCCTGGTGAAGGTGGTGTACGGCGCTTGATCAAGAAGGCGAACGCCTTGTCTGGAAATGTAAAACAGACAGCAGAGGCTACCATCGACTCTAGGCTTCTTGTCGAAACGGTGGAGCTGTCGTACAAGAAGACGGCCTTGCTGACATCTGGCGATGCTGGTCAAGGCGTTGACGTGGACAGCTTTGTGACGCAATGTTTGCGCTACATGAGACTTGGCGCAGGTATAGCCGATAACCAAGCCCCAGAGTTGACGAGTACTCAACGTCAGCGCAGACAGCCCACCGGTAGAGGACGACAAAGGGACTCTGACGACGAGGACGAAATCGGGGACGACGGCGATCTCTGCAACTGGGAGCACCTTGGAAGATATGTTGGCGTACCCAATGTACGACGCCCTGCCGCGTCTAGTTTTCTGCTTGGCCCTCTCTCCGTCGAGAAGAAAGTCCGCAAGATAACCAAGCGAAGCGCGCCCTTCCGGCCCAACTCATTGCGGGAAACTCGGCCAGAAGTTCTGGATGCGAGCGCAATACAGAGGAAGGAGGACAACGATCTGACTGCTATATGCCACAAGATTTTCCAACGTCTTAAGACGGCACAGGCCCACGCTCAAGATGCGGCAGAGGCTGCATATAACGATGGCGGTGAGGAGAACGCACAGGAAGTCATGGAACAGACTGGACTCAGGAGTACGGGGGGCATGGACTTCTTCAAATGCATCATCAACCCCGACTCTTATGGACAAACGGTGGAGAACATGTTTTATGTCAGCTTTTTGATTCGCGATAATCAGGTTCAGCTTGAACTGGACGAGGATGGCCATCCGACCTTGGGTAAGTCGTCTGGCACATGCCATTAGTTTGAACTGGAAACTAACGGCCGCCTAGCTCCTGTCGAAGAACCCGATCGTCACGAAGCTGGCTCGCGGCATGGCTCTCAGAAGCATCAAGCAATTTTCCATCTTGACAAGGCCCAGTACCATGCTATCATCAAGGCGTACGATATCAAGGAGTCAATCATAGAAAACCGGCAGCAGCAAGCTAGTGTCGGCCCAGGAGCTCGCGGATGGTACAATTAATTACAATAAAGACAATGTCGTAGAATCAAGGGTCATGCCATTCGGAGCATTATTAGCATGAGGCACTGGTGGACGGTAATCCAGGAGATCTCACACACCGAAAGTCAGTGTGCAATATCATTGAAGAAAACACGTGTTCATTTTTAGTGACATCAGGGTCAGCGTTTGATGATTATATGCATATTTCCCATTCCAGAACCCGTGAGCGATGATCGGCTGACTGAAAGCTTAGAGATATTACAGGACAATATGTTCCGTGAATGATAGCTGAGTTGAAGTGCTTTAAATCTCTACAGGTTCTGGGGCATGCTGGAAACGACTATATACACGCACTTCATCCAAATAACAAGAATGTCGTCAAGCTGTGGGGAAGGTGGGATTTTAAGGATTTAACGCGATTCAATTACACATGAGTGGACAACCAACCGACTATGCAGTCCGAGTCACTTTGACCGTGCGCATTACCCTTCGGAACTATCTGTGTGAGCCTAATCGCCAAAATTCTCATGAACAAGTGGCTCACACAACAAATAACTATGTCTCTCGTCGATGACATTGCCTCAAATGCCATAAGAAAAACGCTAAACAATACTTATCAAATAAATAGGCTTCTGGAGGACATGTGGATACCCCGCGAGTGACGCTTGCTTTCGGAAAATGCGGTTGGCAGACTATCAAAGAGGTGATGAAAGAACTTATAGCTGCTAGCTCGATACTTCTGATCAGACAAAGGGGAGACCACACCGTGGGCTTCCGGACACGGGTTTTGGGCATCCTTTGTACAGCATCACGACAAAAGCTTGCCCAAGGGAAGTCGGGTAAATTCCATGTTTCAAACTTCTTGATCCATAACCTCACTGCATTTTTGAGTGTGCTTGAATCTTCATCTTCAGCATGGCGGGTACTTCAGCGAGGACCGGCCGTAATCAGATCAACATAGACTACCAAGGCGACTATCATGACTGGACTGATAATGACGTCCCCGCCTGGAGAAAGGGCTATATCGACGGGGAGGAGATCAAGAAATATGCCAAAAATCACGTAGAGGGCCTTCTGGCACAGCTTAAGGGACTTGGGGTAGTTGAAGAATCAGCACTGAGTGAGACTGTCAAGGAGAGGGCTGCCAGCGAATCCTTGGACAGCATCAAAACTCTTTGCAGAATGGTGATAGAGGCACAGCTGACCCAAACCGAAGAATGGATCGGAAAACGGGGAGGTGTTTGGGCATCACAAACAAGCGCTGCGCAAAATAAACAAGCAGAAGACTACCAGAAGCTTTTAGACACAGCGGACGCTCAATTCCAAAAATTGGAAGATACCGAGGCTTCGCTGAGAAAAGCACAAGCGGATCTTACTGCCGTTAATAGGAAGACCGAGAAGAGAATAGCCGATATGAAAGAAGAGTTTACAAAGCAGGAAAATGATTTGAGAGAAGGGTATGAAAACGACACTGGTCGGTTATTCAAAGAGCTGAATTCGCTTAAAAATGAGAAGAAGGAGCTAGAGGAACAATTCAAGAAGTTACGAGAGGACCAAGCTGCGTGTCAAGACGCCTACGACCAATTGTCGAAGAAAGACAAGGAGAGGGTCAAGGAGCTCCATACGCTGCAGGAAGATTTAAAGAAGATTACCTTTGAGCTAATGCGAGACAATGAGAGTCTGCAGAAAATGGTCGAGGAGACGCACGAGAAGATCAAGAACAGAGAAGACGAGCTCAGAGCGACATCGGCCAAAATACTTGAACTTGAACAGCAGCGCAATGACTTGAATAAACAGGTTCAAACCATCAGTGATAAGATTGACCAGCTGAAGAAGGAGCACGATGAAGCGCTGGAAGCAAAGTCAGCCAAGGTGGTTGAGCTGGAACAGAAACGCAACGACTTGGATGCTCAGGTTGGAACACTCACTGACAAGATTGGTCAGCTGAAAAAGGAACATGAGGAAACGGTCGGTGCAAAAACAGCCAACGTAGACGAACTGGAACAGGATCGCAACAAGTTGAAAACCGAAGTTGGAAATCTTAATGATCAGATTGACCATCTAAAGAAGGAGCACGAAGAAGCGCTTAAAACAAAGTCAACCGAAATACTTGGACTTGAGCAGGAGCGCGACGGCTTGAAAGCTCAAGTAGGAAAACTTAATGGTCAGATCGGAGAGCTCAAGAAACAGACTAGAGAACTTGATGATCAAATTCAAGATCTCAAGAATAATCAAATTAAGCAGCTGATAAAGGAGCTAAAGGAGCGGGAGGAAGCGCTTAAAGCAAACTCGGCCAAACAGGTTGAACTTGAACAGGAGCGCAACGAATTGAAAACTCAAGTTAGCAATCTCACTGACCGAAGTAGCGAACTGGAAACCCAGCTCGAGGAGGCAGCAACAACCTCAACAGGGTCAGGGGTCGGCGCGGGGGATGCACTAGACTATGCATACGGCGAATATATCACTCCGATTCTGAAACAAGTTGCACTGTATCGTGAGGGCAAGACGATTTCTCATCATCAGATCCCTGATGGCGACGTAAAGAAGGATGCCATGTTGGCTGCAATTGGGGCGGTCATATCGCACTACGACCACAATCGTCGGACGCCAACTCATCAGCTGGACTTCGCCGGAATGATCGGGGACCTTGAGAGATGGCTACTTGAGCAACGAACGGGGACTCCGAGTGGTGAACAGGACGAACAGCTCAAGAAGGATGTCACTGCGAACGACCTCCAACATATCATAGATGCCTTCAACGATGAGATCGATTATATCGAGGGCCGGCACAACCCCCTTCAACTCGAGCTAGACAAAGTACAAGCTGAGCTGGACGAACTACGAGATCGGGTGGGCGAGTTACCCTTGGAGCCAGGAGCATTCCGAGACTTCTTGAGTGACAAGGAAAAGGAAGTGAACAAGCTGCAGGAGGAGATTGCATTGTTGAACACCAAAATCAATGTGAACAAAGAGCTCGAGAAGCAACTGACCGAAACGCAAAAGGAACGCAGTGACGCGTTGGCTAAGCTGCAGACTTGCGAAGAAGAAAAGGAGAAACTAGGTGGTGAGGAGATTCAGCGCAAAGAGTCCGAGATTGGCACTCTGAAAGTAAGAATCAATGACCTAAAGAAGCAAATTACTGTGCTCGAAGCGGAGAAAATTCAATGCGAAGAAGAAAGGGCTAGGTTGGACAAGAGCCAGGAAGAAATCGACGAAAAGGAGAAGCGCCTTAAAGCCCTCCAGCAAGATCACCAAAAGAAGACCGTCGAACTGGAGCGCATGGCTAAGAAGAGTATCGAAAAGGACGAACTGATCAGGGACAGAGATGCGATCGCCGCGGAAAAGGATAAGGATACGGCCATCAGGAACGGGGAGATGAATAAGCTTAGAGGCGCCTTAGCCAAGATCAAACTGGATATGGAAGCATTGGGATCCACCAACGCGAGCCTGACCGCCGAAAAGGAGAACCTGAGAACACAGAATGACGGGCTGAGATTAGCTTTCAACCAGAACAGGAGAATCCTAACTGCCGCCAAGCGTGAAGTCATAGAAGCGGAGGATGAACTCGAAAGATTACATACAGAATACAGCGACTTGAAGGCACCCTCTGGCGCGCATCGCGAGTGTAAATGCACAACGTGCGCGAAGCTTAGAGAACATGCTATCGAGACAGGGAAATTTGCCCTAGACCAGATGGAGATACTGGAGGCGCGGTTCGAAGCTCTCATCGAAGAAGAGCAGAAGAATTGCGCCGATGGTAGCAAGGCTTCATCGACGGCAGTTGATCAGGAGCAGGAACAGCTCAGGATTGCTGCCCTCCAACGCGAGCGCGACGACAACCGCCTAAACTGGGAAGAAGCCCGAAGACAGGTGGATTACCTACAGGAGCAAATGGCTCAGACTCATCAGCACACCACTCCTGCTGGGCCGAACCCTCCTGTTGAGGTCACTGACCTCCAGGAGCAGAACCAAACCCTTCAAGCAAGCCTGGCCCAGGCGCTCGACTTTGGAAGAAAGCTCCTGAAGTACTATCGCAAGATGCAAGCTGTGCTGGTCAAGTACCGAGCGGAGAAGCATGGGCTGGTCAACACGTTCCTGCAACATAATCCTGCTTTCATGGAGGATATGGACATATATCTCGAGGCCGACGAGCGCAGACTCGAGGCGCGGCTGAACGAGGCTAAGGATGCGCTCCTGACGACTGCAGACGCCGAAAAGCCTGAACAGGAGCGCCAGGTACGTCTGCTTGAGCGTGAGCTCGAGAAGTACCACGGCATCTTGGAGGAAATCCGCGTGCACAGCAGGCTAGCCGACGAAGCGATTGTCGTCTCGGAGATCTACAACCTCGACCCAGATGACCATCTCGTCCAGCAGCTGCTGGAAGAGCATCCTGAGCTTGTGAACCCTCCCGCAGCTCCACCCGCCGTGCAACTCCAGCCTCGGCTGCGCAGTTCATGCGATCCATGCAGCTGGCTATTCTGGCTTCTTCTCGCCGCCATCGCGCTGTTCGTGTTCGGGTACATGGCCCAGAGGAAACAGAGGGACAAATGGGCCGTGGCCAACAGCTTCACGCGCGCCCTCTGGATAAACAATGCAAAAGGAGGCGTGACAGTTAGTTGGGCCCATCTCGCCATGTTTGTGCTATGGCAAATCCCAGCACATTACAAGCGCTCTTAGTTTTCCCAGAAGAAGTGTGGGAATTCTGCAGACACAAGTGTTTTCAGGAACGTCAAGTGAAGGGGTTGGTAGTTTGGTCTAACATGTGGCATTCAAAATATGTTTTATTTTATTGGCTACTCTCTCTAGTGTAATGCAAATGCTATATGATTCATCAAAACCTCAGCTCGCGGTCCCCAATTGTGGTCACCCAATGTCGAGTATAGTGTTTCTAGGACTACTTAAACTATTGGGTAATTTGTACTAGGATACGACGGGCGGGCCGGGGCGGGGGGGGGCGGGGGGGGGGGGGGGGGGGGGGGGGGGGGGGGGGGGGGGGGGGGGGGGGGGGGGGGGGGGGGGGGG